>CM070480.1:10555053-10897553 GCA_036324585.1 Champsocephalus esox | reverse complement strand
CTCTATTGGCCCTGGTTCACTGATGATCTGAGGATTATTGAACTCAAGTCGGGTCATTTTGTCTTCATGTGCTGCTGAGCACCTCGACAGGAGTGGACGGGGATCCACCTCCAACGCTGTATCCAGTTCTCTTTGAACTTCGGGCAGAAGTCCCCACAACAGCAGGGCTACGTAAATGTGGTTACCTTGGGAGGAGTGTGAGGAGTGCATTCTGTTGTCAACTCTTCATCTAACCCTTACTCTAGCTTCTGCTTTGTGTTTCTTAAATGCCTGCTATACTGTATTTAAAAATCATCCACTGCAAACAAAAATATCTCAACGGAAGTCTTAATTTCAAGGTCGGTGGTGAAAATTACATTTAGTTTTCTCCAACAGCTTCAAAAATAAAACTGTGTTCTTTGCTTTTGATGTGAAGAAACACCAGATATTGACATCTGCATCGGCAGTAACTTAACGCAGCTCTGACTTAGTGTTAGGGCAGTGACCACGAAATAGGCTGTGAGATACATTGTGCAAGATTGTACGCATGCATCTTTCCCTGTGACCACCAATAAAATGCGCGCTATTGCAAGGTAATAGTTGCAAGTAAATAAATTCAATGACTATTGCAGAACATTTTGAGAAAATAAATAGTATTAAAATTGGGGTTTGACTTCATGTAAACCCCAATGACCTAAAAACGTCTGATGTGTAATGCATTATCAAAAACAGTTAGTAAAATATATGTTGCTGATGTGTAAAGGTGAGGTTACCTATGACCTGGAGGCGGCCAGCAGACAAGTTCAGTATAGCAGCAGCGATCGCCTTAGCGAGCTTTATGCTCTTTAGTGGAGGTTTGTGGTTCTGGATCACATGCAGGAGCTCATTGAGAATCAGGAAGATCCTCAACCCCTCCACTCCCACTGGCTGCTTATCGAGGGAGGGGAGCAAGTTCAAGAGAGCACCCTCAACCTGTTGGTTCGAGAAGCACAGCAAGGGATAAGTACCTATCAGGACTCTTTGGTCATTCTTAACACTTTAGACAAGAGTTAATCTCGCCATACATTTGTACTAGTTACAAATACTGAACATACTGAAGGACGGTAGTAATAATAATAATAATAATAATAATTATAATACATTGAATTTGTATAGCGCTTTTCCCAGTGCTCAAAGACGCTTGTCTTAGGTAATGTAGACAACTTTAAGAAGCCAAACCTTTATACCCTTACCTCTGCAAACACATTGTCCTTCTTTACCAGTTTCTGGAAAGCAAGTTGTGCACGTGGCAGGTTCAGGCCACAGTACTTTGGTGAAGTCTGGAAATGTTCATCTTTGCTATAAAAACAAAGAAAAAAAACTTCTGTGAGACTTTACTTAGGCATATTGGTGCTTTCAGATACATGCTAACTTCAGCAAGCTAACATGTTTACAGCATGGATGTATTAAGAGAACTGGATGCCTTGGGAGGCGGGATCGTTCCGATGAAAACTGCTCAGTGGCACAAGAAGCCAAAACGGCCTGCCTCTTGAGAGGTACAGTATCTGAGTGCGCACTTGTGTTTTGCTTAAGCCCCGCCTCCGATCTCCTGCTCTCGGCTCGGTCCAATGAATGGAAAGGGAAATGACTGTATTCTAACATGCAGCACGCAGCATCCATGCTAGCAGGTCTGTGTTTAGCTCATGTGCGCTAAACACAAAGCAACCTGCTGGCTGCTTCCTGGAACTTTTTGTAATGAATTATTTTCCAGTAAATGTCTGTGCACCCATGTTGTGCTAGCATCCTGAGGAGGAGGCATTTTAAAAATGTTTTGTAACCATGCATGTTGAGGATGTATAAAGTTGTGGATTCATTCACAGATCAACATGGCCATCTATATAGCCATTCAACAAGCACGGCTTAAAAGGAAATGTTACAATGCACCAGATAAAAATAAATGATTATAAAGTGTATGTACTGTGTTTACCTTTTCTCAAGGAAGCTTGCATTCAGACGGGAAGCAGAGGAAAACATCCTGTGAATTTCCCTGTGAAGATTTGAAATCTTAGTTCATTGCACTATTAACCGCTACAGATCCAAATGAATCATTTCTGCCATGTCGTCCATATAACTTCTGGCTACTATTATACATGTAAGTAATAATATAATTGATAGACTTACTGTTTCATCTGTTTCCAAGCCTTTGAACCACACTCAGCGGTCCATTTGTCCATCAGGTGATCAAAACGGTCTGTTACAGTGCTTGCCTCCTCCTGAACATCCTGCAAAATAAGACAGTTGAATGAATGATAACGTGATTGAACCCATGACCATCATGTACCGTATGATTGTGCTGGTACCTCATGAGACGTGCAAACTGCAAATGAACAGTTTTCCCCTGCAAAGATGTTTGTAATTACATTGTTGGTGTCTGTAATAAAAAGAGAATAAAGGTGAAATCACTGTGAAGTCATTCATCGCGTTTGCATTATGTAATCTATCTTTCACCGTGTAGATACCCTGTGGCAGTTGAACAGGTAGCGGCACAGACGGATGACTCTCCTCTCCGTGTCCCAGCTGCCCCTGCTCTCCACACCCAAAGGAGTAGACCCTCTCGGAGTCCGTCAACACCAACGTGTGATGTCTGAGTAAAGGGCAAATCATTTTAACGTCACCGCAGACACACTTTGACCGGCCTCTTGCAATAGTTGAATGAAAATTGCTTGCCATGATTGCTTCATAAAAGGTGAGACTTGTACCTTCCACAGGCGATCTTGGTGACCTTTGCCCCCCAGAGCTCTGCAACAAGCCGAGGTCGTAGTTCATCTCTGAATGAGTTGTGCCCGAGCTGTCCATATTCACCAGAGCCAAACGTAAACACTCCACCGTCCTGAGGAGGCAACCAGACATTGTGACGCATATACTTGTGTTAGGCGTTCTCGGTACGGGGTCTTAGAAGTTCCAGTATTGCCTAAAAGGTCCTTAAAGACCTCCTATCATGCTATTTTTAGGCATATATTATGGGTCTCAGATATATACAAATATATATTTTAAATGTCTATGATGTGTTTTTCTCAAAATACCAAACAGATCATGCATTTTAGAAACCCCTCACATCCCTCTGTTTGATCCCTGTTAGAGAAACGCTGATTCTGGGTCCTTAGATTGAAAACAAAGAGGAGGGGGTGCTAATGCCTGCTCAGAATTCTACGAGATAAAGCTAAATGCTGCCGTGATTAAATGCCATCATGTTGCAAACCACATCAAGGATTATTTCTGAAACAGTATGGAGCTCTTTTTCTCTTGCGGGTTTATCACAAGGTGAGTTCCTTTTTTCATTTCCTGCTTTTTTACACACGTGCTCTCCAGTACAGGTTAGCTCGGAGTGTTAGCGATGCCTGCTAATGTAAACAAAGACCATATTACGTCCAAAACACGTCGTTTTTAGAGATTTGGGTACGGAGGAAAAGAGAGAGGGTTTTTTGTATTTGTATATACATACATATGGCTATAAAAATAAGCATCTGTTAGCTAAAGCTCGTCATATTTAACCCGAACAGCTAAACATAATTTGATAAAGCACGTTTAACTTATGAAATGTCAAGACTTTTGGAGGTATAAAAGTAGCAGATATCTACGACTAGTGAAATATATTTAAATAATATTGGACTATTTATTGTGTTTTTGAGTTTATTGCGCGCTTTTAACCACAACATTTTACTTTAAAAAATGTATCCTCTGGTTCTCTGAGCCATTGAAAACCTATTGCATTTGCACAAGGGTGTGATGTTATGAGCACATTTGAATGATGTTACCGTACGTGTACTATGTCTGCTGTCCAGAAGAAAGAAAGGACTGCAGGTTGGCAACAATCAGGAATCTAACCTTTGTCAAAGTGGCCGTGTGGGCCTTTCCACAGGCAATGTGGGTACTTTTCTTCGAGTTCAGACAGTGAACAGGAGTGGGTGTATGTCTGTCTGTAAAAAAAGAATAGCAAGTTCTAATGTAAATAGTATAAATAGGTTTTTAAATGCTAGTGCTGTGTCAATAGTACTTGACATGTACCTGTAGTGTCTCCCAGGCCGAGCTGCCCACAGTGGTTGCTGCCCCAGCTGAACACCGCTCCAGAGACAGAGAGGGCGAAGCTCTGCCCCCCCCCTGCAGCGACCTGCACCAGGGGGACCGCTGACAGAGAGTTCAGGTGTTGGGGGGATTCGGTGCTGGGCTGTCTCTCCCCCAGACCCAGCTGGCCCCTGGAGCCCTGGCCCCATGTATACACCTGACCATCTGTGGAGAAAACACTGTGACTTGTAGAACTTCCCGAATGCACCTTTTGTTGGCAAACTAGGTTTTTTGGAGCCGATGTCCATACCTTAGGATCATAAATCCTGGAGAAAATGCGGTTTCCGTGACAGTTGTTCCATTTTTAAATAACATAAAGCGAAAAATAAACAAAATAAAACATATTTATATCAACCTAAAAAAAGTATGAATTTACATTAAAAGTATAAAATAACATTTTAAAGGGTTCATATTATTCTTATTTTCAGGTTCATAATAGTATGTAGTGCCTCTACTGGGACATGCCTCCTTCCTTTAATGTTCAAAAAGCTCTTTATTGTTCTCATACTGCCTGTGCTGCAGCACCTCTTTTCGCCCTCTGTCTGAAACCAGAGCCCAGTCTGCTCTGATTGGTTAGCTGGCGGGCTCTGTTGTTATTGGTCAACCCCTAAGAGATGTTTCGGCCCTCAACATATCATGTACGATGTGACCACCACATGTGTGGAAACGGCTCTCCCCCTGAACCACGACCTTTACTGTACCTTTGGTCAGGGCGACTGCATGATGGCTCCCACAGGCGACCTGAGAAACTGCACACAAAGTCTTCATAGGCCTGAGAGAACAAGAATCCAAGTGAAGACACATTTTCACAATTTAATACATTTACTTGCAAATGCAGGACACTGATTGACGGCATAACCTCAGTGGCTCCTCACCTTGGAACGAGCTTTCTGTCCACACAGAGAACTTGTCCTCCCTTGGACAGCAGTGTGACCGTATCATCTCCACAACTCACAGTCTTGATCTTGTCTTTAAACTTCACAAACTCTGAGAGAACACAGAAACACAGCAGGTGTAAGGGATCCAGCTGATTGAACACCTCAGACATCATCAAGACAAATATGGATGGTTACAAATGTGAATGAAAGCTGTGATTGTAAATCAGGGTTATTCCTCGATATCATTTTTGGGAAGCCCTTGATGGGTTTAACTTTAAACATAAGTACTGTTGTTTGAAAATGAATATTAACTTATTTTCTTGGGAATATCTGAATGAATATTATTTGCTATTTTAACCAATTGCAAATACATCTATATTATAATGTATTTATTTGGAATTCTGTAGGAATGTTGTCATTAATGTATAGATGACATGCTGTGATGAAATGTAAATAAGTCCATCTACTTAAGTATTGTACTATAAATGTACTGTATTTTCACTTAAAACTCTGTCATTTACAGTGAATGTACTAGTTACACTACAAATTAATATTATGGTATACAAAACACACGTTTATAAAATATGATATTGTGTTACAAATTAAACTAGCCAACATTTTGTCCAGCTTAGTCGATTAATCATCTATCCTATTTCGAGAGGATTTATTGGCGTCTCTGAACATGTAAGTCATTTTGTAATTCATATGAAATCATTTGATTTTTTTGTGCATTTTTTATTTTATTCATTTTAGATTTTATACTGCATTTGCCGGACTTTTGCTTGTCAGAGTATTTTTACAGTGGTATTAGTACTTTTATGGAAGTACAGGATTTGAATACTTCTTCTACTACTTATTAAAAGTGTTATTTGACTCAAACACATATATAAAATAGTAAAACTAGAGAAAAGTACAGTGCTGTAAAGTAACTAAGTAAATCTATCGAACAAACACATAACATTTTTCTAATATATTATGTTTCAGAGACAAATTCAGCATAGGTTTTACAAGTACACAACTTTTTTTACATGTACAAACACTTTTTCTTCTAGGCGATATTACTGCCAAAAGTCACGTGACTTTTGGCAGTAATATTCCGCCGTGTCTGGCTCATACACTTTGGCTGCATCTCAGGTCGATTAAATGGAATCCTTGCGTCCCTCACAAGGAAACCACGAGAAGCAGGGAAATGAGTTTTAAGAGCAATGGGACGTCCTTTCATCCGGAGCGTCACGTGAAGCGACGTCCGTTTGTGATGACGCCGCACAGCTGATGTCTGACATCTATGAGGTGTAATTGGTGCCAAAGAACAGATCACAAGCTGACTGAGCGGATAACTACGTGTCAACGTGCGCAAACGCCTCCATCACGGCCACGTATCATAGGTGCGCTCAAAGTACTTGCGTCTCTCCATGCTAAAAAAAAGTGTTGTACTTGTAAAACCTATATGCTGAATTTGTCTCTGAAACATGATTTATTAGAATAAATGTATGTGTTTGTTTGATAGATACATTTTTTCTTTGAAAAACTAAATGCATTAGTTTGTAGATGGTGTTTTGTATTTGCAAAACCACATTGTGTTTGTTAGTGGCATTTGTAAAACCTGTTTAGTTTGTTTGTGGAGTTATGGCAGGAAATTAGCTCCTTTACCAGCTTCGATAACACTTTAATGATCAATCATTATAAAACATATCATATATATTATTCTGGAATGAGCCAATTTGCATAACAAGTAGCTACTTTTACTCTTGGTACTTTACGTATATTGCCTGCCGTCGATAGTTACGCCACTGACTCTGGTACTTCTACTTTTACTTGAGTACAAGATGTGAGTACTTCTCCGCCAATACAGCTTTTACACGAGCTGAGCTGGTAAAAGTAAAACATGGTGTACATAAATCGTAGAGTCCGAAGAGTATCTGGACCAACACTCACCCTGTTTCCCTCTCACTCGGCTCCCAGCTGGGCTCTCCATGATGGGGATGATGAACGCGTTGCCATTACTTTTGAGGAAAGCGAGCACAGTGCGCCCCGCAGACAGAGCCGTGATATGATACCCGAGCTGAAGATGGTGGAGCCCCTCTGCTGTAGGGGGGGCCGTTTCTGAGCCATCTTTTAGCCTGAAGCCCCTCTGACTGTCCTCCCCCCAGGAAAACATGCTGTCACCTGCCCGAGTCCCAGCTGACTGATCCCTCACAACGCAGACTTCAGATCAGCTGTGAGCCTCGGAAAACGAAAGCTAGAGAGAGTCACACTGAGGCGTGTGCTTTCAAGATAAATGAAAGTGAAACTAAGAGTGGTTGTTTAAATCCAAAGGCTATTATGAACTATTGCAACATTTAAAATGGGGATAGATTGTAAAATAGTTGTTAGAGTTTTACAGTCATTACGGTAAAGGTGCAGATCGGGTTTGTGTTTCAGTGAATTGGAAAGTGATGGATAGGGTGGATTACTGAACTGTCCTATGGAGTAGTACAAAGCATTTATTGTTCACAAATCGACGACAAAAAGATATAAAATGACAAAAGACAAAGACAAAAATAATTGGAGAATGACACAAAACAACTTCATAAACACAGAGTGACCACAGGGTCAGACAACATGAGCTATAAAAAGAGACTTTGATTAAATAAACATGTAAGAGACACAACATGACACAAACAGATGTTATGAAAAATATGGGAAACCAGACGAGGTTACTTGACTTGTTGTGAAGACAGAAAGACACGTGTCATGATTTAAATAAATGTCCTGACTTAATAAACAATTAGAAAAATAGAAACAGACCTCACAGCGTTTGGGATAAGCATTACATTGGGAAAAAGGCAGCTTTCTTCACATTGAAAAACAAAACATTAAATACATGTAGGCCTAAATCAAAAATATGAATGGAGTACATGGAATTACAGTACCAGTCAAAAGTTTGGACACACCTTCTCATTCAATGGTTTTTGTTTATTTTAATTGTTTTCTACTTTGTAGATTAATACTGACGACATCAAAACTACGAAAGGACATATGGAATTATCTAGTAACCAAAAAAGTGTTAAAAAAATCCAGAATATGATATTTATTTTATATTCTTTAAAGTTGCCCCCTTTTGCCTTGATGGCAGCTTTGCACTCTGGGCTTCTCTCAGTCAGCTTCATGAGGTAGTACACTGGTGTGGGTAACCATTTTATTCAGGGTTACTTAAAGAAACCCCTTTTGAAAAACTGCTAATACATTTATTTTGGGTGTTGTTTTTAGCAAACAGGCTACATAATTAGCACGCTAGCTTTATAGCTGTGACTAAGACAACAGGGTGAGCTAGTTGCTAGCCGGGTAAAATACAATAACTACAGAGAGGTTTAGTTTTGAAGAAACAACCTTACAGATTGTAATTGATATGATTGTCTGTTAAGGCATTATTCACTACTGAACACAATGGTTTATGAGCCTTTGCCCACTTGTGGAATCCCTTGCATGTATTACGAATTGGGCGACATTTCAGGGAACATTCGATCCAAGAACACACCAGAAATAACCTGGCATTGCCATTGGTGCCTTGAAAAAACACAGAATGAAGATCTTCACGATTGTGACTTTAAAGCTTTATGGCTGCAAATACGCCTACAAAATGTCAAACCAGAACAATACAGCAAATTAGCTAACCAATAGTTTGGGTGACAACTTTCTTAAGATTCACTTTAAGCAACCCCTTTCACCAAAGTATCTATCACATTTCTTTTGGGTTGTTTTTAGCAAACAGGCTACATAATTAGCACGCTAGCTTTACTGCTGTTTTAAAACCTCAAGTTGAGTAGTCGTATGGGATTAGTTTTGTATCATAAAGATAAAGCAACACTTTCTCAGGATAAAGCAAAATTATGAGTTTAAAAAAAAACTGAGTCAAGCAAAATAAAATGCACCTTGTTGTTATGAAGGTTTGTCTGCATGTAAACGGTGTGCAGAGTCAAAACCCTCAAAGTACACCCTGTAGCGAGTACAACTCTAACACAAAACGCCTCGTTGGTGAAACGTCATCATCCATTTGATTCTTCCGTGTATGAGATTACGTAAACACTTACCCGGAACGAACCAATCTCTGGAACCGTTACGTTAAGCCCCCGCTGATTGGTCCACACACACACACACACACACACACACACACACACACACACACACACACACACACACACACACACACACACACACACACACACAAACACACAGCTCTGCTGATTTCTCCTCCCTGGTAGCCAGTGGCGGCGCCAGAGTATTTTTGTTGGGTAATCTATGGTAGGGCTAACCCATACAGTGGTGGGGCCCAAGTCAGTATTTGTAATGTAATTACATACACGCTATATCGCACCACTTGACAGTGAAACGCTACGCGTGAGGCTTTTATTAGTTTTTATTAGTCTCCTTTTATCAGCTAAATTACATCGAGAGCAACAGGTGTGAGTTAAACAATACAATAGCCTATTCTGCTAATTCCACGTTGTTACAACATGCTACGCAGCGGCAGAAACAAGAAAAGTTGGCATATAGAATTGACACGGAGAGAGAGAGCGAGAGAGAGAGCGAGAGAGAGACAGACAGACAGACAGACAGACAGACAGACAGACAGACAGACAGACAGACACAGGTAAACAGAGAGAGACAGACGCAGCACACAACAGGTGGCCTGTGTCTCTATTGTCATACAAAACACTTTTTCAAATGACCCATTATTACAAAATATATTCAAAACTCACTATTCACTCTTCAGGTGGGTCGTGTGACTCTGGCACCTGTTCGACTTGTACCTCAATGCGAGGGCGTTTAAGAACAAATCTATCCATCCGAAATATACAATTAATCCTCGAAGTTCTGCTGTCTGTCTGCTGCAATTTACTCGGCGCGAGTTTGGGGACTTTTCACTGTGAACGTGATGTAGGCCTATCAGTAATGCATAATGCAGTAATGCGCCCAACGTTTCGTTGCTCTGATTGGCTGTAGGTCTGTTCAAATTGCATTCGCATGCATTTTCAGCTGACCGCGGCCGCGCTGATATTATAACGCGAAAGAATTTCCACACCTTTAGTGTATAAAACTCCCCCACTACTTCGACTATTCCTTGCACCCCTCTAGCATAAGCACGAATGGTCTCAACCATATTGCGTCAGTAACGTGCACTTGTTGTTACAGCAAGATCAGTTTGTGTGTTGTGGACACGACCGGTAGATTTTCGCGATCCGTGTTCTCAACATGCTATTGCTTACTTTAACATCATTTTTCATGGTCGGGCTAAGGTAGGGCTAAGCCATTTCTTGGTATGGCTGTAGCCTACCCCAGCCATACCCTGGCGCCGCCACTGCTGGTAGCGATGGCAAATCCAGATCCTTTTACGGACTCAGGGTATTCTGAGTGAGTCATTGAAGAGATCCGGATCATACGAGTAATTTGAGTCATATGAGTCAGCATCACCAAGACCGTAGAAATCCTACCGGTGATAATAATTATTATTATTATTATTATTATTATTATTATTATTATTATTATTATATTAACCTCCGTGTCTTTTGCTTTAATAAAAAATATTGATCACAAAAAAAAGGGTTATTTGGCGAATCTGAGACTGCTGTTGACTCGTGCATGACGACGAGTGTTACGTTCCCTGTTAGGCTAGGGGAACTAAAGGGAAGGAACACAACCAGATTGGAATTGGTATAATTATAGGTGATTTATTTGTAATAGTGTCGCCAGTGGGGATGGGATTTGTGTATGTCATATGATGATGCATTATATTTACTGTGTGTATATGTATTTTAAGCAGAAGTGGGGGGAAATGTGTGTTTCCATTCATAAAAGGGTTAGCCTGTCAGGTGGGCGGAGTATGTGTGTTTTCGCAGCTGGTGTGAATCAGCTGGAGGAGGGCAGCGTGATTGGCTGCTGCCTGCCCAGCCTTCCAGGGAGCTACGTGGATTGGCCGGTGGGTGGTTAAAGCGAGGAGCCGGGACATTTACCGGGAGAGCCGGGAGAACGGGAAAAGGTGAAGCTCCGAGGTGAAGAGGGAACGGGAAGCAAGGCTCTGGACGGATCGACGAGGAAGTGACCGTGAAGCGAAGGTCCACTGTGGAAGTACTGCTGCACTGCGATTTACTGTACGGCTGCCAGCTGCTGATCGACGGGTCGGTTGAAGGCAGATTTGCAACGCTCTCAAGCTCCTGATATTGCAACGCTCTCAAGCTCCTGATATTGCAACGCTCTCAAGCTCCTGATATTGCAACGCTCTCAAGTTCCTTATCATTGCAACGCCCTCAAGTTCCTGTCTTTCGCACCGCGCGCTGCTCCTATCAGGGCCAGTGCGCATCTGAGTCGGACGCGCTCCGAACTATTGGGAGACGCGCGCCAAGTCTCCAACTGCTTTCTTCCGACCAGAAACACGCTGCACTTAAGGAAGGGTGAGAAGAGATAACTTTTAACTCCTCTCGGTCTGAGGTGTTCTTGACCGAGAGCGGACCCATAACTATTTTAATTCGGCCCATGTCTTGCTAGGCTGTCACTGCATGGTTAAATGAACAAGGAGAGTATGGGGTGCAAATAGTGCCACTTGCAGTCATTTGCTCACCAGTGCCAGTGACTGTTCCATTTTACTCCTTAGCAGCCAGTGAGTGGGAGAGCATGTTCATTGTGTGATGTGTGTAGTGCTTTCTTTAAATAGACGTGTCATGTGTGTAGTGATTCCCTAATAGAAGTGTCATGTGTGTAGTGATTCTCTAATAGAAGTGCCATGTGTTTGCGTTATTTGCATGCTTTGTGACATTTTACGTTTAGTTGTACCATTCATGGTCCCTCCGGCCAGCAGGGGGTGGGTAGAGCAGTAGCAGCCTGAATTGACGGGGTGGTATATAGGCACTGCATCACTTGGCCTTGTGATACATTTCCATGTGAGAAGCTTGGCTGATATGGTCCCTTACTATTTATTTAATTTCTAATAAAGATTATTGTGTTACCCGATATCTGCCTGCTCCTCGTGTGTGTGTGTGGGGTCAATTGGGGGATTAAAAGAACTGGGTGCCAGCAAGTGGGCCATTACATAGAGGGCTCACTCGCGACACCTTACATTTTGGCGTTGTCGGCAGGATCTCCCTTGCACACACGGTCAGCATGTCGGTTGAGGGTAACGAGGGAGTCGCTGGCGCTGTTAATCCAGCTCCCAATGTTGTAAATCACATTATGTTACCTTGGTACATGGGGGGGGCCATGGCTTTCTATATTTGAAGGGAAAACCGGAGAGAAGGTGGGGGAATGGCGGGCAAAAATTGAAATGTTTGTACGGGCTCAGGGTCTTTCGAACGATCAGATAGTTGACTTTATCTTAAGTGCTCTGGGAGGTGAAGCTAAATGGGAAATGTTACCATTACCCCTTTAGATCTAAAAAATATTAGATTGTCTGACTTCATTGTATGCGGGAAGTCAGTCACTGGCAACACTGAGGGCTCAGTTCTATGAATGCAGGCAGGGCGCAGAGGAGGGAATGGGAACTTTCATTCTACACTTTCGTGAGCTCTATCACAAGTGGCAAGCGAGGGAACCACCAGCTGAGGACATTGAAGATGAGCTTCTAAGGACACAGTTCACAAAACAAAAATTGGAACGACTTCTTCGTCGCACGCCGGGAATGACTTTTCCTGCTATCTGCACCGAGGCCAAAGCGCTTGAAAGGGAGCAGGCTAAAGATGGAACTGAGACATGGGCCTGTCGCACTTATGCCCCCAGGCCTCCACAAACCCAACCACCTGCCACTCCTTTATGTTCCTTAGTACCCCCACCTGCCCAGGACAGCCAGGCATTATGGGACTCCCTGCGGGCAGAGCTCCAACAGGACCTTAAAGACCAGATGTTAACACTGGGCAAGTCTCTCATGGAAGAGATGCGTGGTCTGACTCAACTGTACAGAGGCAAAACCCACAAGCAGGGCCCGCATTTCAGCCTAGGCCTCGTCAACCACCCCTGGGCACAGCCAGGACTCAGTTCTAGTGGGACCCCCAAGGTTGGCCAATCTGTTTGGGCAGGCGGGTCACACCCGCCGGTTCTGTTCCAGATGACGCTCTGGACCTTCGGATTTTTAGTCTCCTCGGTCGCTGCCGGGCAAGCGGTCGAGGAGGGGACCCAGACCACACCCCCAACAAAGCCTGCGTTGATTGGTACCTGCCCAGAGTTGGATGTAATTATAAGTGGTGAAAATATTCCTTGTATATTGGACACTGGTTCGCAAGTCACTCTGTTCAGTTATTCTCTGTTTCAGGAGAAGTTTGGAGAAAGATTGGTCCGAGGAGACATCCCCTGGCTCACTCTGAAGGCTGAAAATGGGCTTCACATCCCATACATTGGATATGCGCTTTTGGACTTTGAGATCAATGGGGTGAAGGTAATGGGGAAGGGTGTGGTGGTGGTGGTTGAATATTCCTGCCTGCAACAGGAATGTGCCTTATTGGGGATGAATGTAATTGGCGACTGTTGGCAAACTATCTTCCAGGATGGCCACCAAGGAGAGGCGGCTTTCAGGTCAACACTGCCACCTGCGGTCAGCACAGCCTGGGGAAAGGCTTTTGCTGTTTGTCGACGAGTGGGCCGGGTTGGATCCCCCACCGAACTGCAGGGGGTTGCCAAGCTGCCACGTCAGTCTGCTGTGTTGGTTCCCCCAGAGACAGAAATGATTATCTGGACCCAGGTGCCCCAAGCAGTTGGCACCCCATACTGCTGTGTTATGGTGGAAAATCTCCAGAATGATGACCAGGAGTGGAGGGTGGCGAGGACACTGAGCTGGGTAAGGAGTGGAAGAGTGCCGATAAGAGCGTGTAACCCCCATCCCTTCTCCATAGAGATCCCCCAGCGTCGTGCCCTGGCTACAGTGTCCCAGGTGGATCCTCAGGCTGTGAAGACCGAGGAGGAGTTGGTGTTGACCCACACAGGGCCATCTGCGGTGGAGGTAGAGGTGAGGAGTATAAGCAGCACTCCAGTCCCGAATGTTACTGTACCTCCAGATCATCCGGCCCTGGCATTGCAAGGAGAGGACCTCAACCATAACGAGCAGCAGCGGTTAAGTGATCTACTTCAGAGGTGGACCAAGGTTTTTGCAGCCAATGAAGATGATTTTGGCCACACAAGTGCAGTCTTGCATCAGATCCCTACCGGTGATGCACCTCCAATCCGACAGACACAGGCCAGTTCCACCAGCACTCTATGCTGAGTTACGAGCCCTACTGGAAGGTATGTTGGAAAATGGGGTTGTAAAGGAAAGTTCCAGCCCCTGGGCAGCACCTGTAGTGTTAGTAAGGACAAAGGATGGATCGTGGCGTTTTTGTGTAGATTACCAGAAACTTAATGCCATAACTCACAAAGATGCTTTTCCTTTGCCCAGAGTCGAAGAGTCGCTCACCCACCTCAAGGAGTCAGCTTGGTACTCCACACTGGATCTGGCTAGCGGGTACTGGCAGGTTGCGGTGGACCCCGAGACCAGGAGAAGACCGCCTTCACAACACCAGTGGGCCTCTTTCAGTTTGAGCGGATGCCGTTTGGTCTCTGCAATGCTCCAGCCACATTCCAGCGGCTCATGCAACGCTGTTTGGGAGGGCAAGTAAATGACTTTCTATTGATATACCTGGATGATATCATTGTGTATTCTCCCTGCTTTGATAGTCATCTCAGGCACCTGGAACAAGTGTTTGAGAGACTACACCAGCACGGCCTAAAACTCCAGCCCCACAAATGTCACCTGTTCAAGAAGGAAGTGAAGTACTTGGGACATGTGGTCAGCAAGAAAGGGGTGGCCACGGACCCAGAAAAAAACTGCAGCTGTGCAGGAATGGCCGGTCCCCAAGACAGTCACTCAAGTCCGTTCTTTCTTGGGCTTTGCAGGCTACTACCGCCGATTCATCCCTGCCTTTTCTCGGCTGGCAGCTCCCCTGAATGTTCTGCTTCGGGGTACGGCAGGGGTTAAATCAACGACAGTTAAGTGGTCTCAAGAGTGTCAGGGTGCATTTGAGGAACTTAAGCGAGCTCTATTACAGGCGCCTGTGTTGGCGTATGCAGATTTCAAATTACCCTTCCTGTTGTATACAGATGCCAGTTTGGATGGGCTGGGTGCAGTATTGTCACAGGTTCAGCAGAGGAGGGAACGAGTTATTGCATATGCCAGCCGTAGTCTAAGCCCTGGTGAAAAGAATGACCAGAACTATAGTTCTTTTAAGTTAGAGTTTCTGGTGCTATTTTGGGCAATCACAGAAGTTCAAACACTACTTGTGGGGCACAGAATTCACAGCGTTTACAGACAACAATCCCCTGGTACACCTGGGGACAGCCAAACTGGGGGCCGTGGAACAGAGGTGGGCAGCCCAGCTGGCAAACTTCACATTTTCAGTCAAGTATCGACCCGGTGTGGAAAACCGGAATGCAGATGCCTTGTCCCGGCCCCCAGGGGAAGTAGATATCAAAGCAGTCTACAACGTGCCCGGAGCTCAGGGAGGTCTAGGAGTGAAGGGTCCACCAGCTGGACAGGACTGTGATCCAGGGTCTTGGCTGGAGCGCCAACAGGGAGACCCGGAGTTGGACAAAGTGAGACAATTGATCAACCAAGGGTTAAATGTGTCTCAGGTGCGACGGTCTGAGTTCCCCCAGTGCACGGGTGGTTGTAGACATGGGATCGGCTGGAACTTCGTGACGGAATCTTGGGGCGCTGCATTCAGGAACCCGACACGGGCCAGTAGGCTTTCCAGTTGATTGTCCCTACCCAACATGCCCGGGAGCTGTGGGAGGATTACCACAAAGCAGCTGGACATGCCAACAGCGAAAAGGTCTTGAGTATCTTGCAGCGCAGATTTTACTGGCTGGGGATGGCTAAGGACATAAAGTCCTGGACAGTAGTATGCCCACAATGTGTGACAGGGAAGGCTGGTCCCAAGGTGAGGGCCCCTCTTCAGCCCATTGTATCCAGTTACCCATGGGAGGTTGTAGCCCTGGACTATTTATCATTGGGACGGCCAGCCGACACCCACCAGTATATCCTGGTTATGACCGACCTGTTTTCCAGGTATGCTGTGGCAGTGCCCACCAAGGACCAGACAGCCCAGACGACGGCGAGACATTTGTGGACCGCCCTCATCCAGCCTTTCGGGTGCCCAGAACGGTTCTTGACGGACCGAGGAGGTGCCTTTGAGTCTGAGGTAATGCGGCAGCTCTGTGAACTGTATGGCTGTACAAAGAGCCGCACTACCCCATACCATCCCCAGGGAAATGGGGCCTGTGAGCGTTTCAACAGAACTTTGCTGTCATTATTGGGCACACTAGGTGCAGAAGAGCAGGTACGGTGGAGGGAAAAGCTGCCAGCTTTAGTTCAAGCTTACAACAACACTGTACATTGTAGCACTAAACTGACTCCCTACTTTGTACTGTTTGGCCGTCACGCCAGACTGCCTGTTGATCTGTGTGTAGGTGTTGTCCCCCCACAGAAAAAGGGAACAATTAATGGCTGGGTGAGAACACACCATCAGACACTGCTTGAAGTGTATAGCTGGGTACGAGCTCATACCAAGCAAAGGCAGAACTGGGACCAGGCACGGTATGATAAGAAGGCCCATGCTATCCCCTTGTTTCCCGGAGGGAGGGTGCTGATCAGGAACTTCAGACGGAGAGCCAGAGGCAAGTTGGAACCACATTGGGTGCCTTCTCCCGATGTTGTTGTCTCACAGGTACGGCCTGGCCATCCAATGTATAGTATCCGGCCCGAGGGGAAAGAAGGACTGATACGGACGATGCACCGCACCAACCTGCGTCCCTGCCCTGCAGGATTATGGACTGAGTCTCAGGTGTGTCCTCAGGAAATTGATTCCCAGCCTGTATTCTTGTTGCCTTTTGGCCCTGTAGCTAGGTGGGGCTCTCAGTCTACTCCAGTCAAACCAGGCCTAGTGCCGGAGCCAGAGCAGTTTGGGGAACTAGAGCAGGTCCCAGCTCAATTGGACCCTGAGCCTCAATTGGAGGGTGGGCTTGTGCCAGGGGAAGGACAAGGCCCTATGAGGAGGTCGCAGCGTCGCAACTTTGGGGTGCCTCCACAAAGGTACCAGGTCTAAGGGGTAGTCGGGACGACCACCAATATCGAAGGGGGGAAATGTCGCCAGTGGGGATGGGATATTTGTATGTCATATGATGATGCATTATATTTACTGTGTGTATATGTATTTTAAGCAGAAGTGGGGGAAAATGTGTGTTTCCATTCATAAAAGGGTTAGCCTGTCAGGTGGGCGGAGTATGTGTGTTTTCGCAGCTGGTGTGAATCAGCTGGAGGAGGGCAGCGTGATTGGCTGCTGCCTGCCCAGCCTTCCAGGGAGCTACGTGGATTGGCCGGTGGGTGGTTAAAGCGAGGAGCCGGGACATTTACCGGGAGAACGGGAAAAGGTGAAGCTCCGAGGTGAAGAGGGAACGGGAAGCAAGGCTCTGGACGGATCGACGAGGAAGTGACCGTGAAGCGAAGGTCCACTGTGGAAGTACTGCTGCACTGCGATTTACTGTACGGCTGCTGATCGACGGGTCGGTTGAAGGCAGATTTGCAACGCTCTCAAGCTCCTGATATTGCAACGCTCTCAAGTTCCTTATCATTGCAACGCCCTCAAGTTCCTGTCTTTCGCACCGCGCGCTGCTCCTATCAGGGCCAGTGCGCATCTGAGTCGGACGCGCTCCGAACTATTGGGAGACGCGCGCCAAGTCTCCAACTGCTTTCTTCCGACCAGAAACACGCTGCGCTTCAGGAAGGGTGAGAAGAGATAACTTTTAACTCCTCTCGGTCTGAGGTGTTCTTGACCGAGAGCGGACCCATAACTATTTTAATTCGGGCCATGTCTTGCTAGGCTGTCACTGCATGGTTAAATGAACAAGGAGAGTATGGGGTGCAAATAGTGCCACTTGCAGTCATTTGCTCACCAGTGCCAGTGACTGTTCCATTTTACTCCTTAGCAGCCAGTGAGTGGGAGAGCATGTTCATTGTGTGATGTGTGTAGTGCTTTCTTTAAATAGACGTGTCATGTGTGTAGTGATTCCCTAATAGAAGTGCCATGTGTTTGCGTTATTTGCATGCTTTGTGACATTTTACGTTTAGTTGTACCATTCATGGTCCCTCCGGCCAGCAGGGGGTGGGTAGAGCAGTAGCAGCCTGAATTGACGGGGTGGTATATAGGCACTGCATCACTTGGCCTTGTGATACATTTCCATGTGAGAAGCTTGGCTGATATGGTCCCTTACTATTTATTTAATTTCTAATAAAGATTATTGTGTTACCCGTATCTGCCTGCTCCTCGTGTGTGTGTGTGTGTGTGTGTGTGTGTGGGTCAATTGGGGGATTAAAAGAACTGGGTGCCAGCAAGTGGGCCATTACATAGAGGGCTCACTCGCGACAATAGCAGCGGTAAACAAAATGGTAGGCAGCCTGAAACAACCAAAAGGGCACAGGTTGACAGATAACCAACCTAAGAGAGGGCTCAAAAGGAGTCTAAAGGCATATAGGGAAAATAAATACTAATATACTAAATAAAGAACAAACCAAAACCTCACTTTAACAGTGGTACAGATGAACACAGGAAATATATACAGAACACACAGCTAAACTAAAAGGCAACAGTCACAAAATCCTAAACTACTCTAAACACTATCTACTCTAGACACTACTAATCACACAAGTTTAACCACAGTTAACAGAATTCTATAGGAGCAAGTAGCTGTGCGCTGCGATTGGACGTCGTCAATCCAATCACCATCTTCAGAGTCGGACCAGGAGATGTCAGCCAATCATATTGGGGCAACCACACAGCTCATTTGCATAATCCCACACACAGCTGAAAACACAGGCAGATTAATGAGTAGACAAACAGCATCCGTAACAACGAGTCTGCTGGATCTCTGGATCTGCTGCTATGGTTACGGCTCTGAGTCCGCACGAGTCTGCTATGTTGTGCACAGTGAGTCAGGATTTGCGAATCTCTGAGTCTGCTGTTGACTCGTGCATAATATAGCCGCGGGAGCCGGGAGCTGGAGGAGCGGCTGCAACATGTTACTGTTAATCTCTCCCCACTTTTGGCCACACCCCCTAAGTAAAATGTCTTCCCGGCATCACTAGGGCCACCAGGTTGGGTGGAGGGGGGCTGGAGGAGGGGTTTTGGGCTGACTTTTGTCTCCCATAATCAAGACATTCCTCAGGCGGGTGCAGAGATAGATTTTCAAGGTTTACTGAGCGATGTGTTGATTCCTCTTGCTGCTTGTCCTTGGCAGAGGGAACAGATTGATGACGCAGGCAGTTGAATGCGTTGGAGATAAACGATTTCACTCCTGACTTGTTCACACAAACTCCATTTGCCTTGAAAAGATGTCTGCGGTCCCAGAAAAAGTTAAAGTTGTCAATAAAATGGACAGAATGGTCAGTACAGACAGTTGAAAGCCAGGTGTTCAGTGCAAACAATCAGCTGAATCTCTCCACTCCTCTTCTGACTGGCGGTAGAGGGCCACTGATGAACACATCCGCATTTAGAGAGCTGGCAGTTTCCAACAAACATTTAAAGTCTTCTTTCAGCACTTCTGACTCTTGTTTCACAACATCATCTGTTCCAATGTGCAGAACCACATTCTTCACAGTCGGATGTTCAGCCCCAATATGCAGGATCTTCTCAGCCAAGTCAGAGACCACATCCTTGGGAAAACAGAGTACTTTGGTGTTGTTCTTACTACACAGACTTTTTACATGTCTTACAGCAGAGTCACCCACAATCAGAGTTTCAGGCCCAGTCGTCAGCTTTCCCTCTAGCCTTTTACTTTTGGAGAAGCTATTGGTCCTTACCCTGCTGTGTGAAGAGGACAGGTTATCCAGGTCATCAGAAAGAGATCTCCGGTTCTCGGTCAGCGGATCGTATCTGTTCTGGATTGGCACACTCGGTGGTTTAGGAGGATTGTTTGTAGTTCTCCCTTTAGCAGCTGTCCACGGCTGTTTCCTAGTAGGAACAGGGGTTGAAGAGGCGCTCTTCCTGGGTGATAACAATGCAGGCCAGCCGGTCGCATCACAGATTTCAGCGTGCTGGGCTCTGCCTGTTGTTCGTCCTCCCAAATCCCATGGAAATTATTTACTCTTCGGCCTTGCACCCAGAGAGTTCGAGAGAGGACTACCACTTGTAGATTTATTACCCGGTACACAGCCCTCCTGTTCCTTGGAATCCTTGTAGCTGCTAACTAGCTTTGAGTTAGCATGCCTTTGTCCATTCTTTTGCAACACTGTTGTTGGATGTTATTTTATCTTGGAATATTTGGGGAAATTATATTTAGGTTTGTCGGATAAGGTCCTTCTCCAAGTTTGGGAAATGTCTCATGTTGTGAAATGTTCACTACAAGCATCAATCTGGAAGAGAACACTCCTTATTTCTTGCATGCTTATCCATGTCATAGTTAATAAATTAGGTTTAAAGAGCCTGTGACACCATCCCAACAACTGTTGTGCAATGAAATATTGGGCTACTAGAAATCTCGAACCGTCAGTTTAAAAAAGAAAAAGCGATACCGTTCCGTTAAATATCAATAATTTCGAACATCGCGGGGAAATTCCTTCGACTCATTTTGAAGTTTTGGGGGAAGCCGGAAGTGACGTCAATGCGGGACCGCTTCGAGAGCCAAACACGGACAAAGTGTGTTGTCATGCGTAGAAATGGTGAATTACTGAGATTAGGCACGTTAATAATGTTTAATGAAGTTTCATTTGGCTGGACTTGAAGAATCCGCGAGAAGATCCAGAAAATTGTCAACATTGAAGGCAGATTAATGGTTATCAAAGTACAAATATCCAAAATCAGTTCCGTAACGGTTTTCAAGGAGACAATATGTACTCAAATTGATGGGTTTGGATGATGGGGGAAAACCGTGTCACAGGCTCTTTAAGGGAACATCATTGTAATATTATGAGATATAAGGCTTTATTTATTTTCTATATTTACTCAACCTTAAATACTGCTCTATTGCTGTTTTTTTCAGGCATTCAAATTTGTATTTTCTTTGACATTTAGAGTCAGATTTCTCACTTAAGTAGAAATACTACATTGTATAAATACTTTAAAAGTAATTTATTAAGTATTGGTATCATAATATCTAAATCACAACTCCAGAGCTTGATAAAAAGGGCTGGAAAAATAATTGGCATGCTTCCACCATCCTCTCTTCAGGAGATATTTGAGGAGATGGTGAGAAAGCAAGGCCGTCAAATCACATGCGACCCAAACACATCCTGTGTAGAGAGTTTGAGTTGCTGCCCTCGGACAGACGGTATAGATTACCAAACTGTAGATTGAACAGGTATAAGTTTTCCTTTATTCCACTGTCAATCAAGCTGCTGAACAGTCAAACAATTGTGATTATGCTGTGTTAGGAGTTGTTGGGAGGTGCAATGTTTACAGTGTAGTGTGTACAACCGAGAAGGTTTAATAGGGGAAGTGCATTATGTGTAAATAGGTATGGATACAATAGGGAAAGTGCAATATTTATTTTATGTATTAATACAATAGGGAAAATGCAATATTTGATTATGTATGAATGCAATAGGAATATGTGCAATAGGGAAAGTTCTGTACCTGTATGTTTCTTGTTTGTTTATTTGCCATGTGATATCTGTTCTGTATCTACAGTATGACTACTTGTCCTAAATGTTTTATGTTTATTATCTCGATGCCCAAGACAAATGATAAGGGAGACAATAAAGCTCTATCTAATCTATATAATCTAATATACTGAAAGGAGGCAGTTGAACAGATATACTTCATATAGGTTTGGCCCTACAATATATGTTTCAAATATAGCATGATAGGTCCACTTAAAGTAAAGTAAAAGTACCCCAAAATCGTTAAGTACTGTATTTGAGTAAATACTTCAATACATTACACTACTGGAAATGAGCCAAATAAAATGCCTCGTGTTATATTTGATAGCTGGGGTAAGAACTCTACACTTCTGAGGAGACATGTAAACAGTATTGTGTGTATTTATGTATTCGGATTTATATGGATGATTTCAGGAGAATGACACTTCCAGCCCCTTTCGCTGGTCTGAACTTCCTGTTACTGAAACCGAAAGTAAAATATTTGGCGGCAGTGAGAGTAGACTACTAGTGAGCTCCCTTTTTCACACGGTAAGACCTTTTGGGAATTACATTATTATTGCTCATTATTGCATTGTTCTGACTCTTGGTTTCCGGTGTGGTGTGGTGGTTAAGGTATTTCAGAATAAGGATGAGTGGTTAAGTTACAGCCGGAGATTGTTAAACAGGATGTTGTTACCATTACACTGTCTTTGTTACACAATGACGGTCTGTCTTCTCCCTGAATGGATATTCATCGTGTTTGTTTTCAGATAGGCTTTTTAAATCGTTTATCATATTCAGTCAGTTATAAAGTATGTATGTGTATCGCTTTTTAAACCGTGCCCTTTATACATAGTTGATAAAGTGTACATTACATTACATTTAGCTGACGCTTTTATCCAAAGCGACTTACAATAAGTACATTCGACCAGGAAGACACAACCTTGAAGAAAACAGAATCATAAAGTACATCAGGTTTCATAGAGCCAAGCATTTCAAGTGCTACTCAACTGTCTATAGACCACTGGTGGTCCGTGAGCGTCCCCTATTGGTCCGTGAGTATATTGGTAAAAATTCACATTTGAAATAAATTAATTAATTGAAATGTTCCGCACTCTCGGGAATATCTCCGCAATGGAGCGAGCTTAAGTTTCACTTTCGATTGCATGATATAGCCCAGATAAACACCTTCATCACACATGTGGCCACTTGTTTGTACCATTTTCAGGCTATTTGTAAAAACCGATGTGTTTTGGGATATTTGTGGAGTTAGGTGGTCCGCGAGTGTTTTTTTATTGGTTAAGTGGTCCTTGGTATGAAAAAGTTTGAGAAACACTGCTATAGATAATGGCTGTACATAATGTTGTACTTATTCATATTAAAACAATGCATTTTAAATGGATTATCCTTCAAGATATTGACAGTTAAGAAATAAATCATCATTAATTTTATGGGGAATAGAGATCACTCAGCTGGTGACAAACCGTTTTAAAATGTACAAATAATAACCCAGATGCATGTCGTCCGGCATTATGGGAAATGTAGTTTATTTTTATTTATTTTTTAAACATTTGGCTTAACCCATACAGGGCACTACAAGTCAGGATTTGTACCAGACTCTGCTGCTTCAGTTTTGACTGTTTATTTTTCATCATTAAATACATGATTGCAGAATAAAATGTAGTTTTAGCCCCCTCCCTTTCACATAGACATTTTTAAACCACATAGCCTATACGAACATATTTCAATTAAAATAGGCCTAAAATAGAATATTATATATTATTATATACCAACACACAAATGTCAAGGAATCCCTTTTGCCGCGTCCCCTAACTTTATAATCAATATTACATCTATTCTGTCCTCAGTGTGTAACATCTAATATGTTCCCTTTGTGAATGTTTACCCTAAGTTAATACACATTCTGCAACCAACAATTAATAATTAATGCTCAAACCTGATTTATATATCAGTATGTGTTGGTTGTTTATATTTTTGAGTTGCAGTCATAGTCCAGAACATAAGCTCCGGTAGAACTAAGACGTGTGAGAGTGGTGTAATGTTCTCATGGTGTAGGTCAGGCAGGGGGGCCGCCAGGGATTTTGGGCCCCATGAAAATATATCACATTGGGCCCCACCACCAGGCCCAGACCACGCCAACCAAGCACAATGCTGTAACCACACCTCCAGAACCCAACCAACCCGTTTATACTTTAAATAACTCTACCTGTACATGCTTGCATCTATCTTGTCATCCAATACTAACCGCACAATATTTACTTACTATCAGTTTCACAGTGAGCAGACATGGTGGATAAGCTGCTGCTTGGGACTCTGGACGACTTGGGCAAAGATGCCTTTTCAGAATTGAAGTGGTACCTCAATCAAAAGAACTTGGATGGCGTCAAACCAATTCCTGTGAGCAAACTGGAGGACGCAAGCCGGGGGCAAACTGTGACACGGATGACAGGAAGCTACGGTGAAGAAACGGCCGTGAAGGTGGCTGTTAAGATTCTGAAGGAGATGAGCAACATGAAGGCTGCAGAGGAGTTGACGGAGAAATATGCAGGTGCAGTGGATGTGTCTTAAATGCACTTATAATATCAGCAAAATCAGTGACTTCACGGTTTTCTGGTACTGGATTTGTGTATTTTGTAAATTGTAATTTGTGTATTTTTATACTTTTATCTTACTCTTTGGCTCTTTACTTTTGCTCTAACAATGTTAGTCCCCACTCTGTAGGACGAATAAAGGTATTCTGACTTTTAAACATAATTCTCTGCATCTGTATGTTTTATCTGCAGAGATGAACAGAGCTGCACCTTCCTCCTCCTCTGCTGCTACACCTCCAGCTGCTTCACCTCCAGCTGCTGCTTCACCTCCAGCTGCTGCCTCGATGTCGGCTCAGGACGGGAGTGTGATCGTCGCTCCGACAGTCTTAGGCTCACTTCACACATTGAACCTAACCATCAATAAATGAGCACGATAAGAATTAGGGAATACATATTACATTTGTGTTGATACTGAGTGACTTCTACTATAGTCCATGAAACCATTACATGTTCCTGGTCAAATTGAAATGTTTACACCGTTAGAGTCCTCCAACAGTGAAAGACAATTTTCTTAAAGTCTACATATTTAACATTAATAAGTGGTACGGACATGATTAATTACACAATTACGATACATGCTTTGATATATAACCCAGCTAGCGGGGAACGTTCTCAAAACGTTGGCTAACGTTACCTATTGGTTCTAATAAGGTTTTAAAGAAACTTTTTAGGATGTTTATTTTTTCAAATAATGTTCCTATAAGGTTTAAGGTTAACTAAGACAACTCGTTTTAACTGCAACATTCAGAGGATGTTTTGAGGATGTTATTGAGGCCTGAGATGACAGAAAGTGTTTTATAAAATGTTCTTTTAATGTGATATGTTAACAAAGGTGGAACGATTTGCCTGCAACATTCTAAGGATGTGTTTTGGACGTTGTTGGGTAACGCATTAAAGATGTTCTTTATAAAACGGTCCCTCAATGTTACATGAAAACCAAAGAAGAACATTTTGAAAGCAACATTTGGATAATGTTTTCATTACATGTTACTTGTTAGACGCTTTTATCCAAAGCGGCTTACATACTCAATACTGTGGATAATCCCCACTGGAGCACGTTGGGGTGAAGAGTCTCAGGGACACAACGACATGCTGACTGCAGTGGGGTTTGAACCTGTGACCCACTGATGCGCACACCAAGGCTCTATCCACTACGCCTCACGCCTCCCGTCCAGGAAAATGTTCCTGTGATATGAAATATTAACAGAGTCATGGTCAACGTCAGATTTATTTGTAGTGCGCTTTAAAAAACAAACTTCCTGCGTTTGTTTGAAAAGAATGTTTAAAAGAAATCTGATGTCACCACATTTTCGTTTTTAGAAAAAAAAACATGCACGTAATTCATGATACTGCACGTTTGCGTGTCTGAGTTCCCAGCTAGACGTTGTTGGTTCTAAAAACATTCTGAGAATGTTTCCATTCATTGTTCTAGGAATGGTTTCATCGAGAAGTTTTATTTTGGTTTCTAGAATGTACTTCTGAAAGGTAGGATAACGTTCTCTAAAAACATTCTTAAAATGTTTGGTGATAACATTGTTCGAACATTATACCCCAAGTGTTTTTGTTGTTAATGCAAATATCTCTATGGTCATATGGATCGAATAACACTTATAAAACCAAAGACAGACATTTAGAAGAATCGACTGACTATCACTGCCCGTCCCTGAAACCCCTGTTAGTGGTTTTTTTTAAATATTGAAGTTGAAAGCATCAATCTGGTGCACTTTGAGAGCAACATTAGGAGACCTATGGAAACATCTCTCAGCACCCAGATGAAACAGAACTGGAAGCAGATTTACTTTTTCTTTATGGATATTTTACAAATCACTCCCCATTCAAACTGTATTCTTGCCATATACTGCCATATAGTATTTCACAGAGGTGTGGACTCGAGTCACCAATTTGATGACTTGAGACTCGACTTGACAAAATCACAAAACACTTGCGACTCGACTTGGACTTGAACACCAATGACTCGGGACTTGACTTGGACTTGAGCCTTCTGACTTGAGGTGACTTGATACTTTAATTCAGAGGTCTCCAACACGCCGATCGCGAGCTGCCGCGAGAAGAGCAGAAATCTTCAGCCGCTCCTACTTTTGCTGAGAATCCTTGCAGGCAGGGGCGGGACTTTATTTAGCTGGGCCACCATGCGGCCAATCATATGGAGGACACACTAGGATCATACTCCTTCTGAATCAAACCGTCACGGTAGCCTTACCTTATTGTTCCCTCTTAAAATAGAAAAAAACACATTACTTTACCAGCAGAGAGAAAATTCATTATTAAATTATTAATGTGACTAATAAAGAGCAATTAGATTATTAAGTATTATTCTGTTGATCAATGTCATTACATTTGGTGAAAAACACATAATGACTTGTTTATGACTCGTTTTGTCAAAGTTTAGGACTTGGACTTGACTTGAACTTGCCCAACCTGACTTGAGACTTGACTTGAACTTGAGCGCAAAGACTTGAGACTTGACTTGGACTTTCAAAACAATGACTTGGTCCCACCTCTGTCATAACTGTTTTTCCTTTATTCTCTTATTTGTTTTATAACTATAATGATCATATGAAGGTGTGCCGCGGAAATAATCTTTTGAATAATTTGTGACCAAACCGTTTGAGACCCACTGAGATAACTTAGACTAAAGTGAACTATCTAAACACTCAGAGAGTCCTTTAGCTCACCTGAGCCTCTCAGTCTGAGAGGAGAGCTCTCCTCCAGCTTGTTGTGGAACAAACAGCTCCTTATGTCCGTTAGTGCAGCTAGCTAACCAGATGCTAACAACACTGTCCCTGCTGGCACCGGTCCCTCTCTCTCTCTCCCTCTCTCTCTATCACACTAAATGCGCGATCGCCACACACACACAGAGCCGAGCTTGAATGACACAAGCACACGTTTATTTCCATGCAACTCTCTGATTGGTCTGGTGTCATGCCTCTGTTGCATTCACTGAATACGGGAAATTACAGTCATTTGTGTCATGATGAGGTTCACATAAAGCACGGTTAATGTATTATATTATTGAGGGAGAATTGTCCGGGGCTACAGAAAAAACATTCAGGGCTAAAGCCCCGGATGCCCAGGCCAGGCGACGCCACTGGTGAACATTAATAGAATATCACCTCCATCTTCAGAGCAATCTGACTATTATAACATTAGCGTTAAGAAAGCTTACTTAAATATCGGCCACAACATAAGTAACCGGATCAGAGTACATTAAGTACAGTCCGCTGCATATCACTTCATAATGTATCACATATCTCCTGATCTGAGTCAGCTGAGCCGTATCTGGCCGTGCAGCACTCACAGTGTCACATACTGTATGCAGAAGTATTATTTTAAGCAACACATTAAGTTGACGAAACACTCGAGACAACTGTAATTAAAGTCAGATCGTGTCTTAGACGGGGCAGTGATATCATAAACCTGTTAATGTACGCATTCAAACACTTTTTCTGTTGCCAGCTGTATTCACCTTGCAGGTGCAGCTCTGTGGCTTTTATCCTGGATAAAGTGTTTAAGTCATGGATGTTTAAAGTTTAACTTCTTCATTTTTGACTAGTATTAAAGTTCACTTTTCATTCAGGAAGTATGACGCTGCGCTGTCAGTGCGCTTCTCCATGTTTGTGATTGGTCGAATGCTCCAAATACCACCCCTTTCATGTGAACGCGCACCTAACTAGATAGGACACGGCTGGCTTGAGCGATCCACTTGATAACCAGCGTCGTAGTACCGTTTAGCGAGAGCGCGTATGTTTTGGATTAGGCCAACCGGCTAACTCAAACATATCCAGGTTAGGTTGAACCAGCTTCGTAGTACAGGCCTCTGGTGACGTACTTGCTATCTGGACACCTCCTCGAACACCCTTTACGTAAACCTAACATGCCAGGCTTCGATCTGGGAAGTGGCGAGATCCAAGCGAGGGGCACTGAAAAAGCTCCCTGCCAGAGTTGGGAATCACCTTCCTCCAGATCCTTCCCAATCCAAACTAGGGCCTTTCACACATGAAATACACCCGCTGAATGTCAGCCATCATTGGGGCAGAGGTCCCAGAGGTTCCTGTCCATAACCCCCTCTGGGAACCCATTTGGTCCCCATTGTTAACCTCTAAATCAGAATCATTGCTGTGGCAGAGGTGAACCCCTGAATCTCTCACTGCAGACGTCCTCTGGACTCACACAGACAAGATGGCCACAGGAAGCCACACTCGACTCACAAGGGCCACCCTACTGTCGTCTTAAAGGGTCAGGGAATGAGGGAGGGACGGGGAAAGCTCCAGAGCTGGCGTCAGAAACAAGGTAACTGGTGCCTGGGGAAACATTTGTGTTGCTAAATGATGGTAAAACCCCCCTAAAACAGGTGCAAGGGTCTTTTGAAGTGTCAGTGATCAATGTGTGTCCTATAGGATGTAACCCATCACATTGGTTAAAAGACTGCTCCTGTCAAAGTATGATCCTCTACATGTCAACACACTCTCTTTGACTGAAAGCAGCACTCTGAGCTGTATGTGTATGTTACATCCTACTGTGGGTCTTAACAACATAGTATTCTGTGATATATAGTGTGTCAGCTGTTTGTGATTGAGCTGAATGTAGTGATGAGCTGCATCCTCACAGGGTTCATCTTCAGTTTCATGGAGATACTTTTCTCTTATCACCTGCTGCCTTCCCTCATCAATTATACATCACAGCTACAGTTCACTGACCCGCCATACTGCCCACGCAACCTTACCGTGTGTGTGTGTGTGTGTGTGTGTGTGTGTGTTTAATCAGAAAAGTATTTTGTTTACTTTAATAATATCAGTGTGTTATTCTTACTAATGTTTATTATCTCTATTTGCACCAAAAGTATGTTGTCTTTCTGTTGAACTGAGGACGTGCTGATACTGCCTCCCTAACTTCCAGAAAGCTCCTTTTATTATTGACAAGCTGAGCCCCCCCTTTTCTTCTCTCTTTGTTTAAATATGCAACGCAATCTCTACCCTTCGTCTTTCACTCTGCAGATAGTGATGACTGCCTTGCAAGAAGTTAAAAAACGACGTAAAAGTTCAGAAGACTTGACAGCTAAATGTACTTGAAGTATGAAGTACTTTTCATGCAGAATGGCTAAATTGAAAAATGTATACAACATCTTAATTTTTCTTTTAAGGCAGATGCTATTTACACCGGGTGTCCGTAGCTAACAATGCTATTTACACCAGTTACTGTAAACCCCAACCCCACGCTACCTGCCAGGAATCAACCCTCAGACAAACAACTACGTCATCTGATGCTTCACTCCATCAAGATAAGACTATTGGACATCATCAGGTGGACACAAACACACCTTAAAATGCATTTTGGCTACAAGTTTGCTGGAAGTGTTGTAGAGCTGTATAAGATGATGTCAGTTGGGAAGTTTCTGCACTTGTTTTTATGAACGGGCAATAAATGATTTCAGCCTGTTAAATATGAACCTTGTTCTCAGTGTGTTCGTGCTCTGTATTCGACTCACACCCATTCTCACTGTTATTGCTTTCGGTAATCTTCCCGTCAGACATGAGGAAGTGTGGGGTACAAAGTCTGGTCTGGCTTCAGGTGCGCTTAACTTTCTGTTCGCTCTCTGATTGTGGAAGATTTGATGAGACATTTTTGATATTTGAGCTTCAAAGAACTGACTTCAGGTAGGTGATCTTTGATTTATATGTATTTTATTTGTTGGTTGAATACAATATACAGCTGGACTTCTTCCAGACACTTTTTTTACACTGCTATGGACAGTCTTGCACTAATGTACATTCTCAAAGATATTGGAGTGACTGTTATTTTTGTATATATTGACTGTTGTGCTTTTATCTTAATGTGTGCATATGTAAAAATGTGTCATGGATTGTGTATATATAGGTATATACATATTTGCATACATATTTTTTTGTATTCGGATTGTGGGAAACAGTATTTCGATCTCTCTGAAACAAACTGAAAGATTGACAATAAAGTTGACTTTGATTTCTGTAGGATATTGGCTCTATCTACAGGCCGCCATTTATCTGTTTATTTAAAGCTTTCACTTTTACTTTTGAACTGACCTTAAATGAATGAATACATTATTAACAAATTGTTGTGCAAATCATGTTCAAAACATGTTTATTTTGATTATCATTTTGTTGTAAGTGTTCTTTAATATAAAGGACCACATGTGTCACAATAATAGTTATCGAGCATTGGTTTAATTTATATCCTATAGGTCAAATAACAATTATTTACAAATTAAGTTATCTGTCCATCAACAGAGTTTAATATTTAAATATCTAATAGCAAGAACAAGTAATAATAAATACTCCTTTACTGCTATATACACTGAACAAAAATATAAACGCAACACTTTTGTTTTTGCTCCCATTTTTCATGAGATGAACTCAAAGATCTAAAACATTTTCTATATACACAAAATAACCATTTCTCTCAAATATTGTTCACAAATCTGAAAAAATCTGTGATAGTGAGCACTTCTCCTTTGCCGAGATAATCCATCCCACCTCACAGGTGTGGCATATCAAGATGCTGATTAGACAGCATGATTATTGCACAGGTGTGCCTTAGGCTGGCCATAATAAAAGGCCACTCTGAAACGTGCAGTTTTGCTTTATTGGGGCGGTCTGGGGGGGTCCGAAAACCAGTCAGTATCTGGAGTGACCAGAGGTCGCGTTAACCGAATATTTTCCGTCAATGACGGATTTTTTCTAACAATGACGGAAAAATCTGAAAGCAGTCCGTCAGATTAGAACAAACTCGGAACAGCGCCAAAGTGTCCCCGCAGCGAGGCTCCGGTGTTATGCCGTGTTATGCATGCCCTCCAAAAAGGAAATTATACCGTTTCCAAACCTAACTGTGCCGTACAAATCATTGAAATGTCTGTGAGTTTTGGCTTTACGCTGTGCACGCTTCCGCGAGGTGCAGCAGCCATGCATAACACGGCGCATGTGAACTGTCCCTCCCCCAGAGTTGGTGGGGGGGGAGTTGTGTAAAAGCCGATGGGTAATTCTGGATTTTGACAGAAGTTTTACGATCCTGTCCATCAAAATCCGACGGGCAGCGAAAAAGTCTAGCGCAACCTCTGGGTGTGACCACCATTTGCCTCACGCAGTGCAACACATCTCCTTCGCATAGAGCTGATCAGGTTGTTGATTGTGGCCTGTGGAATGTTGGTCCACTGCTCTTCAATGGCTTTGCGAAGTTGCTGGATATTGGCAGGAACTGGAACACGCTGTCGTATACGCCGATCCAGAGCATCCCAAACATGCTCAATGGGTGACATGTCCGATGAATATGCTGGCCATGCAAGAACTGGGATGTTTTCAGCCTCCAGGAATTGTGTACAGATCCTAGCAACATGGGGCCGTGCATTATCATGCTGCAACATGAGGTGATGGTCGAGGATGAATGGCACAACAATGGGCCTCAGGATCTCGTCACGGTATCTCTGTGCATTCACAATGCCATCAATAAAATGCACCTGTGTTCGGGTCTGGGGGGGTCCGAAAACCAGTCAGTATCTGATGCGAGGGGTAGGGTTAGGGTAATGTTGTGAATCGAGTGGCCTGTGTTCATCGTCCATAACATGCGCCTGCCCATACCATGACCCCACCACCACCATGGGCCACTCGATTCACAACATTACCATAACCCTAACCCTAACCCTACCCCTAACCCTACCCCTAACCCTACCCCTCACACCAGATACTGACTGGTTTTCGGACCCCCCCCAGACCCCCCCAATAAAGCAAAAAATGCACGTTTCAGAGTGGCCTTTTATTGTGGCCAGCCTAAGGCACAACTGTGCAATAATCATGCTGTCAGCATAATCAGCATCTTGATATGCCACACCTGTGAGGTGGGATGGATTATCTCGGCAAAGGAGAAGTGCTCACTTTCACAGATTTTTTCAGATTTGTGAACAATATTTGAGAGAAATGGTTATTTTGTGTATATAGAAAATGTTTTAGATCTTTGAGTTCCTTTCATGAAAAATGGGAGCAAAAACCAAAGTGTTGCGTTTATATTTTTGTTCAGTGTATATATATATATATATATATATATATATATATATATATTTAAATTGGTACATTTTTTTAAAAAGCAACACAAAAATGGGAAAGCAAATGGAAAATTAATGTTCATTGTACTCGATGTATTTTTTACTTCTTTTTAAATTGCTTATTAATTCTATTTTACGTCACATTTTATATCATTTCATACAATTATTTAAATAATTAACATGATACTTAAGTCATCCATACTAAAGGTTTTGAGTATTCTTCCCAATGTTAAATATGCAATTAAAAACACACATTTGTGCTGCTATCTTGAAGAAGCTCTATAGCTAACATAACCTTATTCATCTCCCATAAAATGCTAACTAATGTATCCTCTTTCCCGTTCAGTTGTTAAAGATGCCTGTGCCATTTCTGCTCTTGGAGGTTCTGGAAAACCTGAGTACCGATGAACTGAACAAATTCAAATGGTTCCTCGGTCTGAAGATCTTAAAAGGCTGTGATCCAATTCTCACAAGTTACCTGGAGAGCCCTCACCGGCAGGACACCGTGAGCAAGATGATGCAAAGCTACGGTGAAGAAAACGCTGTCAACATGACTGTTGCGATCCTGAAGCAAATGAAACTCAACAACGCTGCAGAGGACTTGCAAAAATCACACACAGGTATGCAGTTGATACATATTGTACTATACATACATATTGTAGCCTACTTACACTAAACCTCACAGGATATACATTACTTTTAACTTCAAGCTACTGTACACCATTTTTTTTGTAACCTTTGCTAAGTGTGTCTCTTACTGACTCAATGTCTTTGGTTTTATTTCCTAGAGGAAACAGCAGCTAAAGGAAAAGTCCCTCGAACACCAGTCTCTTCACCTGCTTCTACTGGACAGAACATCTCCGCTGATGGTGCAGCTGGTGCCTCCGCTCCCAAGCCCCCAATTGCCCCAAATTCTAGCGGTCATTTTGGCGATATTATCAACAATGGTACAGGCGGTAATACCGGAGGTACTGCTGGTGGTAATGGCAATGTTGTCGGCAATGTCAGCAGAAATGTTGGCTGTATTGTTGGTGGTAATAGTAATATGATTGTCTTTGGAAATTCTGGCAGTACTGTCGGCCGTAATTGTTAGGGAGTAATGTGGGCAACAATGTTGGCCCCGAATATTGGCAGTAGTGTCAGAAAAAAGGTTGGTGCCATTAATGGTAGTAATAGATAATCACTGGTAATGTTGCCATGAATGTTGACGGTATTGTTGGCGTTACCAGTAATGTGATTATTATGGGTAATTCTAGCCATAATATCAGCAGCAAATAGGGACACAGTTATGTTGTATAAAATTAGAACCACAGAACCACATTACTAACAGTCAACTATTACTACTTTTACGATAGGGCAGTCAGTAAATACTGAAAGATACTGTTCTCATGAACTGATCAAGTAATTTATTTGTCATCCATTGTTGTTTTGTATTAACTTAAGAGAGATATCATACTGACCATGATATATAAATGATGATTGAGCGATGTCGGCAATAATACTGTCAGCAAAGTGGTACAGAAACAATTCCCAAATCCCGGTTCCCTTGATATCATTTTAATCATGACATAACACTATTTGATTTAAGGTACCGCCAAACAAGCCTCGCCTCGAACGCACTCAACTTGCTTTTTAAGGCATGATCAAAATGACCAATTGGCAACTTTAATAACTTGAGTCACAATCCATGATATGTGGTATGTCCCATGTTAGTCACTTGTTACTGTCTCCTGGAAACAGTCTGTGTTGTCATCAATTCAGGGAATTGAAAAATAATTCATTGTCATTGAGCAACACAGGGTTGTATATTGCTATGGCAGCGTTTCTGCGTTAGTATGTTTTCTTTAGCTTTAGTGCATTGAGCTCTCAGAACTGCAGACTAATTGTGTTTATCCCTTGATGTAAAGAACATTTTATATTGTTTGTAAAAGTGTATATTATTAGTTGTATTACTGATCATTTGCCTACCATCTCTATTAAAGGACCAGTTTAGCCAATCTTCAAACTTATTTTAAGAGTGCATCCTTGAAAACAATGGTGAGAATGAACTTCTGTACTTTTTATATTACTGAATCCGAGGATAACAGTGAGACGTGGTTGAAAGCTATATTTAGAGCTAGTAAGTGGACCTCAAGTTGAGATTCTTTGTCAGAAAATGTTTGATTTCTTTGTTTTCTAGTTGTTAGCCATGCAGACACTTTTTGCATTAATGCCAAACTTGTCTTATAATATTTTCTTGTTTTTAAAGAAACCATTGAATGTAGTTATAATGAAACAATAAAACATTTCTTTGTACATCCAATCTTAAGTGAGTGCATTTTTATGTCTTTCTGCATTATTATGTATTTCCATGTATTGTTTGTTTGTAATCAAATTAGCAGTAAGTAAAAGGTTTATCAATTATACACAACAAGAGGTTCTTTGAACAGGATGTTTCTTTATCTTGGAATATTTGGGGAAATTATATTTAGGTTTGTGGGATAAGGTCCGTCTCCAAGTGTGGCAAATGTCTCATGTTGTGAAATGTTCACTACAAGCATCGATCTGGGAGAGAACACTCGTTATGTATCGCATGCTTATCCGTGTCAGAGTTCATACATTTAGTTCAAGGGGAAAACAATTGTAAGATTACGAGATATAAGATTATTTATTTTCTATATTTATTCATCCTTAAATCTAAATAATGCTCTATTGTTGTCTTTTCAGGTATTACAATTGGTATGTTCTTTGACTTTTAAAGTGAAAGGAGGAGAGGTGGAACAATTTCTTAGATTTCTCACTTAAGTAAAACTAGAAATACTACATTATAAATACTTTGTTACAAGTAACTTATTAAGTAATGGCCTCATAATATACTGAAAGGAGGCAGGTGAACAGATAGACATCAAAGGGGGCTTGAGCACCTACCGTAGATTGTACTTTTTTTAAATTTACAAAACAATGAAATTGTCTAACATAAAGCTAACATAAAAAAACATGTGACGGAAAAAAGGTATGGAATCGATGTGAATTGATTTGGTGAATGAAAAGTTGAATGTGCTTTTTATTATCACTGGTCTTTTATGAGGAAATGCCTCTAAATTCTATCGGGAGATTTTGAAATGTCACAACTGAATTGGGCAGTCGAAGTGAAACATTTTGGTAATAAATGTAAGACTATGAATTAAAGTTTCATATTTGAACATGATCACAGCATCATTTTGTTTAGTATGATTATAATGTTGTAACGAGAGAAAGTAAACACCCTGTATTAGTTTGGACCTATTTTTCTTCAAATAAACTGATCCCACCTTTTGGACTGGGACAACTTAAAGGACATCTGTGCTCTCCTCTCCTGCTTCAAAGGTAAGACTGCACCCTGCCACACACACGTTTAGGTAGGAACACACCTCATTCACTGATACCAAAATCCTTTGGGATCGCTGAAACAGATTAAAAAGGGTTGTCTGAATTGAAACAGCAGTTAATTGAACCTGGTTCTTCAGGGAGTTAATAGAGGTGAGATCTTGCTGCCGTTGGTGGATCTGAGCCAAGCAGTAAACTTACATAGACTCAGTAACTTCGGTCAGGGTCAATTAGTGAGGTCAGAGTCATTTACCGGAATAAATTATCAGGACCTCACCGACTCTAAACAGTACAATTAAAAAAAAATCGATGCTTCTCAAACAGAAATAGAGGGAAATACAAGGTAGCTGAACATGGATGTAAAAATGACAGCAGAAAACAAACTGCAGAATGCTGCACCACTCCTGAATGACCACCAGAGGGCACAACAGAGACACATATTGACATTATAATAGAATAATAGAACCTTGCTGGAGTGCCCTTAAGACCCCTTTCATTATGAACCAAAATCAGTTTACAATAACTTAGTAATATGAAATCATGACTTTTCTGTACTTGTTATTGTCGATGACTATCTAATATGATCCCTTTGTGAATGTTTACCCTAAGTTAATACACATTATGGAACCAAAAAGTTCATTATTAATGCTTAAACCTGATTTATATCAGTATTTGTTGGTTGTTTACATTTTAGGTTGCAGTCATAGTCCAGAACATAAGCTCTGGTAAAACTAAGACGTGTGTGAGTGGTGTAATATTCTCATGGTGTAGGTCAGGGAGGGTACACTTTATTATCCTGTGTAGGGAAATCAGGTGGTCAAAGTGCAAAGGTGCTGGTTATTACATCTGGCTTTTCTGATTTCTCTTTGCAAAATCTATATTTAACTTTTTGCAGCAAAGCAGGTATGACTGAATCAGAATCAGAATACCTTTAGTCGTCCCAAAGGTGACATTTCTGTTGTTACTACAAAAATGAAGAGCCAAAGATAGCTCAACTATTAATTGCACAGGTATTTACAGATTTATTACAGAAGTTGAAGTAAAAATAAATGTCACATTTTGTTCTTATCTATCCTATTCTATTTAAATGTATAGACTTCTTCCACTATTTTAATTTTTTTTATTTTACATATGCTGCATTGTTGGATTGCCATTTCTACACTGTAGCTTATGTGCATATGACAATAAAACCTTTTGAATCTTTGAATATTTTGCATCGTTTGATTTATTCTCTGAATACTAATCTGCAAAATGATTCCCTTCTTTCTGCTTTCACAGTGAGCGGACATGGTGGATAAGCTGCTGCTTGGGACTCTGGAAGACTTGGACAAAGGTGACTTTGGGACATTTAAGGGGTTCCTCAGTCAAGAGAACTTGGATGGCGTCAAACCAATTGCTGTGAGCAAACTGGAGGACGCGAGCCGGGGGCAAACTGTGACACGGATGACCAGAAGCTACGGTGGAGAAATGGCCGTGGAGGTGGCTGTTAAGATTCTGAAGGAGATGAGCAACATGAAGGCTGCAGAGAAGTTGACTAAGAAATATGCAGGTGCAGTGGATGTGTCTTAAATGCACTTATAATATCAGCAAAATCAGTGACTTCACGGTTTTTTAAATACTGTTACTGGTAGGCCTACTGGATTTGTATATTTTGTAAATTGTATTGTTATCTTGTTAGGCTCTTTACTTTTGCTGTTCTAATGTGAGTTCCCCCTGTGTGGGACAATTATCTGTGGGACTGATTCTGATTTTTAAATATGATTCTCTGCATCTGTATGTTTTATCTGCAGAGATGAACGGAGCTGCACTCTCCTCCTCTGCTGCTTCACCTCCAGCTGCTGCTTCACCTCCAGCTGCTTCACCTCCAGCTGCTTCACCTCCAGCTGCTGCTTCACCTCCAGCTGATTCACCTCCAGCTGCTTCACCTCCAGCTGCTTTACCTCCAGCTGCCAACACGATGTCGGCTCAGAACGGGAGTGTGATCGTCGCTCCGACAGTCTCAGGCTCACTTCACACATTTAACCTAACCATCAATAAATGAGCACGATAAGAATTAGGGAATACATATTACATTTCTGTTGATACTGAGTGACTTCTACTATAGTCCATGAAACCATTACATGATGTTCCTGGTCAAATTGAAATGTTTACACCGTTAGAGTCCTCCAACAGTGAAAGACAATGTTCTTAAAGTCTCCTTATTTAACATTAATAAGTGGTACGGACATGATTAATTACACAATTACGATACATGCTTTGATATATAATCATGTGTTATAGTTATAAGCAGATATAAGGAACTTTTTAATGTCTAATAATGCACACCCTATAAAGACACATTTTATAATAATAGACTACAACTGTTTTTTATGGTGGCTGAGAGGTGCCAACGCGCTACAGCGGCCCAAAACATTTCCATGAGGAGACACGCGCAGGAGTTTCAATGACGATGCCAAAATGAAAACACAAATGTGCCAAAACACATGCAAATGAAGAAATATCTTCACCAACTTGAAGGAACATGCGCAGGGTTTATTGAAACCATTGCATAAATTAAACGCTGCAAATACTAAATGCAGCAAGAATCTCAAAACACAACTGAAACGGGGACACTAAAAAGTGACGCACACAGCTGGGACCGGAGCACTTGTTGATGTTTGGGGGTTATAAGTGGGCCTACTGTCGCTGTTGTTGGAAATTCATTTTACCAATGCGATCGCATGATTCTTTCTGATATTAGCCGCGTTCACACTGCGGTACTTTTCCCACAAAGGTTCATGCGAACTTAGTTCATGCGAACTCTTTAGTTCGCATGAACTAAGTACAGATCGCGTTCACACCAGAAAAAGTCCCTGGGGGTGGATTAGGCAAATTAAGCCGCTGACGTCACTTCTTCTTCTTCTGCTTTGGGTTTACTGGCAGGCCGCAACCCACTTCACGGCGTATACTGCCGCCCAAAGTCCCCGGCCGGAAGTCCCCGGAGTTGGGGAAGGCTTCAGTAGAAGCTGCTGGGAGTCCCAGCAGCTTCTACTGAAGCCTTCCGAGTAAATCGCCAGAATGCCGACACCTCCTCATCTCCACCGCTCCCATGTTTTATTTTGTGTTGCCATAAGTTAGTGTCTCTGCGTTTCTGCGCTGGGCTAATGCTAATGCTAATAATGCTAATGTGAGGATAATAAAATGGCGGCTTCACAAAACATTTTGGGAGTTTTTACGGGGCGTGGTTTGCAATCCGCCCAGCCAATCAGAAATATAGCTATTTTCTCAAAAAAGAGCCGCTCGAAAGTCCCTGCTCTCTAGCAGGGACTTTCGAGCGGGTAAAAAGGTTCGCATGAACTACTTTTAGTACCGGCTCTTTTTGGTGTGAACGCGATCATGAACTAAGTTCGCATGAACCTTTGTGGCAAAAGTACCGCAGTGTGAACGCGGCTATTATGGCAGATCTGCTGTAAGCTAGCTAGCAAACGTAGCTAACCTAGTCATTTCAAATAAACGAACAATTATGAAACAACGTCAACAAGCACAACAAGTGTCCCCTGGCTACTGTTGTGCTTTGAGTTTGTGTTATAAAGTAATAATTCCATGTCAACATAATGCTTTTCATTCCTTTGTTTGTTGTTGTAAAGACCAGAGCAAATCCAAGACTGAAGATGACCAAAGATGTGACAATGACATGACACAATATCTGAAAAAATGAATGTACATTTGAGAGCAAGTATCCATTTAAAAATATGCTAAAACAAACTTTATTCCAAATAAACAACAACAAAACATGCAATGTTTTCATTTCTTGTTTTGCAATACAGTAGAAAGAGGGCTCAGAATAGCAGTTCAATTTAAAGATGACTTTTATACACAGCAGTGAGGCAATAAGAATGAATACATTGAGTTGTTAAAGCTCAACAATATGTTTTGGTCTACCGGGCCATTTTCGTTCCTACCCTCACCTATGGTCATGAAGGATGGGTCATGACCGAAAGAACAAGATCGCGGATACAAGCGGCCGAGATGGGTTTTCTCCGCAGGGTGGCTGGTGTCTCCCTTAGGGATAAGGTGAGAAGTTCGATCATCCGGGAGGGACTCGGAGTTGAACCGCTCCTCCTTCGCGTCGAAAGAAGCCAGTTGAGGTGGTTCGGGCACCTAGTTGGGATGCCACCTGGGCGCCTCCCTAGGGAGGTGTTCCAGGCACGTCCAGCTGGGAAGAGACCAAGGGGTAGACCTAGGACCAGGTGGAGGGATTATATCTCTTCGCTGGCCTGGGAGCGCCTTGGGATCCCCCAGTCAGAGCTGGTTGATGTGGCCAGGGAAAAGAAAGTTTGGGGCTCTCTGCTGGAACTGCTACCCCGGCGACCCGACCACGGATAAGCGGGAGAAGATGGATGGATGGAATGTGTTTTCATTAAATGAAAATCTTAAGAATTATAATTTGAAAGTGGTAGTTTTACTATATTTCTACACATTTAAAGTGTTGATACTAAAATGTAAGCAGCTTCTGAAGGTGCTTGTAATCTCCTGCTGACGTCAGCAGGTGGCGCTGTGGTCTCACATTAATGTGACTTCAGGTTGCTGTGCTGCTGTGTCAAATCTTACATTTGGATTCAGATTGTTTTCTTGTTTATAGTGAAACTTATGTGTTACTTTAAAAATTGTTAATATCAAATTACATATCCGAACATAAATTCATTTTTCAAATGTTCTGAACTAAGCATAATTTCTGACATAAGCATAACTTAACTCAGTTCAGTTGTTAAGTTCAGCCGTGTTTTGTGCTCATATCAACGTCCAAATACAGCCCCATCTCTCCCAGACCCACCTGGTGAAGTACTTGCTATGATTAATCTGGACACCTCCTCGAACACCCTTTACGTAAACCAATCAACATGCCAGGAGCCAGGCTTCGATCTGGGAAGTGGCGAGATTCAAGCGAGGGGCACTGAAAAAGCTCTCTGCCAGAGTTGGGAACCACCTTCCTCCAGATCTTTCCCAATCCAAACTAGGGCCTTTCACACATGAAATACACCCGCTGAATGTCAGCCATCATTGGGGCAGAGGTCCCAGAGGTTCCTGTCCATAACCCCCTCTGGGAACCCATTTGGTCCCCATTGTTAACCTCTAAATCAGAATCATTGCTGTGGCAGAGGTGAACACCTGAATCTCTCACTGCAGACGTCCTCTGGACTCACACAGACAAGATGGCCACAGGAAGCCACACTCGACTCACGAGGGCCACCCTACTGTCGTCTTAAAGGGCCTCCCAACAACTGTTGTGCTATGAAATATTGGGCTACTAGTAATCTCGAACCGTCAGTTTAAAAAAGAAGTTGCGATACCGTTCCGATAAATATCAATAATTTCGAACATCGCGGGGGAAATTCCTTCGACTCATTTTGAAGTTTTGGGGGAAGCCGGAAGTGACGTCAATGCGGGAACGCTTCACTGTGCGGCGAGAGAGCCAAACACGGACAAAGTGTGTTGTCATGCGTAGAAATGGTGAATTACTGAGATTAGGCACGTTAATAACGTTTTAATGAAGTTGACTACAGTATATTCATATTTGTCAGTGCTTTCATGTCAATTCGGCGAACATATGATACATTAAATGATCGTGAGGATGATGATTTAAAAATCGTTTGTGTGTGCCGGTCTGCATTTCCTGATGAGAAAACAAACCGATGCTTGTTGTAGTTGTAGTACACCAATGTGGATTAAACGTGTGTTTTTTTTACCACAATGTTGGGGAAATGAATGGATAAAATGCACGGATTATTATTATTATTATTCCCACTCCGATCGGGACACTAGGTCCCGGGTTTCAACCCCCTCTGTTTCGGCCCTGGAGAGGGAGGTTACCTGTCCGTCCGTAAAGGCTATCATCCGTCTTTGTCGACGGACCTGGAATCAAGCCCAGAGAACTCTCGTTTGTTCGGCCAACCGGTACGCCTCCTCTGCCAACCGCCGACGTTCCAAAGCACCTGTCTACCAGGTGGGCCAAAAGGTATGGCTTTCCTCCCGAGATATTCCTTTACGGGTGGATTCGAAGAAGCTTGCACCTAGATTCATTGGACCTTTTGAGATTGTCAGGATAATCAATCCCGCAGCAGTAAGGCTAAGACTGCCTCGGACTCTGCGGATCCATCCCACCTTCCACGTTTCCAAGATCAAACCTGTCCGAGAGAGTGCCTTCAGAGGAGGACAGCGAGGGGCCGGCTTCTGATGAGGACGCAGATTCCCACAGGGGGCAGGAGAGGGAGGCCGAAAGAACTTTTTCAGATGAGTACTAATCCCACCTCCCACTCTCATCCGTAGATTAGCATTTAGTGACGTCAGGAGCCGTCCATTAAGGGGGGGGTTCTGTCATAGTCTGCTCCATCATTCACCAGTAGTTTTCCATTAACCTGTCTCACCTGTTTTCCACACCCACTCGTTAGCTCACTCTCTTTCTCTTCTGCACCCATTAGCTTCTGCCAGTATTTAAACCCGCACCTTACACACACTCTTTGCCAGATTGTACTTTGCCTCATGCTTGTCTTTCCCGCGTTTGAAACTAGATTGCCTACCCGGTTCCGACCCTGCCTGTCCTCGATCTGCCTGCTCTGCCTGTTCCCTGATCCTGCCTGCCCCTCGACTATCCTGTCTGGCCTGTTATCCGACCCTGCGTGTATCTACGCTGATATATCGCCCATATTGACGCACCTCATTCCTAAACTTCTAACAGATACAACATAAACCGATCCTTCAGCCTCATGAGCTCTCAGACACGTTCAACATTAAACTGTCATCGCTGTCTAAGCTTGCTGCTGTGTGCGCCGTTGTGCGTTTACATGCAGATGCTGGGATCCTGAACGGTGCAGCTGGAGCGCTGTGCCCGCAATGACGTCACGCATAATTTGGCGGGACTTGAAGAATCCCAGAGAAGTTCCAGAAAATGGTCAACATTGAAGGCAGATTAATGGTTATCAAAGTACAAATATCCAAAATCAGTTCAGTAACGGTTTTCAAGGGGACAATATTTACTCAAATTGATAGGTTTGGATGACGGGGGAAACTCATGTCACAGGCTCTTTAAAGGGTAATGAGGGAGGGACGGGGAAAGCTCCAGAGCTGGCATCAGAAACAAGGTAACTGGTGCCTTGGGGAAACATTTGTGTTGCTAAATGATGGTAAAACCCCCCTAAAACAGGTGCAAGGGTCTTTTGAAGTGTCAGTGATCAATGTGTGTCCTATAGGATGTAACCCATCACATTGGTTAAAAGACTGCTCCTGTCAAAGTATGATCCTCTACATGTCAACACACTCTCTTTGACTGAAAGCAGCACTCTGAGCTGTATGTGTAGGTTACATCCTACTGTGGGTCTTAACAACATAGTATTCTGTGATATATAGTGTGTCAGCTGTTTGTGATTGAGCTGAATGTAGTGATGAGCTGCATCCTCACAGGGTTCATCTTCAGTTTCATGGAGATACTTTTCTCTTATCACCTGCTGCCTTCCCTCATCAATTATACATCACGGCTACAGTTCACTGACCCGCCATACTGCCCACTCAACCTTACCGTGTGTGTGTGTGTTTGTTTGTATTACATTCAAGGTCAAATACTAACCTGGCCTTAACCCCGCCCCCTGTCCCGCCCACTTGAGGACAGGCTTTCCCTCTCAGTGGAGTTTGACCTTTGACCTCTCTTCGGTTGAAATATTCAACAGTGTCAACCGTCGCCCGTTATCATGGAGACGTAAAAACACAGCACGTTGTTTTGTTAAATAGACCGAACACTAATGAATTGATCTCTCAATTATTGAAAATAATAATAATAATGGGTTTCATTTATAAACCACTTCATATTTGAGTGCAAATCCCGAAGTGCTTCATGCAGTGAGCATGGACCAATATAAAACAGTATACAACACGGTAGGATTAATAAAAAGCAGTAAAAACAAACAATACAAAATAAATAAAAGGGTAGTAATAAATAAAATAAAAGGTCTAGGAAAAGGCTCTATTGAACAGATGGGTTTTGAGGCCTTTTTTAAAAGCCTCCACGGTCTGTGGTGCTCTCATGTGGTCGGGGAGAGCATTCCACAGACTGGGAGCAGCCGAGCAGAAAGCCCGGTCTCCCATAGTACGGAGCTTGGTCCGAGGGGGTTTGAGGAGGTTGGCTTTGCTGGAGCGCGAGGTCCGCAAGGAAGTATTAGGGGTGAGGAGTTCCTTGAGGTAGGCGCAGTTCCATGGATACATAGGACTCCACCCAGCGGATTCCAACCAAAAACCCAGCGGATCCCAGTGGCTGGGGGCGTTGCCAAATTGCTAGAAGGCGTTGCCAAATTTCCCCATTTGTTAAATTACAGGATTTGACCATGATTCAACCAGGAGACCTTGAATTCGATCCTCAGTTCCACGGGGAGCCAGTATAGTGATTTCAGGATGGGGGTGATATGATCATATTTGCGCTCCCTCATCAGGATCCTAGCAGCGCTGTCCTGAATGTACTGGAGCTTCTGGATGATTTTGTTTGGGATCCCGATGAGGAGTGCATTGCTGTAGTCCAGCCTGGAGGAGACAAAGGCGTGGACTAGCTTTTCCGCGTCCGACAGAGTGAGTGTTCCTGAGGTGATAAAAGGAGTTACATGACATGTCAACTGTTGGACGCTTTTATCCAGAGCGACTTACATACTCAATACTGTGGACAATCCCAACAGGAGCAATTTGGGGTGAAGTGTCTCAGGGACACAACGACATGCTGACTGCAGTGGGGTTTGAACCTGTGACCCCCTGATCCGAACACCATCGCACAACCCACTGCACCACACGCCTCCCTAGTTCTAGTTCTTGCACAGCTGTTTAATGTGAGCCTCAAAGGTCAGATGGGCATCCATTTTCACACCCAGGTTGGTGACTATTGAGGAGAGGGTAATGTTATTAATTGTTATTTTGCGGCTGACTGACGGTATGCATGCAGCATTAAGTGACTCATCTTGTCCTATAGAATATATTATTTACTTGTGTTTTTATGTCTTCTTGTGGAACCTACTGCTGCAGGTCTCCAATGAAAAAGAGATCATTGATCTCAATGGGAATTTTACCTGGATAAATAAAGGTTTTGAATTGAATTGAATACATGTAGTGAACAAGATTGAAACATCCCAAAAATTAAACCAAATTACATCAATTAAGATGCACAAAATAAACCCACTTTCTTCCTTTATACATGTAGCTATTTATTTAATTTCCTCAAAATTGATCCTCATTTGGATGGATTTGTCGAATAAAGAGACGAAATCATTTTGGTTTTGACAGATTTATACATTTTCTTTATGCAGTCTCAACGTGTTTACAAAACCGAAGCCGTCAGTAACAAAGGCTAACCTTACAAAATGTCCATACTAAATAACATTATCTTGTTAAGAAACTTATAAAAATATAAAATCAGCCACATCTGAATCATTTTAATCAGCTGAGAGAAAAACAAGAAGACCAAACCAAACAGTTTTGATAAAAGAAAAACAACAGAGAAACCAGAAGAGTTTGAAGATTAGAACATAATAGAAACCATCATAAAAGGCTAAGCAGTTTAGTTGTTGATTCAACTTGATGTAGATGTAGTTGCTATGCAGCATCTGGACTACATGCTGAAGAGTTTCTGTGAATCCTTTGACAGAAAGGCCTCATCTTCATCCCTTGAAACCCTCCTGCTTCTGCCAGCCGGACGCTGAGAGACGCTGAGTGATCCAGATGTTGCTTCACAGATAACCTTTCCCGGCGCAGGGAGAAACAGAAACCTCAGCAGTCAGTCTCCATCACCGTCCGCCCTCCCGTTAAATCAGCGTGTTGCAGCTTTATGCACAAGCTTTCAGGATCCAAATCAGTTCCGTTTAGAAACGTCTAGAAAGATTTCCATCGGATGGCAGAGAAGATGGTGTGGACGAAGTAGAGGAGGGTCGCCACGTACGAGAAGACCTGAAGAGACAAGGAGAACGTCAGGAGAATGAAGTGAGTCACTCTTTCAAAGGATAAGACATAATAATCTGCCCAGTAGAGTCCCAGCACCTTTCCAGCACGTGTCCCTTCATAGAGGACACATTATGGTCCCTTTCAGGTTCATATTTGTATTGTGTGTCTCTACTGTCATGTTTGGACAGGAGAGAAACTCTAAAGCCTAAAAAAGTATCGTTAGGCTACAACACCACGGTAAAGTAACTCATGTCCGCATCACTCAGATAAAGGCGGGCTTCATCACGGCCATCATGGACACTCATCTATTCACATTTTAGCCTTGCTGTGTTTATACTCACGCTCTTGCAAACTTAAAGGTCCCCTATTCTACTGTTTTTCATCAGTATATTATAGTTCTCAGATATATACGGAACATGTCTCTGATTGGCTGAAACACCAAACAGATCATTGCAGCATTACCCATAATTCCCTTTGTTTCAGCCCTGTTTCCAAAGTGCTGATTCTGGGTCTGTTACTTTAGATGAAAACAAGGAGCCCCTCCCCACGCCCCTCTGAGAGAGATTTGGTTACAAAGAACTGAAGAAGAGGGGACACATGTTGATGTAGAAGAGACATGAAGAAGGGGGGACACATGTTGATGTAGAAGAGACATGAAGAAGAGGGGACACATGTTGATGTAGAAGAGACAGGAAGACGTGGATTTTGCATAATAGGTGACCTTTAAACTAGAAACCTTGATCGGGTCAAGACAAGAGGAAAGGTGGTGGTCGTCAGTTGTGAAGATTATTTCACTAAACAAAACATGTGTAACTTATTTACTTTAAACCAATGGAAAAATCACATTAGCTTTTTGTTAATGGAACCAAAGTGATGCTAACTTCCAGATTTGCCTCCAAACATACGCCCTCCTGCCCTCTGCTCAGGTCTGTGGGGCTGAACCTCACCGTGGTACTGTGCAGATAACTTAACATCCGGTTACCATGAAGCAGCCTGACTCACCACTGCAGAGATGTCCAGCTTGTAGTTTTGGGAGTTGAGGGGGGTCGTGTCTTTGATCTCCAGGGTCACTTTGGCCAACGCCACCGAAGCACTGAGGTAGAAGAAGGCTGCGATGCCGTGATATGCAACGTCCTGACGAACAAGGAGGGGAACAAAGTGTGAGAGGTTCCTTATGGTGTGATGTTAGTCCGACATGTGCTGAACTGTCTCCACTGGCAGGGAGTCAAAGTACACACCAACACATTCTTTAAAAAAACAGTAACAAAGAGAAAGGTTAGTCATGGTGTCCTGCTATGTTATCACAATTGTTTGTTGTTTACAACCAAGGGAATTATCTTTTTAATTATTGTGACACAAAAGAAAATATTATTCAAGGTATGTTCAGCGTGTGGTATTAGGGCGGTGTGGGAATGTCTCTCAAGTTGCTCTATTATCTGAGAGCTGAGGATAGGCTGGCATTTCTCTCTTTCACACATGTGTCTAATTCCAACTGCACGGAGTCAGCAGCCACAGATCCAACATACGACTCAAACCTAACAGGAAGGGAATCAAGCTGGTTAAGGGAGCATTGTCACGTTGATTCTTTACTTAAAAGCCCTACATCTCATATTGCACAACGTCCAGGAATGCACCAATATGAATTTCTCTTAAAGAATTTCCAAACTCAGAAATGTATGCAATGTGAGAACTGGTGGCGAAGTCGATAAGGACTTGGCTTGGCAGCTGGAAGGTCACCAGTTCAAGTCCCGGCAAGACCAAGTGCTACCGAGGTGTCCCTGAGCAAGGCACCGTTCCCCACACTGCTCCCCGGGCGCCGTTCAAAATGGCAGCCCACTGCTCCTAACACTAGGATGGATCAAATGCAGAGAAACAATTTGACCACGGGCATTATAAAGTATATAAAATCAAACTTAATGTGGCAATACATATTACGCACATTCTCATGTTCATATCAGCATGTAGTGTCTCTCCATGCTTTAACGTTCAAAAAGCTCTTTATTTCTCTCATACTGCCTGTGCTGCAGCACCTCTTTTCACCCTCTGTCTGAAATCAGTCTGCTCCGATTGGTTAGCTGGCCGGCTCTGTTGTGATTGGTCAACCGCTAAGAAATGTCCCGCCGCTGAGACAATCACGTACAATGTGTTGGAGCGCTAACCAATAGAAGCGCGAGTGTGACATAGTGATGTCACTATTTTCCTTAAGAAAACAAAGAAGTCCAATGGAGGACACATTTCTCCTCTAGTTCTCGAGAAACCAGAAAACAATTGGCATGTTCAGGTTTTCACACGCATTTCTCTATTTAGACAAATTCATTGAGATCAATGTTTGACAAATATATATTTAAGATGACTCTCCAATTGACTGAGGGAAATGATGAGCAGGAATGAAGGCTGCCCCACTTTGTCTCAAACTGCAGAGCCAAAGTCTTCCCGATTGAGTTGTGAGTGTTTTGTGTCTTTGCTCAGATGTGCTGAAGACTTACTGCCGCGGCCCAGGAGCCTCTGTTGTTGTGCGTCCCGCAGAAGAACATCACCATCCAGATGAAAGTCACGCAGAAGCAGAAGAGCGAGACGAACATGACCCAGGCCTGAGGGTTCGCCGGCACCACCAGCGTGGACGCCACCAGGATCCAGACCAGACCCCCGAAGACCTGCAGGGACACCAGAGAGGCGTGAGCGGAGAGACGGCACGTGATTTACTGCGTCATCAAAGCAGCTCGTTATGACGCCATCACTTTCTATCGAATGTCAGAAGATAATGAGTGAAGTCAAACAATTCAAACCCAAATACATTTAATTTAAATCAAATGAAATGGAGAAAAAGGTGTCTCTTCCAAAAGATGTTCGGATTTTAAAAATAGTTGCACATTATTATGTTTAAAGAGGACATTATGTTCATGTTCAGGTTTGAGCCTCTACTGGGACATGTCTCCATGCTTTAATGTTCCTCTTTTCACCCTCCGTCTGAAACCAGAGCCCAGTCTGCTCTGATTGGTTAGCTGGCCGGCTCTGTTGTGATTGGTCAACCACAGGTTATCGCCTACAATGTGTTGGAGTGCCAACCAAAAGAACCTCAAGTGTTACATAGTGATGTCACATAGGACAGTTTGCTAAAAAACGCTTGTGTTCCTTTTTTCACATCCCTCCGTCTGATTCTTGATGGATTAGACTTCATTTGCAGTATGTTGGGATGTCTTCTAACATCGATTATCATATCCTTGGTACGAAAGTTGAAGATGAGATTCCTCACCCCCACAACAAAGTTGCGAAAGACTGGGCTGTGGCCGGTGTCATTGTCTTGGAACCTATACAAACCGGAACATCTACTTATAAGCTGATGTGTGTTTCCTTTATTCTGTCCACTCTGTATTTCCAGCGGGGCGTAACTGGCTCAGTTCACGCTACACCTCTGATGATTGACAGACTGCATTATTCATGGCGTTCACCTGAATCCACCTGCTCACACGCCGTGTTTCTGTTTGAGTTCATGCATGAGCTAACGTGAACACGATTGTAGCATTCCTCCTCATCTCAGACTTTCCTCACGTCAACTCATCACAGTAAAAGTATTTATATCTTTTCGTATCAGCTAAAGCTTTCATTCCATCTCTCCTGCGTCACACGGCTCATTCTAGGAATATCATCTCTGCCTAACGTCTGGCTGCGGTGACCCCTTCACCTCCTTTCATACTTCTTTTGTTTGTGAAATATTTCAGATGTAGGAAGGGAGATTATTTAGATTCATAGAAACAGCCTCAGGACAAAAGACAATATTCCTGTGGTTCAAGTTTAGCAATGGGTGAAACTTCACTTCTGTGTCATTATTTATAATTAGCCATTTGAGTCAGATTGTCAACAGTTTATTTTTTAGCTCATAAAAAGGTCACTTGTCATCAGACGGTAATGAATTCCAAGATTGCATCTCAGCCATTGTTTGCCTGCATGCAACCAAAGCCTGCTCCAAACCGGATTAGTCAACACTCCAAAAACCAGCTCGCGCCTGGCGTCAAATCCGGTCCCATTTAAAGCCAACAGAACCACTAATACATCTGATGTCTTATTGTGTTGTTTTACTTGCTTCATATTTATAGATTAGAGATTGTTCCTTTTATAAAAGTGAACAACATTTCATTTCACTTCCCGAAACCTATGACAATCTTCTCCGTCTGAAACTACAAGATCACAGCAGCAGCTTCCCATCAGGCTTTTGAATGAGAGGCCCATTGTGAAGTACTAGCTCAATTATCAAAACAAAGAGTTAAGATTGATTGCAGTCAAACCGGTAGGAAGATTAAGTAATTCCTTGTTCGCACCGAGTATCTGCTCTCTTCAGGAAATACAAATAGTAAAAGCAGAAGCTGAATTTGTGTTTGAAAGGAGAGAAATGATAACAGAGACTCAGGGGAAACTGCATGTTCACCAGGGAGTCGGTCTCCCACACAAGAAAGCAATTCATAATTAACTGCTTTGTTACTATACGTTTTTAGTCTTTACTAATTAAAACTGTTTTCATTGGCGTGCATAACAAGGCAGCTGACCAAAGACAGACACACACAGAACACAATTATAATAATATTAATATCAATCAACTTTAACCATTTAGCACCTTCCATGCAAGATGCAGCCACAAGTGCGTACAGAGCAAGACAAGATACATTAAAATAAAGTGAGTGAAAATAAAGACTATGAAAACATAATGAATAACAAGTTCGGTCACAAAACTATCAAACATGAAAAGTTATACCACTAAAAGTACCCCAAACTAAAAAGATAGGTCTTTAATTTAATTAAAAAATGTCAGGGGTTTGCTTTTCTAAGATCCAAGGGGAGGCTTTTTCAATATGAAGAGTTTAAAACGTTTTCTTGCCGATGTTGTTTTTTAGGCAGTTTTGAGTGTTTACTAGTTAAAACTCAGGGTGTTTTCATTGGTGGTAAAGTGGCAGCTGACCAAAGACAAGACCGTCACCGACACTCAGAACAACAATAAAACGTTCTCTGTAAGATGTAGCTTCTTACCAGTTCAGGCAGGTAGAGGATGTCCGGGATGGTCGTACATATCCCGATCCCTCTGGGGAGGTTTCCCATCGTCGCTGTGTTGGAGTCCATCATGCTGCTGCTGCTGCTCGGACTGATCCGGGGCTCAGAGCTACTGCTGCTGCGTGTTAAACCAGGTGGATCCGACCGGGAAAACCGGAATCCCCATCAGCCGAGCAGAGACACGCCCGGCGGCCGTCAGACACCGGGAGGAGCAGGGAGAGGATGTGGATCTGCTGGAGGATCAGGGAGAGGAAGTGGATCTGCTGGAGGATCAGGGAGAGGAAGTGGATCTGCTGGAGGATCAGGGAGAGGAAGTGGATCTGCTGGAGGACCAGGGAGAGTGATGGAGGTTCAGAGTGAGACAGACTTATCAATGTTTGACCAGCGTTAATAATTGATCAGCATGACAACCTTCAGCAGCAGCATCAACACAATAAGACTGATACAATCAGATAATGTTTTTATTGAATTTGATGGAAATCATTATTGAATATCTTATCACTTGTTTTGAACAATATGAGGCCATAACATGGATGTTATCACTATCAGTTGTTTTTGCTACCTTACCTCTAATGCTTCAGTAACTGCTGCACCCACCAGAAGCTAGGCCAGAAGGGGCATCTGACATAATTATTTTGACTTTCACTTTCACTTAACTTTTGGTGCCTAAAAGGAAAGGTATCATGGTTTGAGTAACCATAAATCGTCCGACAATCGTCAATTATGAACTCTACTTATGATCCACGTGGCGTCAGGGCCGCCCCTCCGTACATGCAGATCACACAGACTGCGTGGGGACTCATCTTTCGGAGGGAGCCTCATCTGAAGCGCAAATGCGGTGCAATTAGTGCAAGCGCGCCACAGTTTCGCACCTCATATTCGCCGCTGCCAGGCTCCGGTTCACGCGCGTGCTCCACTCGTCCGTCCCCCCCCGTCGACGCTAGCGAAACTGGCGTCACCCACTGGTTTGTGGACTACTGTTTTGAAGAGCTGATTTAGTCCATCGTCATTTTGTCCATCTTTTTAACACGAAACACAATCAACTTTCATGAACTGAACTAGGCCTACATGGTAAAAGGGTCAAGGTTCTAAAACAAAAACACTGACAACAAAGGTGTAGGAACTGGGGTTGGTCGCTTCAAAACATCATTGAAGAAGTGGGGCCTGGCAGACAGTGCTGCATGCCAGCGTGGTAACCCTGAACAGACTGTCAAACACATAATCACCACCTGCCCTTTATATAGACCACCCTCGGAAGCCAGCCTCTTCGACTTAGGACCAGAGATGCGGGCATGGCTACACGACACCGAGTTGTACCTCTGACGTTACACGAAAGAAGAAGACAGAGATTACAGGTTCGGGCCCTTCACTTATCGATCTGCAGGTTTCCGCATGAATGTAACTTAACTTTACGTACATTTCGTATAGTATATTTGGACTATGTAGGCAGTTAAAGTGACTCAACGTTGAATTTTGGTTACCTATGCCACACGAAATCCGTCCCCAAACAACCGAAGCAGACTTTCTGACTCTTTATACTATGTCTCCCGACTTTCTCCTTATAATTACTACAGCTGCTGAAGATCACCGCATTCATGTATTCCTATCGATGAGTAATCATTTGAATATATGAAAATGGCATGCTTGCTGGTGCTCAAGTGATATTAATATACAACATTAGACAGAGTCCAGGGGCCTATACTACGAAGCTGGTTCAACCTAACCTGGATATGTTTGAGTTAGCCGGTTAGCCTAATCCAAAACATACGCGCTCTCGCTAAACTGTACTACGACGCGGGTTATCAAGTGGATCGCTCAAGCCAGCCGTGTCCTATCTAGTTAGGTGCGCGTTCACATGAAAGGGGTGGTATCTGGAGCATTCGACCAATCACAAACATGGAGAAGCGCACTGACAGCGCAGCGTCATACTTCCTGAATGAAAAGTGAACTTTAATACTAGTCAAAAATGAAGAAGTTAAACTTTAAACATCCATGACTTAAACACTTTATCCAGGATAAAAGCCACATAACTGCACCTGCAAGGTGAATACAGCTGGTAACAGAAAAAGTGTTTGAATGCGTACATTAACAGGTTTATGATATCACTGCCCCGTCTAAGACACGATCTGACTTTAATTACATTTGTCTCGAGTGTTTCCTCAACTTAATGTGTTGCTTAAAATAATACTTCTGCATACAGTCTGTGACACTGTGAGTGCTGCACGGCCAGATACAGCTCAGCTGACTCAGATAAGGAGATATATGATACATTATGAAGTGATATGCCGCGGACTGTACTGAATGTACTCTGATCCGGTTACTTATGTTGTGGCCGATATTTAAGTAAGCTTTCTTAACGCTAATGTTATAATAGTCAGACTGCTCTGAAGATGGAGGTGATATTCTATTAATGTTCACGTTCACACAGTCGGTGATTTTTGCCGGCCGTCTTTCCTGCATCGGCAGCTTTTCTGTATTTCCTTTCTCCTGTAATATGACTTGATCGCTTTAAACTCCGCACACTGAGCTCTGATTGGTCAGCAGGCGGTGCTTTCACTGAGTTGAGCTCTTAGCCTGCAACCTAACCTGGTCCCGACCAGGTTAGCTGCTTAGCATATATTACCATGGAGCTCTTAGCCTGCAACCTAACCTGGTCCCGACCAGGTTAGCTGCTTAGCATATATTACCATGGAGATCTAGCCTGCTAAAAAGAGAACCAGCTTCGGATGACTGGAAAGCCCGAGTTTCCCCTGAATTTAGCCGGCTAAGCGAAAATCCTGCTTCGCAGTATACCCCCCTGGTCCCGACCAGGTTAGCCGCTAAGGATAAGTTACCATGGAGATCTAGCCTGCTAAAAAGAGAACCAGCTTCGTAGGACCGGAAAGCCGGAGTTTCCCCTGAATTTAGCCGGCTAAGCGAAAATCCTGCTTCGTAGTACACCCCCCTGGTGGTTGAAGGTGGATGATTCTTCTAACAGGATGATTTCCAATAGACTATTGGAAGTGACGGTTCTAGACCAATAGGAGGTGCCAGTGGGGCCAGTTATTTCATGGGAGGGGCACACAAAAGTGGGTTAAAAAGACAAAGACAGTATAAGTAATTGTGTAAATATAAAATACAGTAATTGGTATCTGTTTTTGTAAAAGATTTGTTTTAGTACATTTAAGTTATAGTCCTTTGTTTCAGTAGTTTTTTTCATTTAGAGTATTTGTTTTAGTAACTTCAAGTGACAATTTAATTAAAAAACATTTGCTTTTATATAAGGTAATGAACAGTTTAATCTCCACTTTACATCCGGGTCCCTGATTTGATTTAGTTCTAAGAAATCGTAATATTTTAACCTTTTCTTGGAGGGGGTCATAGGGGGGTGCCTGGTCAGTGTTACGGGGGCACTGGCCCCTGTTGCCCGCCCCAGAACCGCCCCTGCCAATAGTGTCCAACTTATTATAGAAAAGGCTGAAATTTAAGATACCTTGATATTTATTATGCGGTAACATTTGATCTCAATAGTTTGTGACCCTGGAGCCTTTCACACCTCAGGCTGTAAACAGCAGATCCATGGAAACAACAAGCATCCCGTTTGTCAGGCGAGATGTCGACTAACACCTCTGATAATCGACAAGCGGGATCTGGTTTCCTGTCGCTGTCATCCGATCCTCTGGCCCGGAAAACGTACTCCTGATGGAGAAGAGTCGACACTCCTGAGGAAAAACCCGGTCCTCTTCTTTGCTGCTCTCCAATCTACAAAGTTAGTGTACATGGTAAACATTAAACCTTTTGGCATTGTCATTTTGAGCATGTTAGCATGTTAACATTAGCATTTAGCTCAAGTATCACTGTGTCGAAGAAAAGTCTTGCTAACGTACTTGTTGACTTATTTTTGTTTCATTACACAATATAATGCAGTGTCTCCAGTTGAATGAGAACATTAAACCAATCTTTGATGTTTTCTTTCAACAGAAATAATAATTGAAAAGGAAAAGCCAGTCTGATGTAGCAGCTCTTCTGCAAGACAAAGAAACAAAGTGGAGGTTAACAAAAATATTCAGAAATATCAATAATAGTCATAATAATAATAATAATAATATATAATAATAATAATAATAATAATAATAATAATAATAATAATACTATGGATTTATTAAATGTACTTAAAGAAGTGTTAAAATGTTTAATACAAGCATGGAAACAAAGAAACACAAAATGCAACTTTAACAGAAATCAGTCAAAAAAAGAGGAGTCAGACTAAGATGTGTTGTCTAGGTGACAGTTTACCCAAATAAACAATAAATGTTTTAAAATATGTGTCGGATGCTGTATGTGCTAAGCAGAGTGATGCATCCCGAGCCGCTATAAATTCCTCCGTCTCTCTTTTGTCCTGCGGCTGATGGTGTTGTCAGGTGTCTAATCTCCAGCTCCATCAGCAGAGCGCAGCGCTGAATACTTTATTATAACGCGCTGAATGTGTAAGCACATATACTTAAGAGCTGTACTTAAGTACACTTTTAAGGTACTTAAGTTAAGTATTTCAATTTCCTGACACTTTAGACTATACTCCACTACAGTTCAGGAAGAATCCAGGGGCATACAGGCTGAGCAACTCATGTAGTAATTGTCATTTTGTGGGGGATATGTTTTATTTACCTGAACGAACTTGTTATAATAAACCTAAAGATGCTTAGTAATTTCCTGAAAATGTTGTTTATTGACTCAGTATATTGGACAAAGAGATATAATAATAATAATACACTTTATTCACATCACTTTTCACACAAGAGATGCAGCTCCAAATACTGAAGAAAGTACTACAAAAAAAGGGCAACAAACAATCCAACCATAAAAAGACAGTAGATGCTAAAATATGTGGATGAAATAATAACAGTGACCATCACAAATATTAAATGAGTTTGTTAATTGACCTTCTAAGTTGACGAGTTGTGTGACATTTTGTAAACAGAAGTTTTGTTTTAAGTGTTGCTGTTAAAGGAAGCCTTTACTTTAATGAATCAAGACTTTTCTAGATGTTTTGTTCACCGTAAAGTGGAGAAAAACATTTCCTTCAGGAATAAAAAGTAATTGATAGACAAATAGTCATTTTGTGGGTGAAAATTACTTTAAAGGTCCCATGTCATGGCCATTTCCACTGATCATAATTCCATTGTTGAGCTCTACTAGAATAGATTTATATTGTGCAATGTTCCAAACTCGCATTGGTTTCTCAAAGCATCTCTGTAAACTACGTGTATTCACTGAACTTCACTCTCTGCCTTTAACGGCTCGTTGTAGCTCCAATAGCTCCAGCCCCCCCCTCCCTGTGAGCCCAGTGGGCTCTGATTGGTCGGGACGTTGTGAATCGCGCTGAGCTCCGTGGAGATGTGGTTTCCTTGTTTAGCGATACACAGCCAAATTCACCCCGATCACACACAAAGTCACTGCCGAAGTAAAAACAATAAGTGTGGCTTGATATTGAGTAAGAAAAAGGTTGATAAACGCTGTGAGAATGGGTCTGCAGAGAGAATTTCGCCGCGATCCCAACTGTCTGTTATCAGCCTGCAGCCAGGGAGCAGAGATCAGCATGACATCATGAGTTACCCGGGAGAATCAAATGGACAGTGACGTATCTCCAACGAGGCGTTTTGGGGAGGTATTTTCTGTGTTAGAGTTTTACTCGCTACAGGGTGTATTTTGAGGGTTTTGACTCTGCAGACCGTTCACATGCATGACACATAACCAGAAAAGCATGACATGGGACCTTTAAAATTCATAAACAAATGTATTCAATTAAACATAACACTGTCCTATGTTACATTGTGTCAGTAGTATGTTGGTCTGCTGAGATGGCAAAAGTACACACATCCTTTACTCAAGTAGAAGTTTAGATACTCGTGTTTAAAAATACTCTGGTAGAAGTAGAAGTACTAACTAAACTTCTTTACTCAAGTCAAAGTAAAGAAGCATGGGCATTGAAATGTACTTCAGTAAAAAGTACCCATAACTAGCAGCTGTTTTAAAGAGTACCTGACCTCCCTTTATATTAATAGAACAATAATGTCATTGTTAGCTAATGAATGTTTCCATGCTGAACAACGGCAACATGACAACGTTTCCATTGGTCCCTCTTCTTTAGAGAAGACCAGGAAGTGATGGATACACGGATCGTGTTCAAATCAATAGGCACGCAGTGACTCTAAAGAATAATGATCACGCACCAAACACACATTCAGACTAAAGGAACCAGCTGTTTGGAAATGTGAGAAGTAGAAAGTACAGGTATTTGAGTTCAACATGTAAGAAGTAGAAAGTACAGGTATTTGAGTTCAACATGTAAGAAGTAGAAAGTACAGGTATTTGTGTTCAACATGTAAGAAGTAGAAAGTACAGGTATTTGGGTTCAACATGTAAGAAGTAGAAAGTACAGGTATTTGGGTTCAACATGTAAGAAGTAGAAAGTACAGGTATTTGAGTTCAACATGCAAGAAGTAGAAAGTACAGGTATTTGGGTTCAACATGTAAGAAGTAGAAAGTACAGGTATTTGGGTTCAACATGTAAGAAGTAGAAAGTACAGGTATTTGAGTTCAACATGTAAGAAGTAGAAAGTACAGGTATTTGAGTTCAACATGTAAGAAGTAGAAAGTACAGGTATTTGTGTTCAACATGTAAGAAGTAGAAAGTACAGGTATTTGAGTTCAACATGTAAGAAGTAGAAAGTACAGGTATTTGGGTTCAACATGTAAGAAGTAGAAAGTACAGGTATTTGTGTTCAACATGGAAGAAGTAGAAAGTACAGGTATTTGGGTTCAACATGTGAGAAGTAGAAAGTAAGGTATTTGAGTTCAACATGTAAGAAGTAGAAAGTACAGGTATTTGAGTTCAACGTGTAAGAAGTAGAAAGTACAGGTATTTGTGTTCAACATGTAAAAAGTAGAAAGTACAGGTATTTGTGTTCAACATGTAAGAAGTAGAAAGTACAGTATTTGAGTTCACATGTGAGTAGAAAGTCGGATTTGAGTTCATGTAAGTAGTACAGTATTTGTGTTAACATGTAGATAGTAAGTATTTGTGTTCAGATGTGAAAGTAGAAAGTCACAGTATTCTGTTCTTTAACTTTCAAGTGATGTGCAATGTTGACTTTAGGGTGAGTTAAAGCAGGTTTTATTTAGCAGTTTGCAGTAAACAGACCTGACAGGTGTGGATCGGTTAAAGCAGACAAAGACGGATGGGCTGAAAGGCCTCTGTGAGGAAACTGCCTGCCTGTCTGGCTGCAGGTCATAAAGAGACGTGAGCTATGAGAGCTATTTGTTTATTGTGAGGAACGTAGTGAACAGTTCAGTTTGGATCATCTTGTTTTACAGAATGTATTCAGTCACTATGATCTGCTGTTTCATATTGGAATGTGTTCAGAGTTATGAGCTGAAGGGATCCAGGTGAACAGGTTGCTTTTCACTAAAGAGTTACCACACATAGACTGCAGTCAGGAAACAAGACTTAACGTTGGCAAGGAATCAAAAGGTGTTTCCAAAAAGTTATTTTTAAATATTTACATACGTGTTTGTAATTTATTAAGGACGATGAATATGCAACAGAGACCTGACATCTTCCATCCCTCTCATAATGTTGAGACCAAACAGTTCATTATTTTGGAAAAAAAATACCTCCCTGAATGTGAAAAAGAAAAATAATAAAGTTTGTTTTGTCATTTTTATGAACCTTTCCAGCGGTACGTTGAAGGCCAGTAAAAACGTTATTTGCATTTATAGCAACAACAACAACAAAAAAGTGTATATTGTCAAATATTAAGGTATTTTAATTGAACATATTTATAATAATTGTATGTATTTAAGTTTTAAAATGTGTTCCCATTTTTTAATCACATTTTATTGTATTTATGTTGGATAATAGTCATGTATTTTAATAATGTATAGCTTTTTATCATGCTGGAATTATTAAAAGCTTTTAATTAACACATTGTAATCATTTGTGCCTCTCGTGTATTGGTTTTAATGGTGAAGTCTTCTAATTATTGTGTCTGAGGAGGTCAATCTGTCTCTGAGCTGTTTCAGAATATCAGATCTGATCTGAAGGATGTCTGACGCTGGTTAACTTCACTCTGACGTGAAAACCACAGATGAGACCTCTGATAAAGACAAACATGTCCTCTGTATTTCTGGGACTATGCTTAATATATAATTATGTTACAACTATTATTCAAATTAAACTAAACAATTATTGTAAAGATGAAAAAAAATGTCGTCAAATCATTGAGCTTGTAAAGATATAATGTTGATAAAGCCCTGTATGTGAATGTATCTGTATATTTAGGACTATTTTTAAGGCATATATATATATATATATATTATGTTGCATTGTTGGAGGAGCCTGGGACTTGAGTTTTGCATTGCCATATCTGCACTAGCTCCTGACCATATGACAATAAAGCAGGGGTGTCCAAACTACGGCCCGGGGGTCAAAATTTGGCCCACGGACCATTTTGAATCGGCCCTCAGCAAATTCAAAAAGTATAATGACTTAAGTATAATTAACTTCAGTCAATTTAAGTTGAAAACATGTTCTAACAAATCTAAGTTGATAATAAAAAAGCCCAATAACTTATTTTCATAACAACCTTGAAATATACCCTTCATATTTCCTCTTATTATAGGCAATCTGAAGCTTCTGATTTAAGGAATGAGCTGCTAACAAAATAAATGAAACCCTATGGAGAGCTGTGATGTAGGCCGTTTTTCTCAAGTATCAAGAATAATTTAGCTACATTGGATTGATTTTTCCAACTTATAACGGAACTTATGAGGCAATATACCTATAGGGAGTGGCACAGCCCTTTGTATATCTTTCTGTATGTGGCCCTCGGTGAAAAAAGTTTGGAAGCCTGTGAAAGTGAAGGTGCTGCAGTGCCCCCTGCTGGTCAGATGCCGCAAATATGTGCGCCAGTTTCCGCTGCTTTACGGTATTTGACGTGCGCCTCTACTACCGTACCTGAGACATGGCAGCGGCCAGCAAACAGCAGCTACTTCCAACTCACCGTGAGTCTACTTTTATTATCTCCTGAAATACTCCATTACACTTCACATTGTTTCACCAGGATGTATGTGTGTATATGTGCTATGCTGTTGCCAGACCCCCTTTCTTAGAGTTTATTCAGCAGGACGGTGGTCTTTTATCTAACATTGTGGACACATTGTACCCGGAAACGTCCTAATAAAAAACAACTGTCTGATCTAATATAACTCGCCATTCAGGTGTTTAATGTGATAGTCGGTGGTAGGATTAATGTGGTGATTCATTAGCATTATGTTGTCGTCCGTTTTCTTTGTTGTTGTTTATTCAGAAACACGCGTCAGCTTAATGTAGCGTACTTGTGGCTTTAAAATAAATGAAATACCTTTTATAATAAACAGACTGTAAAGGTAGGTGTGTGTGAAATAGCTGGAGGGCACATTCTTAAGAGTTAGATCATGTATAGGTTTAAAACCCTTATGTCTGTCCCCTTTAAAGGACATGTTAAGATGTTTTATCTTAAGGGAGGTATAACCACATTAACTATAATGTGGTTATAGGGTCCACATTTTTACGAGACTTTTAAAATACAACAAGGATATGGATGTTGTAAATGCAGCTTCAATAGTAAAAGGATCCATTCAGCGACTGTAGGGATACCAATGTTTAAAGTCAAGAAATACTATCTTGCTCATGGCCTTCAAACCTTAATGCTATATCAACATGTTAGCCATGGAATACCTATTAGGATAGGAAACATAGCACCCTGCGAGCATACATACCCTCTTATCTCAAGCACACACTCATATGAATGACAAAAGAGTTGTGGTGTAATTCCTCCCCCTTTTCAAACTGACTGAGGAGATTATTTCCCAATTGTTGACATTGTGCTTGTCATTGTGCAAAGGCTACTGTGACGAAGAAGTCTAACCAGAAATACATAAAACAGTCTAAAGGAGAGTCTACCTATTGTGTAGCTGCAAAGGTGTCCGTAAACAAGGCATTACACCCCCAACTATTCGTGGTGGTTCCATGACATATCTAAGCTGCCATGTTTATTATTGTAGCGTTATGTGATCAAATAGCTACATGACGTGTTTTTTTAACATTAAGACTGTACTTCCATTTTATGTTAACTCCATTAATCCTGTTTTTGGAATATCACCAAATCCAATATATGTGTCATTCTCCGATCTTGAGAAAGTTGATCACGCTTTTGTTTCAACACGTCTCAACTATTGCCACCACATGCACACACGTCTCTTTTCACATAAAATGCTTCAGCTCAGAACTTAACTCTGAAAACATGTGACCAAATTACACCTAATTAAGCGACTGTATTTTACCTTTACTTCCTGTGTATTTTAGATACATATATAATTCCCTATCTGGGTTAGCATCTCCTTATCTGGCAATATCCCGTTGTTCATTCCAAAGTCACGGCTAAAAACGTAAGCTAACAACTGTACACTTTTTGTTGGAGCTTCAAGACTTTGGAAACGCCCTGTCTGAGGAAATCAGGCTTGCTGAATTAATGCAAAACATATTCAAAACACACTTGTAAAAAACGGCTTTGAAGCTGTTATATTTTGTTTATTTAAATCCAAAAAAAGCTCCATTGAAATCACACCACTACCGTCTTTATTCCTCCGTTATCTGGCCATCTTTACAACACGTAATATTCATTCATTAATGCTTACTAAATTAGCCCTATTATGATTTGGGGTTATCCCTTTCCTGTAGTGTGTTATGTAGATGAGTGTGCATTTAAATAGCCTGCAGAGGCTAACATGTCTGTGTTCCCTCCCCCTCATTTGTTTCACGGCCTGTCTGAAAATGAGCAGAGTATACGGCCCCTTTAAAAAAAAATGCCTTGGTTTGGCATTCCCCCTTCCCTCCCCCTTCCTTTTTTACTTGTTTCAAACTAAATCTTCTACTTACAACACCCAATCTGCTCTCCGTGTCCTGTGGAAAGTTCCCAAAACAAGTACAGTATTCAGTCGGTCCTCCCTGGTCTGCTGCAGCCACAACTTGAACAATCTGCAAAAAATACTGAAACTAGACGTTTTTATCCCCAAGTCAGCCTTTAAGAACTCTATTACGGCCATTCTTGTTGATGCAGCTTCCCTAACCACTGAAGTTATCTAACGTCTGTCTGTCTGCTAGTTAAAGAGGTTCGATGCATGTTCTTGTTCGCTGTTTCTGTTTTGTATTGCTTGTCTTTCTGCTTGTGTACGCTGCTCTTGTTGGTTTGCTATGTCACCTGATGTTGTCGTTTGCTACTGACAAATGTCGTATGCCAGTCTGCATGTCTTTCACGGAACCATTGTTGTGATTGAATATCAGTAAAACAATGTGCTGTCAACCATATGATTGTTTTTACATCCGTTTTTGTATTTGCTTGCTTTATAGATAAAGTTATTATTATAGAATATAGCCAAAATCCACATAAGAAAAGTATGAAAATGGTTATGAAAGACAGGGTTATCCTTTTCCACGGGATGTGATTTTGATCTGTCGCCTGGGACTGTGGGTTTCCTTGTTTACTGCAAATTAACATCAGTTGATAACAATTACTGAGAAAACGTCCTTTTTTCTCTTTCTCCAGACACCAGAGCTGAGGCACGGGATCCAACGCTGAGCTGAAACTCACATCTATATTTACAAGAAGACCACCAGATCAGGTTCATCAGGTTTCACTGCTGAGGGTTTTTCGAAAGCAAGCTTCCTGTTGGGATGTTGACCTGAACCTCTTCTTTTCATTTGTGTGCTTCCAGCCGCATATTACATCAATGCCTCGATGGAAAACGTTGTTCAGTCAACACTTGCGATGGTCCAACACCGTCACTCAAGCCCTCGTCCTGTCCGTCATCACGTTTTGCGTCATCCTCCCTTTGTGCTGCCATCGCCTGCTTTACTCGTACTACTTCATCAAGACTATGTACCTGGACTCCATGAGTGAGGAGGTCCTGCACGAAGGCCTTGTCCGAGGCCAGGACGCACTTCAGTTCTGGCAGAGCACTTCCACCACAGCATCGTCCAGGTTCAACGACATCGCCCAGAACCCCGAGCTGCTGGTTATCGTAGTTTCAGTGCAACGAAATGAGGGGCGGGACTTCCACTACCTGCTGCAGGTGATGCGACAGATGAGCGGCCTTCTGGAAAGCTGTGGATCGCAGCGGTGTGCAGAGGTGTTGGTCTGCGACGTGGAAAGCGGTCCACAGGAAAACCAAGATGCCAAGATTCTCGAGGACTACTTCAAGGTGATCCGGCGTTCCCCTCTGGAGAAGCGGAGGAACAGGGATTCAGTCAACACCTTCGAGAGGGAGAAGAGGGACTACGTGTTTTGTCTCCGCAAGGGATGGGAGCTGGTGCAGCCCAAGAACATAGTGGTCCTGGAGGACGACGCTTTGCCCAAACAGGACTTCTTCACTGTCGTAAAGCACCTGCTGTCCCGCACGTTTGCCTTCCAGACTCTCTACGTGAAGCTGTATCACCCGGAGAGGCTGCAGCGATACTGGAACCCCGAGCCTTACCGTATCCTGGAGTGGGTTGGACTCGGACTTGTTGGAGCGACGGCTCTTCTCCTCAGCTTTTCTTACTGGAACCCCTGCTCCTTCTCCTTCACGCTGTCAGTCACCCATCTCCTCTTCTTCACCCTCTACTTCATGGCTGCCATAGAGCTTCTGGGGCGGCACTACCTGCTGGAGGTTCGGAGGTTTTCCCCACAGCTCTACGCCGTCTCCCCGGCCACAGAGTGCTGCACGCCGGCCATGCTCTTCCCCGGAAACTCCTCGCTCAGGGCGGCGGAGTATCTGGACGGCTCGTTCTGCGTCAAGGGGAACGCTAAAGACATTGTTCTGTATCAGATGGCGAGGACGATCCCCGGGGAAAGGGCTCACAGCGTGGAGCCCAACCTCATCACCCACATCGGGGCCTTTTCCTCGGTCAGGGGCAACCCATTAAAGCCCAAACTGCTGTAAAAATGGAGGCTGGATTTCATCAGGTTTCTCCTAACTTGGTTCTACGTTTCCTTTCTGCTGTGTCCCCTGCCAGACTCTTCATACATTCGAAGACAACACTCAGAGAATATCGGTTTTGTGATTTTCAGGAGGGAAGTCAACAAGGCTCCAGGAGGGGAAATTAGGTATGTTTGATTTGGTTGGTAAGTTTGGTATTTTTAGATGTGAAGGTTGCAATTCACGGCTTGTGAAGTTGATACACGTATAAATTAGGGATGCACGATATTGTTTTTTTGAAACCGATACCGATAACTTCCTGCTTCTCAAGACCGATACCGATACCGATAACCAATAATAAAAATAAGATTTATGCCACTAATTATTTTAACGCGATTAACGCATGTGTATTTTTTTTCCTTGGCCGCCCCGTAGCTTCAGAGCGCATCGAGTTTAAAATACCATCTACAAGCTGATGCTGACAGCCCCGCTCCTGCCGCCCGCTTGTGGCAGACCACACTTCCACGCTCACCGGCAGGCACCGACTGGCCATCGGGAGGACCGGGAGGGTGTGTGTCTGTGTGGCCCGAGCGAGCGAGAGAGAGACGTTACATGCATTGTTGTTGTTAGCATCTGGTGCTAGCTAGCTGCGCTAACGGATATAAGGAGCTGTTTAAATGAAAACAGAGGAGCGCTCTATCCACACAACTGCGCCGAACACTTGACTTGATGCAGGAAGCAGACAGCGGGACATTGTAGGAGAAGTCAGCACACTCAGCAACATGATTGCAGCGTCCAGGCAGCTCCGGTTCGAGCATATGCCTTGAGTTGCACATAGCTCCAACGCACGCACGCACGCACGCACGCACGCACGCACGCACGCACGCACACCACACACACACACACACACACACACACACACACACACACTGTATTGTATTATTGTCTTCGTACGCTTTTAACACACCATCGTAGCGATGGCGATGTTTCAGGTGACTGATCAGGTTCGAAGTATTAGGGAGCGCTGGATTTGTGAAGAACTCCCCTCTTCCTAAACCACTAACACCACAGTACTGGCAAAACGGGAGGAACCGAGTGAAAAACAAGCGCCCCTCATCCCTATCCACCCACACCGCAGTATTTTTTCTTTTTTTTTACCCAAAAAATATATTGTATATTATCGGGGCTATTAATACTGTTTATCGGTTTATCGGGATGACGTCATAATTCCTAATATCGGACCGATAATTATCGTGCATCCCTAGTATAAATGTGTTCACCAGCAAATCACATGAACCACTTCAACTGAGCTTTGTTTACAAGTAGAGATCAATCGTCATCATCACTGCTGGAAATCTTCTTTGATCACTTTTCTCTCCTTCAGGTTTAGTGTTCAGGTGAGGGTCTAAATGTTTATCTACTGCCTGGGGTCATGAACTATTTCCACCATGATCGTCATCCTCCTAAAACAAGCCTTTAAGAGCATAAAGATGGATTTGTTTACCACGTTTCATGGATATGATGGAAATGGTGTGATTAGTAGTACACCCAAACCTTTTTAAAACTAAGGTTGGTGGACAATAGCATTTCATAATTTATAGAATTGTTGTGCAGCAATCAACATACTTTATTAATCCCACGGGGAAATTTAGTTTTTTGACATTTGCACTACCATTGAAAAAAAAACAACATATTTATATAGACATCAGTTGAATTAAAAAAAAAGTGCAATTTTGACACGCAATATATATAGTTTAACTTTGTATGGCTTTTCAGATTGAGTCGACCATAGATATCGTGTGCAGACCGCAACTCATTTACTACTGTTTTGACTTGTGTTGCTGGTTGCTGGATAGACTAACGATATGGATGCTGGGTAGGCTAAAGATGCATAAACGCTGGATATAGGAATGTTAAATGGTTGCTGGATCTACTAACTGTGTTCACACCAAACAAGAAGCCACGTTTTTACTCGCAATTACACACAAAGTCATTGCAATAGACACGTTGGACGAGGTGAATGGCGCGGCTTGCTCAGAACACAAGGAAGTGCAACGTGGAGTGTGAATTTTATATGGGTGGTTCTCAAGAAAACAACAAGTACCACAGGCCAGCATTTAACAGTTTTAGAATAGGCTTGTTCTTCATTGGCACTAGTTGATCTAAGGATAAAAAGAGTTGGGAGATATGTAGTTTTGGATGTTAGCATCGACAGGTCATCACCATATCAGAAGTTTCATTTTGTAAAACTAACTTTTCTCACTGGTTTTAAACATCCCTGAGTGATTACCAATCAGACATTCAAACACCACATCAGCCTACTTTCAGAAATCTGGAAACCTGCAGTTAATCTTTCTTAGAACAGTTTAAGTTGACTTTTCAGTCAGCCACGTCATGTTTGGAATCAGGAAGTTGTATTTAAAAAAACAAAAACAATGAACAAATCTTTTAGGAGATAAATGTAAGGAAGAAAGGTTGCATGCCTTAGCAGTCTTTCTAATCCAGGATTCACTGATAGAATCTTAATAATGTTTGAGGACAAGATGATATCTGGATTTTCTGATTATGACCCTTTACCTTCAACATTGTTTTTGTGCTTTCATTATATGAAAAGTATGGAAGCCCATTTCCGCCACTTGAAAATATAAAATCCCCATGAAAAGTCATAGTTATGAGATAAGAAAGTCATAGTTATGAGATAAGAAAGTCATAGTTATGAGATAAGAAAGTCATAGTTATGAGATAAGAAAGTTGAAATTATGAGATAAAAAGTCATAATAATGAGATAAGAAGTGCACATGCGCTGCAGTGGCGCTGTCTTCAAAGGTCCCTTCATCACCTTGCTGCTCTCCACCATGCAAATGGAATCTAGTCCTAAATAAGGTAACTATTACAGGTGACTTTTGTAAATGTAATCATAATTATGACTTTTTTATCTCATAATTATGACTTTTCATGGGGATTTTATTTTTTCAAGTGGCGGAAATGGGCTTCCATAGTTAACACACGTCTTTGTGGTTCAACAGAATATAGTAAAGCAATATTACATTGTCACGGTATTGCTGTAGGAGATACAGTAAGTCTTCAAAAGCAGAACCACATTGATAGTACCTCCAAAATGTATGTTTAGTAGTGCAGCAGTGACACGAACAAACCTTCATACTGAAAAATGATGATAATAATGTTAGCTTAACGTTAGCTTAATGTTAGCTTATTCTTAGCTTAATCTTGGCCTAATGTTAGAGTAACATTATCTTATTCTTAGCTTAATGTTAGCTTATTCTCAGTTTAATGTTAGCTTAACATTAGTCAAAAGTTAGCTTAATGTCAACTTAATTTATAGCTTAATGTTAGCTTAATTTATAGCTTAATGTTAGCTTAAAGGTTGGATTAACTTTGGTCTAATGTTGGATATACCATACAGACATGAGAGTGGTATCAATCTGACTCTATACGAGTAGAGAACTAATATTTAGCTAAATGTGGAAGTAAATATATGATATTCAGACATTTATCATGTTGCCACTCCACTGGGACAGTATGCTAGAGATAAGCAAACAAAATAATGTTTTTATAAATGTGGAAATTCAAAGATATGCTGGAAAATCACTTAATTTGCCTCAAAGAGTTTCACAGATTAATTATTTCCAAATTACAAATGTGGTTTTTTTTCCCGGACGGAATATTCAAACTCATCCAGCAGTATGTTTACAAAGAGAATTATTAATAATAAAAGTCAACCTAATTTATATACTGCCAAATTATAACTTGGGTCAACCCATGGCACTTTGAACATGTCTTGATCGTACTATTAACTAGAATATATAAAAAGCATTCATACTAAATATTGTTTATGAAATCTCTCAACTGTAAACTATATAATTCAGATTTTATTTTGGCACCTTATATTGATCATAAACATTATTTGTTTCAGCTTGCCTTATTTCTGACTAATAACATTTAAATTGCACTTTATTTAAAGAGTGACTATATCAGAGAAATACACAGTTTTAATTATTTTATAGAATAAATAAATATAAAATGGTTTGATATGATTGTTAGAATAAAATACATTAGTTTATTATAAATTAAATATCTCCTCTAACTTCAGTGTATGTTTTACTTTTTGATGGTTGATTCAGATACTTTATCAGATCAGCTGAAGCTAAAATTAAATCATTTTATATAAAGTGTTAAGTTCCTACACGCTGTTTGCTGCTAATGTATCTGCAGAGGAAATATGCTTCAATGCTTATATTTAAATGTAAGGATTAAAAAATGCGTTTAGGGTTTAATTTTGTGATTTCTGCCTTTTATATGTATTATTGTATTGTGTGAAGTAATCGTCAACATATCTTCATCCTCTTCACCTCAACATTTAATATGAAGTTGTATTCAAGATTTAGAATATTTTTGTTCTGTGTGTTTATTTTCTATCCCATCACTTTGTTGCATATTATTAACATCTAAGGACATTTATACTTTATGTATAATTAGAATGTAAGCATCAAATGATCATCCATTATGCCTGAAAGCTCCAATGAACCAAAGATGGATTACAACTTATCTATATATATATTATATATTGCTGAAATCTGACATTTTAAAATAATAGAGTGAGTATTATTCTGGTGAATGAAGGGTGATGCAAATCACATTTTGTTTTTGTGTTCAATATACCTTTTCACGTGTCTCTGTTTACACTGTGACTCTTTAACTGTTTTCTACATTCAAACCACAATAAATCACAACGTTTAAAATGTCTTGGTTGTCTGGAAGTTTTTATTGGAGTAGATTAGATTAGACTAGACTAGTAAAATGTATTGTCCTTATACAAGTACAATGAGAAGAGTAAAGCTACTCATTTTAAGGTGCCATCAAAACATTCAGAATAGACAACATACAACAAAGACACGCAGCATTCATACTTACATACAATTATAACAAAATAAAGTGCAGGAAATAATCCAATTACTATATGTGTGTGCAAGTATTGTTTTGCTTTGGGGGGTTTTCCCCTTTGCTGCAGTGCGTTGTATAGTTTGTTGTGATATTCTTAATGAGACATGTGTGTGAGTGCATGACAAGTAGGCAAGCAATAAGAAATAAAGTTTAAATGGATACATGGTTGAATTATGGTATCTACCCTATCTTCTGCCATTATAATTAAAGTGTACATACACACACACACACACACACACACACACACACACACACTTAAACAGGGATATTTATGATTGAATACTGTAACTATATTGCATACAAGTGTAAATAAAATATATAAGTGTTCAATGACATCAAGTGTGGACAGATGGATGTAAAGAAGATGTCCCAGGATGCATCTGACAGGTATGTGTGGCGGGACTTTTAAAGAAAAAGGTTGGGAACCATTGGTTGTGATGATTTCAGAGTGACCAGCAGGGGGCTGTAGATCCTCACAAATACTACAATATAAAAACCCAAAATGCATGAGCGTATTCAGTTGCAGTGTTGCAATGCTGAAATCACACTAGATGCCACTAAATCCTGCACACTTTATGTGGTGGTAATACAAAAGGAAAAAACGACTTTCACAGTGACACACAAGTAAGAATACCTTTCCTGAGTCCTATTCAATTAGAATAAATGTAACTGCAAAACGTTTTTTTTATAAAATGGGCTTCATTATTAAGAAGCAGAGACATTCAAGTGTTTCATTTCAACAGAACCAGATGAGTTTAAAGGGTCCTGAACGTGTCCATGGTGACGTGCAGTAGGTACTCGTTTGCATGCTCTGCACCTTCACTGTCCAATCAATGGTTGTCCTTTATTATTTATTCTTCACATGTGTGCAGACACAGATACTCGTATTATTGTGTAAATGAATACCGTCCACATTTCCATTCAGTGTTTTTGGTCTTTAAATGTCTCCCTCTCTCCGTTTCCGTTATCCAGCTGCTTTGAGTCACATGGATCACATGACACCTTGTGCTGCATTCAACGCCTCAAAATAAAGTTCGAAAAACAGACGTTAGCCCAAAAACGAATTGACCGCAACCAGATGTTTACTTCCAAAACAGATGTTTTACTTCCAAATACCCGTATGTGCTGCAACCAACACACGAGCTTCTTACAGTGAAACAGAAGAAACTAACCCTTACCCTAACCCTTAACATTTTGGAATTAGATTTTTAAAGAAAAATCACTAAAATATAAATCGTGCAAATAGTAAATTAATGAAAAGTGGTGATCAAATATAAAAAAAAAGATGTTTACATTTTCCAATTTGGAAATGGTTGAATTGACAGTTTATATGACAAACAGCTTCTCAGAGTTTGCTGCAAAAACGGAATAGAACTAACTAACTAACTATGAATACGAACTAAATAAATATATGTATTGATGCTCATTGGTTCCCAGTTTCGAGGAATTTAAAGCTTTTATTTACTACATACACAACAATGTGAAACAGCATTGTAAAGAGTGGGTCTCAGGCATAGGTCTCAGGCCACCCTCCATCGATGCTCATTCAATATATATTTAGAAAAAAGATGAATAAAATGTTATTAGAATTCGTGATAGACTCTAAATGTAAAAACGGATGTAATAAGCTTCCAATGTTAAATTATTGTACAGCAAAAAAATTGTATTTAGTGTCATGCAGCCCTGATACCACGTCACGGTCGGGCCCGGCGCCACGAGGTGGCAAAAGGGGGCATTTCCCCCTCAGTTGTCTTATTTGCCCCCTCACTTTGAGCATCATTCATCCATCGAAAAAGTTAAATAAATGTCACAATTATTAAATAACTTTAAATAATTATTTTCTCCAACACACGTTACTATGTTTAGATCAGATATGTGGGCAGGCAGTCAAGCAACGTGTAAAAAAGCCTCAACCCCAATTGAGCTTGTATAGTTTTAATTAATGTTAGCATGTGTGCTTAGCTGTAAACACAATCGGATGGGTGACCAAAACATCCCCGTTTTCCGGACAAAGTCCCCTTTTTCGGACTGTGCGTTAAAAAACATAGAGCAAGGTGAAATAAAATGTTACATGTCAGTAAAAACAGAGTAACAGTGTTGTGCCTGTTTGTAGCATTAGCGTATTTTTTTTTCGAATACTTCTTCTTCTACCTCTACTTCTTCTTTCTTCTACCTCTACTTCTTCTTCTACTACCTCTACTTCCTCTTTCTTCTACCTCTTCTTCTTCTTCTTCTTCTTCTTCTTCTTCTTCTTCTTCTTCTTCTTCTTCTTCTTCTTCTTCTTCTTCTTCTTCTTCTTCTTTCTTCTTCTTCTTCTTCTTCTTCTACTTCTAATTCAATGTACCTTCCCGCAAAATATTGGATAAAAGAAAGTCGGCTAGTAGTGTCAACTAAATCCATAGTATTAGAACAAAAGTGCTTTAAACGAGGTAAATTACGAATGTATGTTCTCAATCGTGAGATTGAGCAATTGTATTCCTCTGAATGTTTTTAAAGCAAGTCTAACGGTCCGTCCACACACAGCCATGAAAAAAATCTTGAAAAATCTTGATGCTGGGCGTGTCTGAAGCTTGGCGATTTTTTGCGACAAACAACCAATCACATGAATCTCCCGCCCCCGACATACAAAGCAATAGCAATGTTAAAATGAAGTAAACTGGATATAAGCTCCCCAAACAGGCGAAAACCTACCAGTTTCACCCACTGTCTCTGCCACCTCCCTCCATGCCTCGCTCCTCCGGTTTGTATCCCGGTAAATATTTCTGGTCGTAAAGAACCGGGTGATTTGGTACCGTAATTTCTCGTTTGGAATATGAGGAAATGAACTGCGGTCTGGTTCTCCCTGCTTACACGCGGTTTGATTGGCTAGCGCTTCTACTGGCGGGATTTGCATAAACGGGATTTGATTGGCTGATGCTTCGAAAGCATCGGGAGCATCAAAAGTTGAACATTGCTCAACTTTTGATGCTCACGATGCCATGCTCCGCTCCCCAAAATGCAGTTCGGCGAAGATTCAAAATCTTCTACGTCACCCCATTCAAGTGAATGGGCGAAGCTTTGAAAGATTTGTTTCATGCCTGTGTGTGGACGGGCCGTAAGTGAAATGCTCTTTGAAACTATGGGTATTTGTAAATGTTGATATTTAAATGTAGCTTGTAAATATGTTGTATATGTTTTATGTTGTTTTATGTTTCATGTGGAACCTAATTGCTGCAGGTCTCCCTTGAAAAACAGATCTATGATCTCAATGGGACCAATCTGGATAAATAAAAGTTACAAACAAACAAACAATCGTCATGTGTGTGATTGAATATTAAAGTAGTTTAGATTAGACGTATTGTCCCCAGGGGGAAATTCATTTGCATAGCTCTGTGAAAACAATATGAAATCAACAAAAAATAAGACAGACATCTACAGATAACACCACACATGATGGTTACTTGTTATTATTTAGGGCTGCCTGTATGGATCAGGATGTTGCCAAAGCAAGCCCTTTTACTATAATAATAATAATAATAATAATAATAATAATAATCATAATAATAATCATAATAATATGTTATGTATTATATAAACCGTATTGGTACAATGAGCGACATCTAGTGACGGATTGTGGAACATTGATTTGATACTTCTCATGGCAGTTAGACTCTAGAGACAAACCAGGGGACTTTACTTTTAATCGGTGTCTGTCTATTTGGTGTAGTATTTGATCCAATATTACATTTGGTTTATATATTAGTCACTTTCTTATGCAATGCCAGGTTTTAGGCCTTGATTTGAACATTCAATCCTGGAAATAAAAAATCAACCAGATTCATGTTTCTTTAATCCTGACATGACTAGAGTAGATAGTAAGTAAGTAAGTCTGATTGGAAGACGAGTTAAGGGATAGAGGAGAAAAGGTTATGGTATAATTACAGAGCCTGTCAATGTATACATTGAGGAAATCAATGTTAGTCTGTTAACCAAAGTGCAGGCATCTAATCATGTCCTATCTATTATTAAAGATCAGAGGAAAAGAACAGAACGAGAGGGGTAAATCCGGAATACAAATAAAGAAGCAAAGAGATTGTAGAGCAGTGAGAAGCAACAAAACGTGGTGTGTCAATTCATTACATTGCCAGTATTTTTCGTTGTTGTGAAAAAAAATCGCCCCCTCTGATTTTTTAACAGCCCCCTCAGTCATTTCATCCTGGAGCCGGGCCTGGTCACTGTCTCTTTCCCCTCCACATTTCCTCCGGTCCCTGAAGGCATCACGCTCCCTGGTTTATTAGAGCCGCTCAAACAGAGGATCAGATCACAGATCAGTCAGTCTGAGCTGATGGAGGCAGACTGTCCCTCTGAAGAGCAGAAGAGAGGAAACATGTGATGTGTTCCCGCACAGATGGACGATTACAACTCGAACTGAGAGGGAAGGCACGACTGGACTTATTTCCTGCAGAGACACAAACTCTGAGGACTGGGAACTCTTTGCGTTAAAACAACTTCTGGAAAGTCGTTTTTTTGGGGAGGGAGAGTCGTGTTGAAAGTTTTGAGGATGTCCGAGCCAGAGAAGATTGAGGACATTCCAGATGAGTCTGCAGGAAAAGGAAAAGGAATTCCTAACGGAGGGAATGCTGCAAAAACCAAAGAGGTGAGCCAGAGTGCAAACAATCAGCTGATGCTCCTATGGACCAGGGTTTGTTACTCACAGAGGGGGAGAAGTACTCTGATCTTAGGCAAAAGTAGAAGTACCAGAGTGTAGGAATACTCTGTTACAATTAAAAGTCCTGCATTAAAAAATGTTCCTCAAGTAAAAGTACAAAAGTATTAGCATACAAATATACGTAGTAGTACTCTTTGCGCATATTGGTCCATTTCAGAATAATATATAATATATGTTTTATAATGATTGATCATGAAAGTGTTCTCAAAGCTGGTAAAGGTGCAGCTATAGTTTTAATGTCTTTGTATTCTGCAGGGTAGCTGGTGAATTTACTCCAGGTGAACCTAAAGTCTGATTTAAGACTTGATTATATTTCACATCATTCATCCAGATCTGTAAAGTAACTAAAGGTATTAAATACATGCAGTGGAGTAGACATACATGATTTACCTCTGAATTGTTGTTGGGTAGCAGTACGAAGTAGCAAACAAAGTCCATCGAAATTGTACTTAAGTACTGTACTTGATTAAATCTACCTTGTTACTTTACACCACTGGTTACACATGTCTGTTTATTTCACATGATGGCAGTTAACTGGTGGACTTTTGCCTCATAAAGCAGAGAAGAAGACACTTCCAGCTCTCAGTAAAAGTTTGTTATAAAGTCACCTCTGCAATAAAAAAAACCCCTCTAAACTCAGTCAGGTCTTAGCTGCTCCCCAGAGGTGGAAGTAACTAAACATTTACTAAGTACTGTACTTCAGTACACAAGTGAGTTACTTTTCCTGAGCGTTATCATTGTAATATACTTCTACATTTTGGAAGCAAATGTTGTACTCCACTACATTTATTGATATGTTACTTTACTAATTCAGATTCTGACACACAATACTTGGGAAAAGCTTTTCAAATATGATTATTTGGCATAGATTCAACCATCCAACACTATCTGTAGCTAACCCAAACCAGAGGTGGGAAGTACATTCACTCAAGTACTGTACTTAAGTACTAGTTTGATATACTTGTTTATTTTGATGATAATACTTTTCTACTTTTACTTGAGTAACATTTGTAATGCAGTACTTTTACTTGTAACAAAGTATTCCTACTTGTGTCCTTATTGTAAAGTATTTTTACTGTATGTACAGCACTTTGGCTCGACCAAAAATCGTTTTAAAAATGTGCTATATAAATAAAACTTGATTTGATTTGATTACTCTCTGGTACTTTTACTTAAGTACAATTTCTGAGTACTTCTCCCACATATGAATAAAACCATGAGTGGGTTAACTGAAAATTAATTGATTGTAATTCTTTGTTCAAAAATACTTCACAGTTCCAGCTTCTTAAATGTGAATTGCTGCTTTTGTTTAAAATATTTAAAAAAGAGTACTTTAAGTACATTTTCCTAATTTGACTTAAATGCTACTTAAGTGCCGTTCTCGGTGCTGTACTTTTACTTGAAATTGAGTATTTATTTTATACAGTGTGGTATGAGTACTTTTATCCCTTTCTGATATGACAGATTGTGTTTTATTTTTGCTGCTTTAAGTCACTTTGGGGACCGAAGACGGACACCTGGCATTACTTTGAACAGTTTTAAAGAGTCTGGAGGAGTTATTGTAACACGTGTGAATGATTAAGATACGTTTTCACCCTTTTTAAATTCCTTACAGTGTTAAAATCACAAAGTCAGACAAGATCACACGCTCAGAGGCCCCTTTATTACAGGAACACCTTTACAGTCTCTGCAACACCCCATTATTTCACTTGTTAAATCTGTAGGGTATTATTCGATGTATCAGTGGACTATGTAAAAGTACAAGGTGAAAGAACTTGGGGTATTTAGTAGTTACTAACTCTTAATTGGTGTGCTTCTTTTTAATTCATTGTGATGTCTTTATTTTTCTTGTCCCCACCCATGAGATACACCCCTCTACATTACAACTCTGAATTTAATACGTCTACGTTTTTCAGGATTTCGACCTGGCTGCTATCTATGTGTCGGACGCTCAATACAACCGGAACATTTACTTTGACACGTCGCCTGAAGCTGTGAGGTGAGATATTCTTATTTATAATCAGGAGTTTTAACTCCCGCTAGTTTTAAATCAACATTATCGTGAATTAAAATCTCAGAAGCAGGGATACTGAACTCCACACGTGCACGCCTGGTGATATTTGATATTCTTCCTTATGTTCACACTAAAAGATAGCATGAATGAATCCACTGTAAGTATCCTTTGTCTAATAAAGCCTTGTATGTATTATTAGTATGTGCCATAGCGCTCCATTACGGTCCAAAAAACGATTAAAAACACATCAATTAAACACATTTTTGCATTGGGTGACATGAACTGTGTAGTTTATGTTGACCAAATGTATATTAATCCGCTGCAGAAAGTAGTTCCTTTACAAACACTCAACTTCCACCAGTTTTTGTTTGATAACAAACCACAGTGAGAAGATGTTTTAGGGCAGGGGTGTCAAACTCAATTTCATCGCGGGTCACATTAACGTTATGGTTGCACTCAAAGGGCCGGTTGTAACTTTAAGACTATATAAAAATACATATATAAATATTTAATATATATAACATCATTTATTATATTACATGATTGCCTCTGCATTGGATTATTTTCAGATACGTCTGAAAGCAGAAGTCTAGGGCAAATAATTGCAAGTCTCTTCAGTGTGCATGTCACAAAATTCTGTAAAGTAGCATGTAACCATATAATAAACATATTATATCCTTTGCAAGCTCTTGTGGGGCCACGTAAAATGAAGTCGCGGGCCGGATGTGGCCCCCGGGCCTTGAGTTTGACACCCCTGTTTTAGGAGATTACAGAGCCCTTTTTTAAAGCAAATATGTTATGTTTTTAAAGATGAACATCTACTAATGATTTAGTTGTATTATTGAACAACCTACTGATTATTATCTATTTAACAATTTGGTCTAAAATATGTCAGAAAAAAAGTGAATATGTCCAACCTAAAAAAAAATTCCATATTTGAGATCCTGAAAAACTTTTTTTTGCATTTCCACAATGTTTCTGTCAATCAACTAATATTTGCATCTTTTATATTGAGCAATGCACTGACACGTTGATGGTTTAAGTCGCAACAATAATGAAGGTAATAGAAATAGAGATTAACAGCCATGGTATACTTAAATAATAAATCTGTTTCTTCAGCAGAACGTCGTCTTTTAGCTTCAACATTTCCGCCTTGTTTTCAAATGTGCGTGTGTTTCAGATTGTATCTGCGCTACAACCACTGGCTCCCTCAGGTGCTCCTCTACTTCTTCATCCTGCTCGATCTGTCTCTGGCCGTCTTCGAGGACCCGGCCGTGATCCCTCTGCCGTCATGGGTGAGACGGTTTCTGCTGACTGACACCATAACGCTTTCCTGCTTTCACACTTCCTCTTTTTAATGTGCACAAGAAGAACATGCATTCGTCCGTCAGGTAGAAGACGCTTTGTCTGACGCTTTTGTAACAAATCTGTACAAAAGTCAAAACATACTTTTAGGATTTACAGTATATTCTGATTTCTTGTCAAAGATATTCATTAACAAGCATCTCATTTGGTCATCAGGCTTTATTGTTTAATTCTAACGATTGAAACGTATCAAAAGTCAGCAGGTGCAACACAATCGGTCTCAAAGGAAACCAGTCAAACAAACACCAGAGCGCAGTGTGTGTTAAATGCAGATGTTTCATCAGTGGTGTGTGTGTGTGTGTGTGTGTGTGTGTGTCCGTGTTCTCAGGCCACCATGCTGGTGGAGCTGCTCTGTCTGCTCGTCTTCACCATTCGGATCGTTCACTACGCCAAAGTGATCCCTCGAGAGAAGTTCTGGAAAGACGCCAAAAACATCTGCATCATCGTCATCATCGTGGTAAGAGGCGCTGATGGAGTGGTGCCGGAATGAGTCCTACAACCAAGAAATGAGTTAGAAATTGAACACTTCTGGTTCCTTTGTCTTGAAGTCAATGTTTTTTTTTAATTAGTTTTGTCTGAAATAAGGTCTGTGGTTAACACAAGGTTGTTACGTTGTGTTTGACGACATACGTCAGTAAATACTCCACTGGTGAATTTCTGAATCTTGTATGCGTAATAGAAGCAGCCGTTGCTAACAGTTTGCTAAATTAGACTTCTAAACTACATGACGCGGGACATTAGCCGCCTTTAGCTTAGCGATGGTGACATGAAGTCATGTGACCGTGCTGTAGTTCCTTTACTGCCTAATGTTAGTCGTTTACTTCTGGCCATTGCACTTACGCTCCGAAATTGAACAAAACATGTAAGCATCATAAACGCGTGTTAGCCAAATATATTATTTACTGCAATTTTGTATTGAGGGGCGACTGAACCAGGAGGAGTAAACTGATCTCAGTAAATCTGTAAATATAATATTCTGTTTGTCAATTACCCTTTCTGTTATGCAGCACTCAAGGCGTTTCACAACAACAACAAAGCATTTACACAACAGATCAAACCACATTTAAAACTAACCAAAAACCAGAAGTTCAAATGTATGTCATATACAGAAGACATCTGGTCCCTCTCACACTATACATAATTAACACCTGGATATCCCTAACGGCCCGTCCACACAGCGGCGTGCGTTGACGCTTCCCCATTCACTTTGAATGGGGTGACGTCACTTTTAGCCGAAATGTATCATGGGAAGCGACGTGGAGCGTAGCTGGCGTGGCTCGCTGCAAAAGTTGAGCAATGTTCAACTTTTGATGCCTCGCTCTAGCCAATCAAACCGCTGCTTGTGTGTCAGGGGCGGGAGATTCATGTGATTGGTTGTTGGTCGAGTTTCAGACACGCCCGCCGGCAAGCGTCAGAGCTCGCCGCTGTGTGGACGGGCCGTAAGGCAGTGCTTCTCAAAGTGTGGTCCGCGGACCACTGGTGGTCCATGAGCGCCCCCTAGTGGTCCGTGAGTATATTGGTAACATTTCACATTTGAAATAAATACATTTTATTTAAGTTTTTCGCACTCTTGCGGGAATATCTCCGCAATGGAACAAGCTTAAGTTTCACTTTCGATTGCATGAAATAGCACAGATAAACACCTTCATCACACATGTTGCCACTTGTTTGTACCATTTTCAGGCGATTTGTAAAAAACGATGTGTTTTTGAATATTTGTGGAGTTAGGTGGTCCGCAAGTGTTTTTGTATTGGTTATGTGGTCCTTGGTATGAAAAGGTTTGAGAAACACTGCCCTAAGGGGATCAATAAAGATTATCTCATCATAATAAGAATACATAATAAACAGCAACAATAAGACTTAGTTATTTAAAGTAAACTTGTGCTACTTGTTTAAAGTGGTTACTGTTCAGAAGTCTGACCCAAGGCTGCAAAAGGTTTAACATTTCTTGATTAGTTGTTAACTATTAAATTAATAATCAACTGCTTTGATTGAAGGTTAAACGGTTGAGTAATTGTTTAAGAAAATACTCTTTTTAAATATGAATATTTTCTGGTGTCTATTCTTCTCTGTCCCAGTAAGCTAAATATATTTAGAGTTTTGGCACAAGACATTTAAAAAACATGGTATCTCGAAAACAAGACAAAACAACTATTGATTGGTCAGCGATTAAAACACTTGTTGGTGTGCAGCCCTAATGTGAGCAACCTACATGAGAGAATGTGTAGATAATCCCAGTGAAACTTGTCTTGTGCTACAGATGAGTTATATCCTGGAGACGGTTGTTGAGTTTGAACGGACACTTCCTGGTTTTTGCTGCGATCAGAGTTCATGTGATCTGCAGAGTCAGGATTTGCTGAGAAGACTTTCTGTCTGTTGTTGTGAAACAACCTTTAGGCGGAGAAGTCGCCTCATCAGCGCCTTTTACAGCAGAAAGGCTTCCTGGTGACTCAAAGAGGCACGCCACTCCAGGATCCATGACATAATCAGAATGCTCCTTCTCTTCACGAGCTGAATGTTTTTATTACAAACAGCAGTATTTTCTAAAGTCTGGTTTTACTGTTTACTTTTATTCATTTAATGTCAGATTATCGAAGCTTGGTTTGCTGTTATGTGACGGTGCTGTCGATGCAGGGAAATATGTTCTTTGTTTAAGTGACATTGCACATTAATTAACACGAGCACTTAAGTTCATAATGTAGTATGTGTTAAATAAAACCCTAGAGGCACATTATCACCTCAGTTTGATGGCATTGTGGTCAGGGGCGGTTCTAGGGGGGACAGGGGGGCCGGTGCCCCCCTAACTCTGACTTTGGACCCCCTGTGGCCCCCCTAAAAATGAAAAAAAAAGGTTTATAATTAAACGATGTCTTGTCTGACGGAATAGGCGGAAGTAACGATATTTGTGGACCTCTGTGTGTGCAGCTGACTCTGGTGGATATGATCATCTACGGAGCGCTGAAAGCTTCAGACTATGACGGGGTCCGCTGGTCCAGAGTCTTGAGGCCGCTGCTGCTGGTCAACGTCACCGAGGGGCGACAGGTAACCCTCTCACCTGTCTCACCTGTCTCACCCGTCTCACCCGTTTCACCCCTCACAGCTCTCTCTCAGGTCTCTTACCTGTCTTACCTGTCTCACCCCTCACAGCTCTCTCACCTGTCTCACCCCTCACAGCTCTCTCACTCACCTCACAGGTCTCACCTCTCACAGCTCTCACCTCTCACCTCTCTCACACCTGTCTTACCTGTCTCACCCCTCACAGCTCTATCACCTGTCTCACCCCTCACAGCTCTCTCACCCGTCTCACCTCTCTCAGGTGTCTCACCTGTCTCACCCCTCAGAGCTCTCTCACCTCTCTCACCCGTTTCACCCCTCACAGTTCTCTCTCAGGTCTCTTACCTGTCTTACCCTGTCTCACCCCTCACAGCTCTCTCTCAGGTCTCTTACCTGTCTCACCCCTCACAGCTCTCTCTCAGGTGTCTCACCTGTCTCACCCCTCACAGCTCTCCCACGTGTCTCACCTGTCTCACCCCTCACAGCTCTCTCACCTGTCTCACCCCTCACAGCTCTCTCACCTCTCTCAGGTGTCTCACCTGTCTCACCCCTCACAGCTCTCTCACCTCTCTCAGGTGTCTCACCTGTCTCACCCCTCACAGCTCTCTCACCTCTCTCAGGTGTCTCACCTGTCTCACCCCTCACAGCTCTCCCACGTCTCTCACCTTAATACTTTTAAAGATGTAATCTTTCAGAAACACGTTTTTAAGAGACAAACAATCATCATATTTTACGATTATAGAGCATACTGATTTTTCGACTCACTTTCTGATATTCAGGGAGAGGTATAAGCTCTTTTTTGTATACAGAAACATGTCTCACCAGTTATAAACCCAACCTGACAGAAGACATAACAGTTTTCCTCCAAATAAACTTCCATGTTTGTCCTCATGTTTATGCCGGCAGGTGTCTCTCAGGTAAACCGTCACATGTTGTTGTTTTTATTTGTTATCTCAGGATCTTGAATGTCCAGTTTAAACTTCCTGCTGCTAAACGTGGACATGTTTGCCTCTGAGCTGACGGCGCCTGAAGGCATCATTAGTTGGTTTTCCTCTGAGTGGACGCAGCGTTCGTGTCCTCCTTCATAAACTCTGCTTGTTTGTTTGTGTTCAGCTCCGCAGGGCGTTCAGAAGCATCCGGAACGCTCTGCCTCAGATCTTCTACGTCTTCCTGCTCTTCATGTTCAGCCTCCTCATCTTCTCCCTCATGGCGCTCAAACTGATCGGCAAACGGTGAGAAGACTTTCTTTATCTCGTTTTAAAATCTTAGACGGATAAACAGATTTTAAAGAGCTGTGAACGCGGGAGAGGAAACACGAGTCACACGGGCTCCAAATTAAAAGTTTAGAGATGCATTTGAACGTCAATAAAAGCTACTTTGATTGTACGTCTAAGAAACCAAAACTTCTACAAAATGTCAACATTTGAATGAGCTGAGATTTGTTTTAGGTATGAAAAGTAATGAGTGAAAGCGTTGTTGGTATTCTGTGCGTTAATGTGTTATTTTCCTGATTAATTAACTGATCGTTTGCATAACTTTTAAAAGAAAAAAGTCTTCCATCTCCAAGGTGCCATCTTCACATTGGATATGTCTGCCCAAAAATGTAAAGAGAATCAGTAACGGAGAATGAAAACAAAATAAAATCCGGAATCAGTGAATGTGTCGCCAAAAAAAGATCTACTATTTAAATGATTGCTCTCTTTAAATGTACATCAATACAAATATACATATACAGTAAATGTACGCTGTTTATCTGACCTGTTTATATTTGTTGGCATTAAGTATATTTGGTATGGGCACCTATAATGTAAATGTATTTTATTTTTGAAGTATATGTCACTGCCACTGTCATTGCCACTGGTATCATAGCAACCCACTCAACACACAAAAGTCATGCTCTTTAAATATTGAAAGGGACTAAATAGCAGGATTTACTTACGATAAAAAGTGCTGACTTGATTGTTTTTAATCAAGGGTGCGTCAGTCGACATCCAAACAGGGGCTACAAATCGTCAGTAATAAGTAAATACATGAACACGGTGTTGTTTATTGTGTATTTTCTGCAGAGGTCTGACTACCATCAATGGATCTCCGTACTTCACAAACTACCTCGAGATCATCTTCGATCTGTACGTCCTCGTCACCACGGCCAACAGCCCCGACATCATGTAAGACTTCTTCACTACTTCTCGCACCGACATTAGTTTAATATTCATCCCTTTACCTTGAAATGCCTTGAAATCCTGCGAAACAGGAAAATATGTGAAGTATTTTAATATGTAAAAGATGTAATTGTGTGCCTCCTGTTATAAAGAAGGAAGTTGATGCGACATTTGAAAATAATATTAATTATTTAAAGAAATGAAACGACATATTTTCTTATTTTAAATTCAACGTTGTTATTAAATTAAGTATTTTGCATTGGACTAAACTGCTTTAACCAACTTCAGAGTGTGATCAAGCATTACTGCAGCCATCTTTATTTAAAAAAGCGAGTTGAATATTTTCTTTGAGGATGAATTATGAAGACGTTAATTACACAACGTCATGCTACCGTCAAAACATCCATGTTTTGAGAGGAAAGAAGTTACTTTTTCGAAACATTTATCTGTCCATCTGCACCTTCTGTTTTCTCTTCTTGTTTGCAGGATGCCGGCATACAACGCCAGCTATTTCTTCGCCATCTTCTTCATCCTGTACATTCTCATCAACAACTACATCTTCATGTCTGTGTTCTTGGCCGTCGTCTACAACAACTACAAATACCACCTGAAGGTATCACGGCCTCTCAGAGGATCTCTATACAGTTTGAAACATGCTATGTGTGGGGGAAACTTCTGTAGCGATGGAGAGTCAGGACTCAGAGAGGCACGAGGAGGGCTGCAGCTTTGATGGCAAACACTGACGGTGTATTTGGAGTTACGGCCGGAGAACTGAGGAGACAGGCGGTGCGTCACGAGTTGACACAGCGGTTGCCAAACCAATTCTGAAGAACTCTTTCTGCAGCTCGAGGTTTTAACTAGTTCGGAGTGTAATGATCAACATTCTTCATCAGCGAGACTAAACAATTATGGACCCTGAATATAACTAGAGCTCTCGTTCGTAGGAAAGAATGTGCGCCTTCATCCCTGAACAGTAAACTACCTCATGGCGGCTTGTGCTGGTCATAGACTGGCATCAACAATGCGCCCAAGCTGCTCCTCCTCAAGAGCGATAGCAGCAACACCCAAGGCCGTAGACCTGTGCCGTGGGAAAGAGACAGTGAGAGGAGAACGTGATGAACTGGGTCGAAGGATGAATACCTAAGCAAATTATTCCCTAACACTATGTATATATTATACTTTATTGAAATGTAAAAACTATTAAAACTACTGTAGACAACTCTACTTTTTCTGTAATTTGGGGACAAATAAGACAAACATCTACACAAAGTAACATATCTACATTTCACATTTAACTTTGACACTGTAAAATAGCGGTTCCCAACCTTTTTCCACTCAGGGCCCACTTAAGAATCTAAAAAATGTTCGCGGCCCACATTCAACCATAAGCAATATGGAGGCTAAATAAAGTTCTGATCAAGGACTGTAATGCCCGTTGCTAAGGAGAACCCAGAAAGAGAAAGGAAAAGAGGTTCAAATTAAAATAAATCTTAATTACGAAATGTTTCCACACAAATCATAATGTTTTGCAAATTATTTGGCGGCCCACTTGCAATGCCGCGGCCCACTTCTCTAAAACATCTCTCTGTATTTCTCAAGCTTTCTCCTGTTCTACCTCTCGCTCCACCAGGAGGAGGTACGGCAGCTGGTGAGGGCCAAAAGGCACAAGATGGTGCGAGCGTTCGCCGTGCTGCAGGACCAGAGGGAGGGGAGGGAGCCGGCGGTGAACCAGGCCAACTGGAACCAGTTAGTCCGACTGGTGCAGCCCGACGTCAGCAACGCTCACCGAGAGCTGCTGTGGAGCGTCTGTGACAACAACAACCAGGGACACATCGGTGGGACACACACACACACAAACACACACAAACACAAACACACACAAACACAAACACACACAAACACATAAACACACACATAAACACACTCACTCACTCACTCACTCACACACACACACACACACGCGCACACACACACACACACACTCCTCACACACTCCTCACACACTCCTCACACACTCCACACACACTCCACACACACACACACACACTCACACACACACAGACACTCCTCACACTCACACACACACTCCTCACACTCACACACACACTCACTCACTCACTCACTCACTCACTCACTCACAGTAAATTCGTAATAGGAAGAACAAGAAGCACGTCTCATCAAACCTAAATGATTACTGAAAATGGACTCTAAACATTGTCTATTTGAACTCCAACTATATTACATTTTATTGTTCCATGACGCTAAAAGAGGAACAGGATCAAACACAGACTGGATTCACCAGTGAACATGGAACCGGTCTAAGAGTTTTCTGTGTTTGAGGTCTGCATCTAAACGGTGACTGAACGCAGCCGCGAGGCCCTTGCCGAGCTCTTTCAAATCTCCTCTCTTGGTAAATTAACTTTAAATGCTCAGCAATGCTCCATTTTGCACTGTTCCAACCACAGACTGTTTATTCGGTCACATCCAACCAGCCGTCTTCACCTTCTGCAGAGTCACGATCTGCAGCCTCAGCGTGGAGGAAGTCAAATCTGCTCCATCATCCGCTTCAGCTCCAATCTGAGATCAAACTGAGCAGGAGAGCCGATATCACATCTAGCCAGATGAACAAAGCATTCTTTGTTTCACTTTGTGTCCTTAACACAGGATATGCACACTGTGTTGTTTATTCACACTCTTTTTGCAACTCACGGGGGGTGAAAAGGTTATTTTAAAGTGCAGCTCATGATCAAAAGATGCTGGTAAGGTGAGAGTCAAATGTCATCAACAACGACTGCTACTTTGTATTTACTCACTATATTATTGGAAGGATGAATGGATAAGCTAGTTAGTTAGATAGATAGATAGATGGATAGATAGATAGATAGATAGATAGATGGAGAGATAGATGGAGAGATAGATGGAGAGATAGATGGATGGATGGATAGATAGATAGATGGATGGATGGATGGAGAGATGGAGAGATAGATGGAGAGATAGATGGATAGATAGATAGATGGAGATAGATGGAGAGATAGATAGATAAATGGATGGATGGATAGATAGATAGATGGATGGATAGATTGATGGATAGATGGATGGATGGATGGATAGATAGATAGATGGATGGAGAGATGGATGGATGGATGGATGGATGGATAGATAGATAGATGGATGGATATATGGAGAGATGGATAGATAGATGGAGAGATGGATGGAGAGATGGATGGATAGATGGATAGATAGATGGATGGAGAGATAGATAGACAGACAGATGGATAGATGGATGGATGGATAGATAGGTAGGTAGGTAGGTAGATAGATAGATAGATAGATAGATAGATAGATAGATAGACGGATGGATGGATGGATAGATAGATAGATAGATAGACGGATAGATAGATAGATAGACGGATGGAAGGATAGATAGATAGATAGTGAACATTAGCTAGCCTGAGAAGATAGCTAACATTGGCTAGCAAGCTTGTTAAGAATATGGCTAATGTTTGCTAGGTGGTTTAATTGATGGATAGAAATTGTTGTTGGCAGTTTTAAAAAGAGAGATGCCGTTCTCTAGTTAACTTGTTAGCTTGTTAGATAAATATAAGTCCTTTGTTGATCAGGATATTTAAATAGGATGTGAGGTGTGTGTTGCCCATGATGCACATCCAGGATAGTTTTGGCAGCTTCCTCTTCTACATAAGATCAATCTCCAGGGTCCCAAGAACAGGAAATCGTAAGAAATAGGAAACCTCCTGTTGCACACATGAAAGGATCTGCATTTCCACAGGAACTAGAGTCCGCTCGGTCCTTTCCTGTAAACAGCTCATTCGAGAGGCCCTTGCATCATATGTTCCTCTCCTGAAGTTACAGCTCAGCAAAGGAGGACATCAATAATGTTGAAATCCTCGCGATGTCACAAGTCTCTCGTTCATGGATAGATGCATACTTCATTCTGTGCGGTGATAATGTAGATAACAAAAGTGTCTTTATGAAACTCAACAAGGTCTATGGATTAACTGGAGTAACCAGGTCATGATTTCTTAACCAACTATTTAAATTGGTTTCTTTGAGCGTCACAAGTTGAGTGCCATGTAGTTTTCATTATATTCCAAAAAAGCTGACATCTGTACTGTCGACATCTTCAACACACTGCAACTCAAATCTAGATTGATATATAGAACTTCAGATAAGAGGAAATATGTGTTTTGGATTTTAAGGTAAACTTTCCCTGTAATGATGCTTTGGTGACATTTTACATAATTTTTCTTGTTCTATTTTGACTGTTATTTGATTGACAGGTAAGGTGGCGTTCGTGCAGCTGGCCGACCTCCTGAACATCGAGGTGATCACGCTGAAGTCCAGACCTCACCCGCTCCAGAGTCTGTGTCCAAGCCTCTACCAGTCGGCCCCCAGCCGCCTGCTCTGCAAACTGGTCCAACACCGGTGAGACAGACGTCTTTTATCCGTTTGATATTCATTGTGTACAACTGGGTATTTATGAAGTTGTATAGATGTATGAACAGTGGTGTTGTGGTCATTGGACGCGGGGGGTCGCCGTACCCAGGTCCGGCCCTCGGCATAGGCAGTATAGGCGAATGCTAAGGGCGCATCAACCCATAGGGGGTGCCGGAAATTGAAAAATAAAAAAAGTTAGAAATAAAAAATATAAAAAAAATGTTATTTCATAACAACACAATTTCCCGATTTTGGATCAACAAAGTACATCTTATTATCTTATACTAACAGAACTACGCCTATATTGCGTACACCACCCATAAACTATGGCACACACCACCCCCCCCCAACATCAAGTTGAACTGCCCCAGTCCCAGTAAAAACCAAGGGTTTATGTGAAATTGTTCTTTTTTTGAAATAATGGTTTTAGTGTGCAATTATAGGTTTTAATTTTGTATTTGTATTCATTTAAAATAAATCAAACTCCCAAAAAACGTACACAGCTTCTGTGGGCTTTTACTAACATTGAAATGTACTGTGTAAGCGGCCGCGAGGGGGAGAGCTTTAGAGAGCTCTCTCCTGAAAGACTGAGAGGCTCTGATAACCTCAGTTCAGTGAGATAAAGGCACACCTTTATATGATCATTATAGAATAGGTGAAAAACAGGTATAAAATACTGACAGTACAAAAAAGTTGTTATTAATGAACAAGAATACAGTTTGAAAGGGGAGTGATTTGTAAAATATCCATAAAGAAAAAGAAAATCTACTTACAGTTCTGTTTCATATGGGTGTTGAGAGATGTATCCATAGATCTCCTAATGTTGCTCTCAAAGTGCACCAGATTGATGCTTTTAACTTCAATATAAAAAAAAAGTCTTCCCGGGGGTGCATGCCCCCGGACCCCCCTAGAGGAGCCCCACTTAAATCATGTTCAAATGGATAGGAAACAAAATACAGTTGCACACATCTTGTGTTAATATCTTTGTTTTTGTGGTCATGCCACAACCATGCACATGTGAATCATAGTGAGTGCCTGCATTTTGGGGGGGGGGAGGGGGGGGGGCGCCAGCTAAAATCTTGCCTAGGGCGGCAAATTGGTCAGGGCCGGCCCTGGCCGTACCCCCACTTATTTGGAGCCTCCACTTTTTTAAAGCATGATTTTTATTAATAGTCTAATAAATATAAAATCATTGTCAGTCTTATCAGTTGCAAGTGTGTATTTGTTGTAATAATGACGAAAACATAACCTACATTTCACAGTAATTATAATAAAAACGTAGCTCAAGCATTTATGCAACTTGATTTGAAGCCTGTGTGTGAGCGGCAGCACCGTGTGTAACCAAGGTGACCAAGTGTACAGCATTTTTATCATTTGTTCCGCGTCCCACAAATTAAGACTATGTCCCGCTTTTGTCGCACTAGTTGCGCAGAAAAGCCGGCTCGGTTCGCAGACGGCCGGCACCCGCGTCCATAGCATCTCCCCTCTCGTCCACCCAGTAAAAAAATCCCCACTACACCACTGTGTATGAATGTCCATCTTTGTCCAATCCAGTGACAGACATCAAATCAGCTGCAGTTAGTCAATCTCTCCATGCACACACAAGCAAAAGACAATTGCTAACCAACTTAAAGCAACAATAAAATAGGTTTTTATAAATAAAATAAAAATAAATATTGGTTAATAATTAAATGTACAATTAAGGTAGCGGTAGTTTATACAGAAAATACAAAACAATTAGTTCCCCTTAAACAGAAAACAGTTTTTATTGTGTCATTAGATTGTTTTGACTTTCTGGTGAGTTGATTGAACCTTTATTAACTCGAAATATGATTTTAAAAGTTAGGATAAGATATACTTTATTGATCCCAAATTGGGAAAGGTTTTCATTGCAGCAGCATGTTAAACAAAGTATTGCACATATAAATAGATGTCAAAAAAGTAGAAAATAAACAATTATACAATATAAACATCTCAAAATCGAAGATAAAACCGAACAAAAAAAGTTAAAATATAAAAGTTGACCGTGAAGATATCTGACTATTAAAACACTATTGAATGGCCAAATTACAGCTAACACGATATAAAAGTAGGATATTAGTTACAGTTAGTGTGCAAGAATGCACATATTAAATTAAATATAAATGTCCAGTGTTTATTGTTATATCTTTCTGAAACTGTGATGTGATTCTCCGAGACTGAACAGAATCTTTTGGAAATACTTTCTTAATTGCTGTCAAAGCCATCTCCCTAGCTGACACACAACTCCTGTGTGTTTTCAGGGCTTTTGTGATCGTGTACGACCTGATCATCCTGGTGAACGCTGTGTTCATTGGTCTGGATGAGAAGAACACGCTGATCGCTAACTCTGAGTGGGCCTTCCTGTCTCTCTACCTGCTGGAGATCCTGCTGAAGCTCTACGTGTTCGAGCCCCGAGCGTTCTTCTCCAAACACAGCTTCTGGAACTGGTGAGAAACAGCTTCACTGCCGCTGTCTGATACACACTTACACAAGGTTGGTTGGAAATGAGTGAAGGATTCTGGGTAATCTGGCAGGCAGTGGTGGGAGAAGTGTGCAGATCCTTTACTGAATAAAAAGTATTAATACCAAAACTACACATATTTATGTATAAAAGACAGGAGAAAGTGGATTTTGCATAATAGGTGACCTTTAAAATACATTACTTATGTGGAAAAATGTTTCCTGTCACTGTGTTATTATTATATATGATTTTATTTGGGATTAGAATTATTTATGCATTAATGTTTGTTGCATTCTACTGCTGTAGGTGCATACGGATGTTTTAATTTGACATTCAAATTATGAGTAACCAAATTTGGAGATGCATGGTTTTCACTTGACAGGAAGGATAGGATAATAATACATTTCAATTTAATACGTTTTTTAAGCCCTCAGACAATGTAGTGGGCAAACACGACAACACTTCCCTCAAGGATGTAGTTAAAAAATATATATAGCATTAAATGGAAAAACTAAAATAACCTTAACTTTTACAAAAGTGTATTGACTTGATCTCGGGTCAAGAAAATGTGAATCATTTACTAGAAAATACCAATAATATACATTTCATAATGTTTAATTGTGTTTGAAAAGTGCTTTTCAGGTTCTCTTCCAATGTAAGATAAACGTTTTTCTGATTAAACTTTATAATGAAACCTTTTTTAACTCAATGAACGAGCTGTGTCCATTTCACACAGCCTATCTGCGTCCCAGATAATAAGTACGAGGTATGTGACGCGTGTTTAATATCTGCTGCTTCTTCAGCGCTTGGACCAGCTCAGTGATGCTTGAGACGCCCATTCTACTTTTGAGTTATCGTTTTTTATTTTAAATGCTGTTTTTGTGCCATTATGGAGTTACAAGAGCTACATTATGGCACTGGATTTTAGGACCACAAAAGTCTGAAAGTAAAAACTATTGTACAAAAGGTTGTTTAAGAAATTAGAATTGAAAACACTGGAAGACCAGAAACAGAAATTGTGAGCAAAAAATGCGAAACCTCACTAAAGAGTAAACGGCGAGGTCTCGACTTGTTATGAGAAATTCCTTAAAGTTTTGTTTTCTCATTAAAAGTGTTTTTCTTTCAGACTTTTTAATCACAGTTTCCATTTTATTAGGCTTATAAAATGCCTTGCAATTGTAATGCAATGCAGCAGCTCCTTTATACAAACTTCCTTACGTACAGTTTTTGTTGACATTGTTGGAAACATCTCAATTAAATTGTGTAGTAATAATATTTTATTAGTAAAACTTTTTTTTTAAAACAAACCTGTATATATTGTGATATTAATGTTAAATATTGTAGCACATTTTATCTTTTAGTGGGCATTTAACTCTAATTTATTATAATTAGATAATTAAATGGAGCAACTGTAACAAATTAACGTAACGAATTTTTCCTAGGATAAATAAAATATAATTTTCAACAAAAGCTGAACATGGTAAGCTTCATAAATGTATTGCATCGCAGTGCAGTTGCACTATGGGCCCTGCAGGCTGAGACCGAAACGTTGTTTTGCTGCAGCTGCTGAGGTTCTCTTTGTTTTCAGCATGTTGCGCCCCCTGCTGGTGAGCAGAGCAGCTGCAGCGACTTCAGTCAGAGTGTTTGTTTGTTTCATGGATGTATTATAAGAACTGGATATCCAAATGAAAGATGGCCTCTTCTCATTTAAATTAAATTAAAACCACAATAAGTTTTCTTTACGCCAATGAATATTTTGGACTTTGGGAAAGTGTTACTGATGGACATTAATGTGTTAAAAAATCATAAAAATTGAGTGATAATTGTTTGCAGTTGGATATGTCCTTTAAACTGTGTTATATACATCTCTTTTATAATGGAGGTTTCTAAAGACAATTCTTTTGTGGGGTTTATGTATTGCAATACTGCGAGTGACCATAGGAGCAAACTGACAGTTAGGCCCGGATCAGATCTCTTAACGCATCCATGATATAAAGCTGTTCAACATGTTGGCGGGGACAGACTGACATCTTATGAAAACGAACGGGAAGGAAAACCTTCAGCTTCTTTTACGCTAACGCCGGTTTTGCTTTCAGCATCATCGCTGTCGAAGAAAAGTATTTACGCTCAACTTAAAAAGTTTGTTTTGTAATATTCGATTTGTGTTTTCAGGTTTGACACAATCATCGTCATCTCTGCTCTCATCGCCACTATCATCAACTCCTCCATGACGTCAGGTAAGTTCGCTTTTTCAGGGGCGACTGGCTGTGAGGGAGTCGGTCGTCTTTCAACCAGAAGGTGGTTGGATCAATCCCAGCCTGGCAGTCAACATGTCGATGGGCAAGATACTTAATCTTGAGAGTGTGTGAATGTGTGTAAATGTTAGCTTCCCTAGAGCAAGTGGTACTACTCTACTACGACTTTATGCATGAATAAAGTGTGAACGGGTGAACTACTCGTAGCGCTTTGAGGGGTCGAAAAGACCTGATAAAGAGCTATAGGTAGGTACAGTCTATTTACGGTCTCCTTTTTTGATCTGGTAAATGTGAGAGCCAAAATCCCGAAGAAAATAGTACCTGTATCCATCCTATGATTCGGATCCTCTCCTGTCCTTCTGCTGTTATATAGGTTCGCCTTTAACACATGCTACACCTTTCCACCAAGTTGAAAAGGCCGTCCGGGAAAATAAAGACATGTTGCCTTTCTGAATACTTGTTTGTGTCCTTTTGTAGCGGGCATTTACACCAACCGTCAGATCCTGGACATCATCTTAATCCTGCGAGTCCTCAGACTGATCCGAGTCGTGGACAGCATCAAAAGGTTTGAACTCCTCTTTGACTGACTCAAACCTAGTGGTAGTTCGAAGTTATTGCTTGAGGTATTATAAAATAATCTGCAAAAGTAAAGGATTAGACACCGGGGATAGACTGACTTACGTTTGGACACCAGGACACGTTGTATCATCGGTCCCTCTTCTGTCTTTATTGGTCCATATTTCTACAGAGTTGTGATATTTGTCTGAATGTGTTTCTTTACTCACGACGACACCTTTCTTCCCCGTTAGGTTTCGTACGATCATCAACACCCTGATCAGGATCGGACCAGCCATCCTCACATTTGGACAGCTGATCCTTGTGAGTTACTGATAGCAGATTGCCAGTTGAATCATGTTGTTAGGCTTCAAGTGTTTAGATATTCCCCTAAAATGTCTAATATTGGTGGTGTAATAAACAAATTGAGTCAGCTGCTTTATAAGGCTATTAGTACCTTGTGCCTGGATTCTCTCTATTATCCAGCAGGGGGCGACTCCACTGGTAGCTTTAAGGAGTCTGTTTGTATAGAAGCCTATGAAAATATTACAGTCCATCCTACTTGATTTATGACATCAGTTATCATTTTTTTACGAGTTAATGGTCTCTTTAGCTAGTTTCATGTATTCTTCCTTACAGCATGATGTAATTTTATAACATTTTGGTCCCATTAAGAGTAAAATGGATAAATACTGTAGTACAGTATGCTTCAAGATGGGGCTTCATTGGGTTTGACAGGTTGCTACCACACAGTGTGGTGTTTTCTGTGCTATCCCCCTACAACTTTAACCTTTTCACATCTGTTTTCAATTCATCAAAAAGGGATTTTTTTTAAACAATTTTACCCAAAATATCTTTTTCATTTTTGCTTGTACTTAGCTCCTCCCTCTATTGTGGTTCCAGCGTTGGAACAGGCTTTTATTTGTACTGGTCTTGCAATTTAATTCTCTAATAGTAGCCTCCTTCCACGCATCATACTGTAGTTTCAGCTTGCTTAAAAAACAAAGACCTAATGTGGGCAGATACGTAGGTTCGGTTGTGTCAAACTTGTAGCGAAGCTGCCGCTGACTGAAAGTCCTCCCCAGGTGGTGTACTACGTCTTTGCCATGGTGGGGATGGAGTTGTTCAAAAACAAGGTGAAGTTTTACGGGAACTCCAGCGACCCGGCGAAGGCGTACTGTGGAAACGTTCTGCTGAAAGGAACGGACTTCGCTCAACTCAACTACTGCAAGAACAACTTCAACAACGTGGTGTCGTCCTTCATCCTGCTGGTGGAGCTCACTGTGGTCAACCAGTGGCACGATATCCTTCCCCTGAACGCCTCTCACAGGACGTTAAACTGTTGGTTGGGTTTTATTATAGATCCGGAACTGCCCTCTTTACTGGGTTTCATTTCAGGTAGTCTGTCACCATTTGCAGGTCATTTAGCTTCACCTGAAAGGTTTTTTTACACTATGTATTCATCTCTAATGTAAAAGGTAATACCAGGATGACTGCTATTCCAAACCAACGAACTCAAATGACATTTAAAGTCAATCAAAAGCAGCACCTGGTCACAAAAGCAGAACATCACAGCTGTCGTGAAATTAGCAAATGTTTAGCAAATTAGCTGGACATGCTGTTAGCACTGAGCTAACATATACAACTCACAATAGTGTAAAAGCAAAGAAAAGATGGATCATTTTAATCTTCTATGCAACTGAATGCTGTCGAATATAATCGGATAAGATACATAATGGTGTTTCTGTTCCGATTGATTCGAATGTTAAATTCATTTATTCCTTAACGTAACTTCACTGCTCAGCAGCGGATTTGCTGCCGTCACCCACGTGTCAGCAAAGCTCTTCTTCGTCTTCTTCCACATCATTGTCGTCATCGTCATCATCAAGTAAGACTCTGGCGGAGAAGGAGGGGAAGGGGGGGGGGCGGACAAAATACACAATGTGGGGTGAAGGTGCGTGCAGGTGTCTTAAAATCAACAGGAAGTTTGTTATTGTTATTCTGCTCTGAGATTTAGCACAGCGATGCCATATTCCCATTCTCAGATTCACAAATCAGTCAAGTCCAACACACAGACATAATAAACACGTTTTTAAATTCAGATACATATACTATATCTGATTCCATTACCAATACATGTCCATTCATCATCGAACAAGCATCCCCTTACCTGCACGCATTCAGACACAAAGAGGGTGTGGCTTAAGTAGAGGGGCAGGGCTAACACTCTTTGCCCAGTGCAATGTTTGGTTGAGTTTTGGTACATCGGTCAATTTGGAAGTTATGCACCTTTTAGTAGTAGGCCGCTCTCTGCCGAAACCCCTTTATTATTATTATTAATTAATTATCCCTCCTCCAATTAAAATGTTAGCCTCCTTGGGCATACTCTGTGCACATCAAAGAGAAGGGAAATGTTTTGTGGATTGGCCATTCCATTGACCGATAACAAAGTTACTCTTACAGCTGCAGATCCTCCCTGACGGCCACCATGATTTCTAGTTTTCATAATTATTCAATCCCGGATAGATATCTGTACCTCCAGGTACATGCTGCTAACAGGGAACGGCTAAGAGCTTTTTACGGCAGTCTTTAAATCCTGGCAACATGTAAGACAAGAAAATATAGATCACATTTATAATTTGCTGTGGTCTTTCAGTATCTTCGTGGCGTTCGTCCTGGAGGCGTTCTTCGTGGAGTATTCGGTGGATAAGAGCCACCTGCAGACGTCTCTGGAGAAGAAGATCGAGGAGCTGGAGCTGGCTGTGGCACAGTACGTACAAAAACAACCTCCTTTAGATTAAACATGTACGGCTGAATATCTCCAATATTTATTCTCATTCTAGCCATTTTACTTTGTGCTGTTCAATGTAGTGGGCCAGGCTTTGAGGCTTTGAGGATTATCCAACATTGGTATATGCAGAATTCCTTAATAAGGGAGAGAGCAGAGTTATTGGATCATACCTTTGGATTTCAATTCTGAACTTAACACCTACTTTACATCAATGCTGAGTATTTTCAAGTTATCTTCTTTCTTTTTTTAAGTCTCTGCTTACTCTATAAGAGCTCTAAAACCCTGAGGAAATATTTATACTACGATAGAACCTAAACAGGATGAACTGGATAAATATATAGATGAATATATTAAACAGGATTGTCCTTTAAAGGTCCCATGTCATGGCCATTTCTACTGATCATAATTCCATTGTTGAGGTCTACTGGAATAGATTTACATTGTTCAATGTTCCAAACTCACATTGGTTTCTCACAGCATCTCTGTAAAGTATGTGTATTCACTCTCTGTCCTAAACGGCTTGTTGGAGCTCCTGCCTCCCTGTGAGCCCAGTGTGCTCTGATTGGTCTCGAGGCTCGTTGCTGCTCGCAGCTGCGTGGAGCAGACAGGGTTTCCGTGTCGGCGATTCAGGAGGAGAACAAGCGAAACTCATCCTGAGCACACACAAACACTCGCAGCCGAAGTAAAAACAATAAGTGTGGCTTGATATTGAGTAAGAAAAAGGTTTCTAACGCTGTGAGAATGGGTCTGCGGAGAGCATTTCTCCGCGATCCCAACGTAGTAGCCCGAAAAACGTTTACCCATTTAAACAGTCGTGGTAGATACCTTGATTGTTTTAAACATCATAAATACACAAACAACAATGAATACTCACAGGTTGTGTACCCGAATCTCCCGCTGGTCCAAACAAAGTAGGAACAGCATCGTTCTTCAGAGCCCTACGCTGTACATATCCGGCATGAATCGCTGAAAGGTTTGGGAAGCTTTGTTACGTGAAAGGCTGGCAGAGGGTGTGGCCTCTGGGTATCCCCACGTCAGAGCACCCAGGAAGAAACAACTGGAAAAAGAGAAATCTCCAAAGAGGCGTTTTGGGGAGGTATTTTCTGTGTTGGAGTTCTACTCGCTACAGGGTGTACTTTGAGGGTTTTTGACTCTGCACACGTTTACATGCAGAAAAGCCTTCATAACACACAAGGGGACGGGCAATAACCGGAAAAGCATGAGATGGGACCTTTTAAATCGAAATGCTTTTTTTAATATTTTTTTTTCAGGCAGATTACTGAAAGTACTTTAGGTAAATGTTCTCTATGAAAAAAACTCTTGACTTTGTCCTTGTTTATTGTTTATAGGGACTCCATTAAACATGTTTTGATTATCGTCCTTGTTGTTTTGTGTACCAGGGAGACGCTGGAGGATAATTTGGTGAACGCCATGGAAACCATCGACAGCGATCAGGGAACCGGCCAATCAGCGAACAACAAACCCACCCTGATGTTTAAAATCGCTTCAAAAAGTAAGAAAGACTCAGAGCTGCAGGCAGAGTTCACATGGAGACGAGATGAGTTTACAGGACAAGAGATTAGGGAGTTTATAACAAGGAGATGCTTTTATTTTGAAAGGGCCGACTCTGTGGAGATCAACACAATCTGCAGATCAAAGAAACAGAGGGTCACAAACTAAATGAACACATTTTTCTCCTTTTTAAAATGCTTTTTTCTGATAAACAACTTCTTGAAGATATACAAAACATTATAAATACAGCATGTTTTGTCTCAGACCAACAACACTGGATTAATAAAGTAGAGAATATACCACCAAGCAACAGATGTGACGACAGAGTACAATGACACCCGCCCACATTAAAAGTAAGATAGATATAACAGCATCTAGCAAAGAACATCCTGTACCCAACCTGCCCCGCGAGAGTTGCCATATGCTAGTTTCCCAGCGTCCATTAATAACAAAATACCCAAACCACCACGCCAGACTCAACACTACCAGACTATGGAATGTCACGAAGCTTTGCGCCATTCGCAGCAGACCCAAGGAAATCGAGTCTCCGTCACTTGCCATAGCTACATCCCCTACACATACCACACACCCAAACCCCACCGCACCCCTACACTCACATAGTACGCATCTGTGTACTAGCACTGATAGCTCACTGCCTCCGGGATCACGCCAATAACGCACCTGTCCGGCTGCGGACACCCGGATAGACCCATAGCAGTGATAGCTACGGACGATCCCGCACGCATATAAAGCAACTCTAGCCGGACACCCGTGATTAACACTCCAGCAGTGATATGCTACGGACACCCTTAGACCCGAGCCAAATACGCACGTTTAGCACGGACACCCGTGATGCACAAATCGCATTGTTAGCTCAACTGCACACCTTAGGAAAATTGACTATAAAAAAGCAATGATAGCTGCGGACAACCGGGTGTAAATAGCATTGTTAGCTACGGACACCCGGGTGTAAATAGCATTGTTAGCTACGGACACCCGGGTGTAAATAGCATTGTTAGCTATGGACACCCGGTTGTAATTAGCGTCTGCCTTATTTTTCTCGTATAAATATTTATGATTTGAATTGTGGAAATGCTGAATTTGTGTTTCTATTGGTCTCCTTTGATCCCATTATATTTTCATATTTAACAAAAGTCTTTAATGGACCATAAATGGGTTTCTATAAAAGCCTGTCAGGATTTTTAAGTTTTTGATTGAATCGGGACGGAAAATAAAATGTCCTGTATTCCTGCTTTGTTGATCACAGTATATTAATGATCAGTTTTGATAACGTTGCTGCTTCTTTCCTCTCAGGATATCGGACGGTGGACGCTCTGCTGCAGCGGATGTTCGAGTCCGACCTCGACCCCGAAGACTTCGCAGAGAACGACGATCAGAACGGGAACTTTCCAAACCCGGCGTTCAACGCTGCGTAGAGACATTAATGCACAAATACTTATAAAGGGAAGCAGATTCTATGATTTATATACAGTTGTATACTCATCTCAAATGTTTATCCAGTGTTATATTTTTTATATTTCTGTACTGCAGCTCTGTGTGGAAACGCATAAAAAATATTTACACGGATCATGTTTTATTTATTTTTTACCCTGTTAGTGGTAAAAACACAAAAAGAATAAACAAAGTATGTTGAACAGAATTTTCACAGTGAACACAAATACAGCAAAGGAGAGGAGATTTAAACGGGGCATGATGGAAATATGTGTAAAAGGAAAAAGATAATTTCAAAAAAATTCATTTTTAGAACAAATGGTCAGTGTAGTGTGTTATATGAGTTTCTCTCCCCCTGCCTGAAATGCCTCCATTGAACTCCTCTGTTTACTTCCAGAACATAGTGACATCATTATGTAACACTTATGTAACTCCAACACACTGTACGTGATAGGCAAAGAGTCGGGACATCTCTAAGTACTTGACCAATCAGAGTTCATTTATATAGCCCAATATCACAAATGTTACATTTGTCTCAGTGGGGACTTTACAGTTTGTACTGAATATGACACCCTGTTGACCAATCACAACCGAGCCATCCAGCTAACCAATCAGAGCAGACTGGGCTCTGGTTTCAGACAGAGGGTGAAAAGAGGTGCTGCAGTATGAGAACAATAAGGAGCTTTCTGAACATTAAATCATGGAGGCATGTCCCAGTACATACTGATATGAACCTGAAAATGAGCAGAATAGGGCAACCCAGTCTCATAAAAAAACGTGTAATAACTACGTTGGTCCACAACGTAGGACGTAGTATTTCTACAAAAATGCCTCTGAAATTGTAAGATCCCTACGTTTTTTTTCACCATTCATTCCAATGGCTGGCGTCTATGTCGCGTGATCTTCAAATTTCTCCCTGCAGACCAAGGTGGTAGCTAGGGACGCTGCTATCGATATTATTTCTGTTATGTTGTGTAACAGTTTAATGGTATTATCTTTATTGCTACCCCCTTCCCCGTCAATGTATAGTGCTGGTCCACAGCGCAAACATATTAGTTTAACAAAATCCGCATCTAAAATTGTGGCATAGATATGTTATTTTCCCCTGTGCAATTCCAGTCTCACATCTCACATCACACATCACATCGTCATAAACAAATACCGGAAACAGACCGAAAACACTTTATTCCGAGTGTGCTTGCTTTTCTCTTTGGAAGTCATCACATAACGGCATTGTAATACACGGTTCAGCTGCATTAAATATCACATATCTGCCGTAGTTCTCTATTTATAGAGCCCTTATAAGAAGACTTCTAGACAAACATGAGGAACTGCCGCCAACACTGAAAACGTGACATGGATCATAAATATATCAGCCATTAAACAACATCTTACATTTCTTTTCACACAATACGTCTCCTTGCAGTATCAACACTAATTCGGCTCACTTTTATATTTGATCCAATTGGTAGATAGGCTGTATTTACACCATAAAGGTGCACAGCTGATATAAAGGTGCACAGCTGATATAAACGGACACCTAGTGGTTAAAGCATGTTATTGAATTTCATTATTTTTATTATTAGATATTAATAGGATCCCTATAAAGTATATTCATTACTCAGTTAATTAAAGACTGTATATAATGACTATTTTGCACATCCCTTTCAAGATTTCAAGATTGTCTAAGGTTTATTGCAATTAATGAAAAACTTTGTGTATACCTCCAGCAATGTTAACTATGTTGAAGCACTTATTTTAACTGATATTATACATATGTATTATACTCTTATATCAAATGTATGTTGATAGTATAAGAAATGTGCAGAATACGACAGTTTAATGGTGGAGGTACACACATATTGATAGTCTTGTAATGCACTGTTGAGGAACCTGCGACCAAAGTTGTTCATCTCCGACCTTGTCAGGTATTGAACAATCAATAAATAAAGAACACAGAATTATTAAATATAAAACACAGAATTTGTGTGATTATACTAAATGATTTACAAATCAACACCACTGCATATTTACAACTGTTTCCAAATGTTTCCAACTTGGGATCATTAAGGTATATCTTATCTTAAGATGATCGATGGCTATGCCATATTTGCAAAATGTGCCTCTGAACCTTGAGAAGTGCATGTTTCAGGATCATCAATTAATGTAATGTAATGTTATCACAGGGGTCACACACATAAGACCAGCTGTTACATAAAGCTCTTCTGACCTTAGCTGGCATGTGGGTATATATTAATACTGCCCATTATGGGCACAAGCAATTTTCACCCATTTATTAATTATATGTTTTAAATTTGAGTGTTTCCTGTCCCCTAAACCTCCAGGGATGTACACAGTTTAATACTGGCAACTTCTTATTATGGGAAATACGAAAACGTCTTTTAAAACTACAACTCCTAGTAGAGACATGCCATAGAACATGTTGCGAAACACAATAGCCAGCATGTGTAGTTCTGGGGACGGGGTGGACGGGGTTGACCCGTTCAAATCCAGTTTGGGACAGTCTGCCGTGGTTCCATCCCATTTCAAGTGCTGTTCGACACTCTCCAATCACAGAGCTTGAGGACTATCACGGGGTTTGTCAAGCGAAGCGGAGAGAATACTTACTTCCGGGTGTAATATTCTGTAAAGCAAATGAGCTGCTCCGACCCTCGGTCCTGACGGACTCCAACTTGTGTTTATTGATCAAACAAATAAATAAGCACAAGTATAATTATGTGTTATTGTTGAGTGAATGGAGAATTGCACAAGGGAAAATAACGTATCTGTAAGGGAAATAATTATCTCAGACTCCTAGATGGGACATACAGGACCAACCTTGACGTCTATTTATGTTCTTTAAGGACACAGGCTGCTTCAGCCAATAATGTTATTATTGTCCTTTAAGGACACAGGCTGCTTCAGCCAATAATGTTATTGTTCCCATTCTGTGACCGGTCAATACTAGGTCACAGATGGTCTTTGTTGTGGATGCACTGGGACACTTCCTTCTTTGTTGTTTGTGGACTCCAGGGTATGACATATTCAAGGCCATAAGTGGCGGACGCAGGTAACTCAGTGTGCCCAAACTGTCTAAAGCTATCTTATCAAAACATGTTGACGACTCTCTCTGAAACCAGTTAAATGGGCTGACAAGAGAGAGGCGCTCCAGAATTGACGTGGCAACCACCCGTGCAGTCAGACCGTGACTGCTGTGACTTGTGATGTGAATTCTCCGGCCGTTACCTCTTAATAAATCATCAGTGCTCTGACATCAAAACTCCTGCTCTACCTTGTCTCCTTCCTGAGTCGGTGACTCCTCAAACATTGCTACGCAGAAGTTTCCACTACAGTATCTATGCCACAATCTTAGATGCAGATTTTGTTCAACTAATACGTTTGCGCTGTGGACCAACACTATACATTGACGGGGAAGGGGGGTAGCAATAAAGATAACACCATTAAATAGTTACACAACATAACAGAAATAATATCGATAGCAGCGTCCCTAGCAACCACCTTGGTGACAATGAAAACGTTGTAGATTCAATTTCCTGAAGTAATCTTCGTAATAACCATAGACTGTATATAGGTAATAACTAGCAAACTAAAGATCATGTGCATCCACTGCACACATAATCTGAAATAACAACTCATATTTCTCGCATCAAATGACATCAAAAGGCATTTTAATGGCCAAACTAACTTTAAAATAGGCATTTTACACCGAGAATAAAACAAAGTTCGGCCATGTTTTTTTTTCTACAGGGAGACATTTGAAGATCACGTGACATAGACGCCAGCCATTGGAATGAATGGTGGAAAAAAACGTAGGTATTTTACAATTTCAGAGGCGTTTTTGTAGAAATACTACGTCCTACGTTGTGGACCAACGTAGTTATTACATGTTTTTGTATGAGACTGGGTTGAATAGGGCCCTTTTAATAACTCTTCTATTGAAATTGAATAAAATGTTTCCACCTCATTAGATAATATGTAATATAAGATAACTATAGGTTTTTTATAGTATTGGCTAATTGGTCATTACAAAAATAATTTGATTAAAAATATTTTGTAATCAAAGAAAAACAAGACCCTAATCTTATAATTAATAATAATCTAGATTAAAAAAAGAATAATAATTGATGGGTTCAACATTTTAATGTGGGTGTAAAACTGGAATTAAAATTATGAAGATGTGTCGTTAACTACAAAACCAGTCGGCCTATTATGGTCTACGGTCAGTTTAATATTGAATGCACAGGCTTGTTCCATAAAAAGGTTTGTATCATTAGTTGTGTTGAGCATCTCCTCTCTTATTATAACTGTATTATGGTGAAATGAAACCTGCAAAGCGCTCTAATAGGTCCCACAGATGCAAACAGCTGATTGGATGTGGACAAAAGCTGCAAAAAAGCAAGTAAGTGAAATGTAAATTCAGATTATTTTCTTGATTATATTAAAAGAGCTGCAGCAGAAGTGAAGTACATGTACTCATGTAGTGTATTGGTGTACTGGTAAGTATTTCCATTTGATGGTATACACGATATTTCTACTGCATTGCATTCATCTGACTGCTTTTTATAAAATATTACTTCTGTACAATGATAAACATGTGGTTGTGTCAAAATACTGTGTACTTTTACTACATGAATACCTGTGTGTACTGTATTTACACAGACTCCATGTCAACAGGGGGCGCTATGGAGCTCTAACATGCAGACACCGAGGAAGTGCGTGTGTGCGTGCGTGTATATAGGTGTGTGCGTGTATGTATATGTGTGTGTTTGAGTGATGCTGATGCTGTAGAGATGGAGCAGAGGGAGTGGAGGAGAAGGATCCTGCTCGGCTCCGGACAGAAAACAACATTTAGGTAAGAAAAATTAAAAATAAAACATCAAAAAATGTTTAAATCTGATGATGGTAGCGAAACATCGAGCAGGGAACCGAAGCGACTTGATGCTGGAGACTCGGGGTGTGTGACACTGTGTGTATGTGTGTGTGAGGCCATAGACAGGATGTCGGATGAGAGGCACTAACCAGGAAACAATCGATGGCATGTTTGGTGCTTTCATTGAGAATAAAAGCACCAAGCACGGTAGATGTTATTTGATCATCGTTAGAATAACATTAGAATAACATCAGGAAAGGCCCGACGGTGAGTGGGAGGATGAGGCGTTCAGGTGCTGGTTGAAGGGTGGGACTGAACATCGCTGCCTGCTATCTGTGATCATCAATAAAGGAGCGTCAATGTAAAGATGGAGACAATAAGTTCACCCCCCAGCGGCCGCTCGGTATTCTATAAAATAAAGAAAATACTTAATTACAAAGTCTACAAGATTATTTAAAGTAAAATATATTCAAAAATATATAAATATTTTTTTGAAAAGCAGGAAAGGTAGGCCTAGGTATTTTTTAAGTCCTGAAATAAATACAATAGTTACATTAAACGATAAAATATAGAATGCAATGTAACATGTATATTTTCTATAAGGACATCAAATAAATACAATTCAGTAGGCCCACCATAATGTTAAAACAGTTACATTAATTAGATTTTAAATACAAATAAAGTTTAAAAGTTAAGTTACATTTGACATAACATGTTAAATATTCATGGGAAACCTACAATATAGAGTAAACTACAAATACAAAAAACATGAAGTTTAAAAGTTTAGGTATTTACTTTTGAAAGCTTCCAATATGTCCTGAAATTAAATCAATACTGCAATATATATAATAAAATATCAAGACATTCATATTGTAAAAATATATATCTTGGTTGGTGATTGGCTAATGGTTACACAAGACAAAACATCGTTATGACATCATAAAGTGGCCAAAATCAGCTCATTTTCAGACAGGTTTTTACAGAAATGGATCAGGACAAAAAGAGAGAGAATCTTTTCTCCTGAAACTTTCAGAGTCTCTTTCCACAGAGGGGACACATGTTGATGTAGAAAGACATGAAGAAGAGGGGACACATGTTGATGTAGAAAGACATGAGAAGAGGGGACATGTGATGTAGAAAGACATGAGAGGGGATTTTGCACCTAGGTGACCTTTCAATAACTACGGAGATACATAATCAAAAATGATGTAACAGAGAGGATTAGCTTAATCAGACTTTGTGGAGAAAATAGGTTGTTGGAGCCAAAAGAAAAATTATGTAGAGAAATAAGTAAAAGCAGTAAAAGAGAAAACATTATGATTTAAACGGGAATAAAGTGAACAACTGTGCAGACACAGAGGGGAATAATTTAGTAAGAAATGAAACATTTGAAGTCATCCTATTTACATTTGGGGAACACAATAGCCATTTTTCAATATTTTCTGTCATGTGGGAGACCATTAACAATCACCTTGTTTAGAAAAATAGCGTATTAACTGATATTTTATCTGATTTAAATTCAAATAAATCAGATTTAAAAAAAAAGTCCTGGTCCAATTTGAAATATACACAAAGTATGATTAAATGTAAAAAACCCAACCCTTTCTAATAATTTTAAATATTAGAATTAAATGTTTAAACTTTATTAAGAATAGTTTATCAAGAACCCGAAAACAAATACTTATTTAAGACAAAATAAAACCTATTTAATCATATTTATAACGTGTTGTATACAATGTGATTACTAAGGTCAACTTCTGAACGATTAACTAGGAAGTCAAGGTTGCTAAAGTAAATTCAGCTGTCATCAGAGTGAGTTTTATTTCGAAATCTTGCACCGGATGTTGTGTCTGTGCGCGGTGACGCTGGTTTGGTGGATGCGGCTCTGCAGTGCGGACAAACAGGCTGGAGCCGGAGAACCTGACTGCCACAAAACCGCCTCTGTGACAGCCGGCCCGGGTCCACCTCACACGGGTTTATGCATCTGCTTCTGTCCCGGGTTTGACTCCCGGATCCCGGTCCTGCAGGAGGTGGACCAGCCCGCATCCTCCCATCTTCCTCCTCCTCCTCCACCTTATCTGCAGAGAACCGGAGGAGGACCAGGGCTGCAGGTTTTTAACGAGCGCTCCAGGACTCTAAGGGGACATTATTATTTTTGTCTTTGTTTGTTTCTGGTCCTGGTTCTGCAGCTGGTGTGTTCTGCACCTTGTTTGATATTTGGGAGACTGTTATTTAGAGGAGAGATAAATGGTGGTTTAGTCCTGCGGGAGACTGAGGCCCAAACCCCGGCCCCCATTCTAGAGGAACGGTGGGTTTTCTGGACCAGGGCGTTTTGTGCCGAAATAAAATCCCAGATGAAGATTCCCAAAAGGCGGAAAAGGAGCGGACGGTGCGCCAGGTAGGCCTGATCCGGACCAGGTCTGGGACTACATGCATCTGTGTGTGTGTGTGTGTGTGTGTGTGTGTGTGTGTGTGTGTGTGTGTGTGTGTGTGTGTGTGTGTGTGTGTGTGCGTGCGTGCGTGCGTGTGTGTGCGTGTGTGTGTGTGTGTGTGTGTGTGTGTGTGTGTGTGTATATATGTCTGTGTGTGTACGTGTATTTGTCCCGCAGTGATGCGTTAACCGAAGTGCATTTATTCCTCCTGCATCAAAAGGCATTATGGCCCTAATGATCACTTATTGGACCGGGACTGGTCCGGGTTGTGTCTCTGTGCTGATCTTTAATTCATAACTCGGGTCAGTCCGGGCCAGATTTATCGATCAGCAGGATGTGATGGTGCGCATGCGCAGAGTGTACCCATGACTGTGCACTGCAGAGGGGAAAGATTCAATATGGGTGATGCAGAGAGAGAACGAGAAGGAGGGAGGGGTAAACCTGGACCAGAGCGGAAGTGTGTCTCTGAAATATTCCATCTTTTAATTTACAAAAATAAATCACTTTTGTTAGCAGAGCTGGATAAAATGACATTATGTAACAAAGGTTAAATATGCAGATTTACAGTCTGATGTACGGAACAAGTTCAGTGCCAACATTAGACACTAATAACATGTGATGACAGCAAATAATGGATGACATTGATACACATATATAACTTAAAACCATCAAATATACATTTCTACAACATATCTGTTGATCTGACATCTCTTTATTTGTTGTCAACCTTGGTTGTTTTGAACATTGAAAGCTTCAATCACGGATGAGAGCAATTTATTTTTGAGAAATCAAATATTGTTTGCAGCGGAGAACAAATAAGCATTATGTAACAATGGTTAAATATGCAGAATTAAAATCTGAAGTACGGAACAACTTCAGTGCCAAAATTAGACAAACACTTACAACACAGGATAACAGCGAATAACGAAAGATCTCTTAAAAAACACATTGACAAACTTAAAACGTTCAAATATTTAGACGTGAAACCCCAATTTCATTGCAGGTGTAATCATTTATGAGAGCAATTATTTTTGTTGAATCACTTACATGTATTACACATGATGACAGCGAATAATGAAGACATCTCATAATCAGCACAAAACTTAAAACCATCAAACAACACTAGGATAAGTCCCATATTTAGACTTAATTTAACTTGATGGTAATTTCCGACACACTTTTTATGCTGATCTGAGATTTTAATAATTGGTGTCACCCATTTTTAACTTCACAAGTTGTAATAGTTAATTAGAGCAATTCATTGTATTACTACACAAAAGTTAGTACCATGCAGAACAAAACAAAAATGGTACTGTTTGATATACGGGATGATTTTTGTGCCAAAATCCAACTCTAATGCTGTGTTCACACCGGACGCGATGCGATGTTTGGGGGCGGAGCGATTACATGTAAAGTCAATGCAGAGATGCGGACAGACAGAAATTCGCTCCGACGGGGGCCGCAACAACCGCTCGAGTCAAATTCCCGTGACGCGATCTTGTGGTAGCCAATCAGCGGTGAGGATCTCAGCCTGCCTTAACTGACGTTGAACCAGAAAATCAAAACATCAGCCGTTAGCTGTTAGCAGTTAGCACACAGAGCTCACAGCTCCTCATATCTGTTCAGAAACTGGACAAAAGTTAAACAAGTACAAACCACAGACTGTCTGTGTCATGGCGAATACAGTCGCTGGTTTATTTATGTCTGTATAGGCCGTTTTTATGAGTGTGGACGGAGCATATACAACGTTAGCGTAGATCCGATCTCCATTCAGAAAACACGCATTTTAAAGGTTTTTCGCCTGCCGTCTTGTCTGCAGACTTGTCAAAGCATTCATTCATGGTTTTTACTAACCGGTATCAGTATGTTGTTACTTCGACATCATTTAGAAACGTGTATTACAATGTAATCACGGTAAAATATGTTCATTTTGTTGTAGTTGTAGCCCCCGAGCCAGCGCGTCTTGTTTGAATGATGCGAGTAAACACAGCTGACAGCCGCGGTGAATAGCGAATATTCGCATCGCGTCCGGTGTGAACGCAGCATAAGAACTTGATTTAATGGCAAACACTTTGATGACAGTAAATAACCCTTTACATTCAGATACATTAATATTCACAGATAACATCAACAAATTGGAAAAAATATATGTTTAAAATGTCTGAAAATTAAGACCTTTCTTATTTAATGTAATTTAAAAAATAATTTGTATTCTTTATTTGTTGTTACCAGTTGTTATTTGAAAAACAATGTATGTATTGTTTTAATAGAGAATAGACTCTTGCTTTTGGGGTAGGGAAAGAAAAAGTTTCTCATTAATATCTACTTTTTTTCTAAAAATAAAAACATAATTTAGAGTATTTGAACATCTACAATGTTTATACTATATTACCTTTTTACATTATTTTGGATTTGAATGTGTATCCTTGCTATTATTGTAGAGTGGTTTTATTATAAGTTCAGACTCTGCTGGTGTTTCTGAGCTGCAGATAACAAATATGAAACTGTTCTGTGGATATTGTTCTCTCTATTATTCCATCTGTCACATTCACCAAAACACTTCGGTATGAAGCCTTGTGTTATGAAAGCTTCTCTCGCACAATGTAAACAGTTTTTTAAGCGAACAGGAAGACATCATACTAAGCAGCTTTAGCGAATGATATCCCGAGAACATATCAGAGGCAGTTAAAAAGGGAATTATGAAGAAGCTCAGAAAGATATTTTGGCTGTATAAGGCTAGCGTGTTTCCAGTAAGCTAGTTAGCTCTCAAACTACTCCAGCTGCACTTCACTCGTCGTGCAGCTCTTTAGGGGTTAGAAATCCAAAGATCCTAAAACGTCAATGACAACCATAATCATAGGGATTCCCATTCGCACTGATGAATATAATCTGTATAACCTCTGTGTTTGGGAAAATACGGCACCATTTGTGAACACATTTTAAAAAGTGAAACAGTTTGAAACGGCCACCAGGCTAGCAAACGACCTTAAAAAAAATATATATATATTTACATTTATTTTGTAAATGTGTATATTGCTATAGCTGTCACAAAGTGTAGGAACCACAGTGCTAGAGGTCAGAGGTCACATCCCTCGGTCTCGTCCTCTTATTCCAGCAGGCGAACTGAAGGTGTTTTGGTGAATGTGGCTTCACGTGGATAAAGGCTGCGGTTCGTGGATATTTGCTGTTGTTCTTTAACCCGGTGTATGAAGGCGTGTCCCTCCAAGCTCCTCCTCCTCTGTGATGTCACTGGTGGAGCCTTCCTCCTCTGTCTCCTCTCCTGGTAAAAACTGTGCCCTCTGTTTTGGCTTGTAGGCTAACACAGGAACAGGAAGGGTTTTGTCCCGCTCAGGATTTGTTGTAAGCCGTCAGGTTTTCCGGGAGCTCAGAACTATGGTGAGCTCTGACTGAATCATCAGATCAAAAAAAACTGGAATGATGCAAAACCGGCTTCTGGCAGATCACCCCTCCCCCTCCCCCCTCAGTAACAGACTAGTAGACTTGTAGGTGGTGATGAAGAAGAGAAGAAGAAGAAGAGCAGACTGAGGTGTGACGGTAGAGAAAGTGTCTGTAAGGATGTTTCTGATCTGCTGCTGAGACGCTGCGGGACCTCAGAGTTTCTCTCGTTTGGACTTGTGTTACACGCCAGTTGTCAATATTATACTGAACAATACTTTACTGTCGGTTAGGAAACAATAGAACAACAGGAGATGATACGAAACATCAGGATATCGTAATACAAGACTCCTTGATATTATTTGCTGCTGTAGGGAAAGCCAGTTTCCTGTTTTACTGGCAGGTAGGTGTGAACACATATTCATATTAAGTACGGTCATTTATCTATTTGTGTTCTTTTAAGAGTTGAATTCCTGATAGTCAATACAACATATACTATAAAACACTCAATACCATAACACATGATATGATTTAATGTTTCATACGAACCTGATAGCAGTAACATTACTGTAATATCATTTGTAAATCTATAGTACAACATACAATACTATATATATGATACTAATAGTGACTATATAGTATAATACAGGCACATTGTACTATCCTACTCACACACCTCACTATAAGATGGGATACTTTAAATGTGATATCAACACTTCACTTTGTTATGCTATACTATCATGATATAATAAGTTAAACTCTATATCATACTTTGCTTTTGATTATACAAAACTAAAGTATGCTTTGTACTACTACTATTCATTACTATTATAATTATAACTATAACTATACTTCAATATACAACAATACATCACACTACTATATTGAATGCCATTTCTCAGTTCTGATCGGCTGGTTGTTAGACTTCCTTAGAAGTGACCGGCATAGAAACACACAACACGATACAGCACAAGAAAAAAGGTTGAGAAAGATAAGAAAAGCAACAACACCAGCAAAGACAACAACAAAAACAACAACTTGGTGTTGCAGTGTATTCCGAGGAGCTCTGAGGTCCCGCCCTCTGCAGTGATTGGCGGCTCAGCAGCGAGTTGAGGCCTGCAGCAGGTTTCACTCTCCAGAGCTACAGTGATCCCAGCTGCCGGCGGCGGCTGCTCAGCTGATGATGAAGGTGCTTCTTCTTCTGCTGCTGCTGCTGTGTTCACACATATCTGTGTGTAACGCAGCTGCAGAGAAGCCTCCTCCCCTCCTTCCCAGTCCGTCCAGTCCTCTGTCAGAGCTGGTCAGACTGGAAACACAGCGGACACTCTCCATTTTATCTGCAGGCCGCCTGAGCTCTGCATGCACTGATGACGGCCCGTGGCATTGCATGCAGAACAGCATGGTTTGGGGACTGACATGCATCACTTCGAACTTCAAATTTCCCCACGAATCCACTGAAAACTGACGACCATTCATGGCAGACATGTTGTTTCAGAGCAGAGTCAAACTGTTATCAGGTTAGGTTGCAGAGTGCTGAGGTGACAGACAGGTGTCCACAGGCGGTGATGCTAAGTGAGGAACCTGCCTGCCACCACATCCTCCTCTACTACTCATCAGCTCCTTCAGTGCAATAATTAACCCACTTTAACCACATCCAAGTCTTTGCATTGACCCCATCAAAGGCTCAAATCAGAAAACACGCTTTATATATAACTATTTAATAGCCTTTTTTGCAGAAGATATTCAACCACCAATATGAGCTCAGATCTTATCATTCTTGACACATATATAAAAAGACCTGTGGGACTTTGATTCCCCTTTAGTCGTCTTCTCAGGCAGAGATCACTCTCCAGAAGCTCAGTGTCCAACGAGCGCCTTGAATAAAAGAAAAAATGATTTAATAACATGTGACCGGAGCTCATCCAGGCTACCAGTCTAACCATTTAATTGATGGAGCTTGTTTGGAGCACTACTTCACTTGGCCGTGAAGACTATACCTGCTAAGCAACACTCAGGGACAATTGAACCCAATTACCAAGTTCAATTGCATAGCTTATCTTCTCTTGACAACATAAACCCTTATACATTAAAAGCATTACCACTTTTTAGTCACCCCATTTCAAAATGAAATTGGCGCCCAAGTCATATAGAGGAAAGACAAAACAATTCATTTTGTCGGAATGTTAATACATCTTTTCTGTAAATCCCCTTCCTAAGAAATGATTGCCGAGATGATTCGTAATTAACAGACCAGTCAAACAAAGATTTACTGAACTTGAATTACTGAAGTTTGTAGTGTTTCGTTGTATTTGAGTAAGTATGTTCAGATCACTCTCATGTCTGGACATTACGGTTAGCTTAGCATAAGGCTTACCCAAGCTTAGCATAAGGATATCAACATATTCAAAGATAACAAAATCCACTTGCTAGTTATTCAAAGCTCCCTATTTGACATGTTATAGCTTGTTGGTTTATCTGTAGTAACAATATTTGTGTAAAAGCAACATGTTTTTTTTAAACTTAAACTAGTTGATTGCTAACAGCCAATAATTACTCATTTGTGTACAAGGAAGGTGGATATTGTGACTTGTGGACAGTGTTGGAGGACTTCCTGAGATCTTCTTATCACAAAGTAGAGTTGTGTAATCTCTAACAGCTTAACACAGCTCTATATTAAAAGGTACTTAATTGAACCCAAACCATGATCTTCCTAAACCTAACAAAGTTCTTCTGCATTAGATGAACTGCGATTGAGAACATGTTACACATTTAATCTACAGACATGAGAAATTATATCCTTTTGGACATCATACTATCAGAGAGAAAGCGGAGATGCAAGTGTCCTAACATGTTGACCTTAAACATTTTGACCTTAAACATTTTGACCTTAAACATGTTGACCTTAAACGTGTTGACCTTAAGCTTAAGGTAATAAAATAATGTGAAGTCAATCCGAGTAGCTTTCCAGATCAGCCTCTTTCAGTTCAGCTGGATCATGTTGGACGAGCATGATGAATAGAATAGAATAAAATATATCTTTATTGTCATCGTACAAAGTACATCGACATTTCTTTGGCAAGTCTCACTGCAGTAAAAACATCTTCTTGGACGAGCTCATGATGCTGATGGTTGTTAGTTCAGTCGGTCGATTAGGAACCACAGCGTTGTGATCTCTGATGATTCGGAGCAGCCGATTGGCCGTCGGGCCGTCCAGCAGTCAGCACAGAGTGTCCGGCTGCTTCCTCTGCACACATGATATTTGCTCCAGTTACTGCAAATACCATCACACCCCCAACCCTAACCCCACCGGCCTGTAGCCTGATCCAGCTGAAGAATGGCTTCTAATGGCAGCCAGCCATTTCTAATGCCTGTTGTAACTCGGACTGCACTGGGGTTTAGAGACTGGGAGCCTCCCAGCACGTAGACGGTGTGTTTGAGTTACTGACTGTTTCTGCCTCCCTTCCCCTCTTTGTCTCCCCCCCTCCTCCCCCAACAGATAAATGGCTCTTTTAAGCTGGGAGCTGCTCGAGTTCTGTCTGGCTGGCAGATGCAGTGCCTAGTCCCCGGCTTCCAGGACAACGCCAACATGAACGGGACGTCCGAGCAGGCCGACATCCTGCCGCCCAACTGCATGGTCAAAGACCGATGGAAAGTGGTGAGTCAGGAACTCCTTCCCCCCTCCACTCTCAGCTCACGTTACTGATTCAAAAGCTTCTCAGATGATGCTCATTTTCAGGGTCATAATTGTATTTAGTGTCTATACTGTGACAAAAAGCCAACCTATAAGACTTAAACCTAAAAGGAAGGCAATCAATGTTGTTATGGAAGAAATGACCATGTAGATTCTTAACTAAAAAGTCCTAACTCTCATATTTCACAGCATCCAGGAATGCACCAATATGAATTTCTGTTGAGGAGTTTCCAAACTGGTCTCTGCTCAGAAATTAATGCAGTGTGAGAAGTTAAAGGGGCCATATTATGCTAATTCTCAGCTTCATATCAGTATGTAGTGTCTCTACTGTGACATGTCTGCATGCTTTAATGTTCAAAAAGCTCTGTATTTTTCTCATACTGCCTGTGCTGCAGCACCTCTTTTCACCCTCTGTCTGAAACCAGAGCCCATTCTGCTCTGATTGGTTAGCTGGCCGGCTCTGTTGTGATTGGTCAACCGCTTAGAGATGTCCCGCCCCTTAGCCAATCACGTACAATGCGTTGGAGCGCTAGCCAATAGAAGCACGAGAGTGAGAGAAACTCTCTCTGGAACAAAATTTGGGATTTTAACCTTTGCAGACCATTTACATGCACAAGAAAACGATACAACATAACACACTAAAGCAGGGGTGGGGAACCTTTTTTCTCTCAAGGGCCATTTCAATTTGTTCAACATCCTCCGAGGGCCGTACAAATTATTGACCTCTGCTTAAAAATACTAAAATCACAGCCCATTCATTTGGCCTTTCTTTCATGCTGTGCAAAGAAAAAGCAACCTCTTAATCCAGATATCTCACCCTGACTCGCGCATGCACTCACGTGCACGGTTGTGGCGACCACCAACACAGAAAGATATGGACACAAGATGTGTGCAAATGTATTTAGTTTCCTATCCATGTGAACATGAATTAAGTAGGGGGGACCTAACCTCCTTTAGGGAGTCCGGGGGCATGCTCCCCCGGGAAGATTTTTTTTTAAATGTTGAAGTTAAAAGCATCAATCTGGTGCACTTTGAGAGCAACATGAGGAGATCTATGGAAACATCTCTCAACACCCAGATGAAACAGAACTGTAAGCAGATTTTATTTTTCTTTATGGATATTTTACAAATCACTCTCCTTTCAAACTGTATTCTTGTTTATTAATAACAACTTTTTTTTACTGTCATATAGTATTTTATACCTTTATTATCTTATTTTTGTATAACTATAATGATCATATAAAGATGTGCCTTTACCTCACTGGTAGTAGAAAAGCTTCTCATATTCGTTAGCATAGCTAGCTACCCAGATGCTAATGATAACAACACAGTTATTGACTGTCTGATCAGTGTGACAGATGAACAGATCGCCACTGGGCTTTCAACTAAAGACACAGACACGCAGAAACTGCAGCATGTGTACGGCTCCTTATCGGTACTGCACTTTCTGAAGTGCCGGAGCAACGTTCTGGTGCTCTCCAGCAGAACTGCACCCCTGTCAGACGAGACATATAGCACGTGATGATGGCACGTTAGGCTCGTGTTGTGTTCAAGGACCCTGACCTTGGCCAGGAAAAACAGGCACTCGCTTGTTTAATTATTTTGCGGTCTAGATATCTTTAATTTTTTTCTTTTTTGCGTGTGTTTTTACATTTCCTCGAGGGCCGTACCAAATGGTCTCGCGGTCCATATACGGCCCGGAGGCCGGAGGTTTCCCACCCCTGCACTAAAGGAACAGGAAAAACCAGGGCCTCTATAAGGACAAATAAATCAAGAACAAATCCAACATAAAGCAGCTGAAATGAATACATCTGAAATGATAAAACACCAGCTGGCTTTTCTTTATGCAATATCTACTTGAAGCTCCATTACCACTTGAACATAAAACACATTTGACTCAAATCCATTATTATTAAACGTGAACTGAGATGGATAACCTGTGATTTTAAAGACAGACTAAAGACAAAGTGTGTCATTTCATAATTAAAGAGCTAATCCATATAAATATAATGTCTCTATATAATTCATATGAACAGCCACCGCTGTCGTCCTTTTGAATCTGAAATAAAAAGTTATATAATGCAGCTCCTGTCTCGGCCAATCACATCGCAGCGTGGAGCCTGCAGGGTGTTTGCACTTCACTGATCCATGTACTGTCTGAACCACTGAACCGACGCAGAGCTTCGACATGCATATACATATATTTATACATATATTTATACATATATGTGTGAATTGTGTGTGTGTGTGCGTGTGTGCGTAACTGACAAGTAGAAGAGGGAATAAGGTGAGAAAAGGAGGTAAAAGAGGAAGAAAGACTAAAACATGGAAGGAAAGGAAAAAGGTGAAGTGAAACCTTTCTTTAAACCTCATCTACCTATCTGAAAATTCGAGCTCACACTCGAATTTTCACTTGAAAAGGGGATTAAGGTGGTAAAAATAATCACAAATCAAGGAGGTGAGAAGCATTTAAAGATGCAAAGGAAGTTTGGGAGAATAAAAAGATTGAAAATTAGAACAAAGATTTAATTTAAATTCAAAGGTTTTATGGTCATATGGAAAATAGCTATGGTGTAGTTTTGGCATTGTAGGTTTCTGCTACAGTGCAACTCACACAATACTTTGGACTTTACAATAAATAATAATGCAACAAGGACATATGATTCAAGAGAATGTTGCAAGGAATGGATAAAAGAAAGTCAAAGTCATGGGGAAAAGAAAGATGGGAGACAGAGAAAGAAGTGGGGAGAAACATATCATACAAAAAGGGATGAAAACTATTTAACAAACAGCTGTTTTCACTGAAAAAGCCTCAATGTTTCTTGTAGTTTCCAGCTGAACCCAGAAGCTTGCATCTCAGTTTTTCTTGCAATGGTTTTTAGTTTCATGAAACTCTTGCTACCCCAGTTTTAAAGTTGTACCTCCTGCGTCCTGTCCCCAGCTGAAGAAGATCGGTGGAGGCGGGTTCGGGGAGATCTACGAGGCCTTGGACCTGCTGACGCGGGAGAACGTGGCGCTGAAGGTGGAGTCGGCCCAGCAGCCCAAACAGGTGCTGAAGATGGAGGTGGCGGTGCTGAAGAAGCTGCAGGGTGAGAGTCCACAAACACACTTTTTATAACATGGCTCTTTTTTAAAACATGGCTCAACATGTAACATCGCTGTAACATTTCAATCTAAGCGATACATTTTGTTCTCGCAGTCGTGGAAGATTTACTCAGAGCTTTTACTCTCAGCTGACGTTGCTGATTCAAAAGCTTATCATTTTCAGGGTCATAAATGTATTTAGTGTCTCTACCTATAAGACTTAAAGGTCACCTATCATGCAAAATCCACTTTTTCTTCTTTATCAACATGTGTAACAAATCAACAAGCTTCAGGAACAAAGATTCTCTCTCTTTTTGATCCATTTCTATAAAAACCTGTCTGAAAATGAGCTGATCAGATTTTGGCCACTTTATGATGTCATAACGATGTGTTGTCTTGTGTAACCATTAGCCAATCAGCAACCAAGGTAACCCCCCCCCCTTATCACCTGAATCTCCTCCTAGAGCACCTTTGAGTTCTTTGTAACCAAATGTCTCTCAGAGGGGCGTGGGGAGGGGCTCCTTATTTTCATCTAAAGTAACAGACAGAGAATCAGCACTTTGGAAACAGGGCTGAAACAGAGGGGATTATGGGTAATGCTGCAATGATCTGTTTGGTGTTTCAGCCAATCAGAGACATGTTCTGTATAGATCTGAGACCTGTAATATATGTTGTGTATATCGTTTTAATGTTTTGCAGTGTGTCCGGCGTTGCGTTGAATCATTATATGTTCTTTACACTTCACCAAATGTTGCACTATAATACTTAACAGGGTGCCAGGTGTTGCTTTGCATTTCAATGTTTCACGGGGACTCTTTTCATTTTTCCTTTCCAGGTAAAAACCACGTCTGTAAGTTTATAGGCTGCGGGAGAAACGACAAGTTCAACTACGTGGTGATGCAGCTTCAGGTGAGTCAAAGTGCTCGAACACTGAGGGGCTTTTACTGTGAAGGAAAGATCCAGACTCAACGGAGACAGATTATATTGTTATCATTCAACAACCTTTCCTCTGGTGCGGTTATCATTATAAACGTACGTTAAAAGAATCATGGGAATTGTAGTTTTTAAGCATCAATGAACTAACAGTTTTTAAGAAAAGCCTCAAACCCACCTTTCTTTCCGCACTGCGTTTTACTGTCTGGCCTTTACTTCATTGTTTTTATTCTAACCTTCTATGCTCTTAGCTTTTTTATATTTTACTCAATATGTTCCTTAGATAACTTTTAATTTGATTGTATTTCCTCCTCATGTCATTGTGAAGCACCTCTAAATGAGGTTGTTTTTAAAATGAGCTATATAAATAAAATGTATTATTATTATTAAGGGACAGTTTCATCCCTCAGGCCATGAGACTGTTAAACACCTGAACGTTTGAAAGAACATTTGTCTGGCTGCAACTTATATATATCAATATTCCAATGACTTGTATATAGACTACTCTGCACTATTTCTACTATATTCTATTTTATTTTATTTACTTGCACTATTTTATCTTGTTTTATTGTGTTGCACTGTTACACAGATTTTCATTGTTATCGAGAGAGAGAGATAGAGAGAGAGAGGGGGGGGGTGGATGGATGGATGGATGGATGGATGGATGGATGGATGGATGGATGGATGGATGGATGGATGGATGGATGGATGGAGATGGATGGAGAGATAGATAGATGGATAGATACATGGATGGATGGATGGATGGATAGATAGATGGATAGATGGATGGATAGATGGATACATGAATGGATGGATGGATGGATAGATGGATAGATAGATGGGTACTTTATTGATCCCTTTATTGATGTTTTAGCGTTGCAGCAGAATAAAACACACACAAGGAAATGTACATAAGAGAAATTAGATACAAGAAATAAACAGTCCAAAATATTTCAGAAATAAATAAAGTTAAAGAATATAAAAAAAATATATATATATATATATATATATGTGGAAAATATACGTAGCTATGCCTAAATGACAACAAAAGCCTTGAATCTTGAATCTATATGAACAGTGTTTTAACTTCTGAGATTTCTTCTGAAACACTTGAGGTGCATTTACAGTGATGCCGGCTTGTTTACTCCCCCTGTAGTTTCTCTTTCTGTTGTTTTCCCAGACTGTTGCTAAGTGATAATCCTGGTGTTGTTGCAGGGGCGTAACCTTGCCGACCTGCGGAGGAGTCAGCCCAGAGGCACCTTCACCATGAGCACCACCCTGCGGCTCGGGAAGCAGATCCTGGAGTCCATCGAGGCCATCCACTCTGTGGGCTTCCTGCACCGAGACATCAAACCGGTACGAGGAGAACACTTTGTTGTTGATGATAATAATAATATTAATAATCTGAGATGACAAAAGTCCACACATCCTTTACTCAAGTAGAAGTACAGATACTCGTGTTTAAAAATACTCTGGTAAAAGTAGAAGTACTGACTACATTTCTTTACTCAAGTCAAAGTAAAGAAGTATGGGCATTGAAATGTCCTTCAGTAAAAAGTACCCATAACTAGCAGCTGTTTTAAAGAGTACCTGACCTCCCTTTATATTAATAGAACAATAATGTCATTGTTAGCTAATGAATGTTTCCATGCCGACCAACGGCAACATGACAACGTTTCCATTGGTCCCTCTTCTTTAGAGAAGACCAGGAAGTGATGGATACACGGATCGTGTTCAAATCAATAGGCACGCAATGACTCTGAATAATAATGATCACGCACCAACACACATTCAGACTAAAGGAACCAGCTGTTTGGGAAATGAGAGAAGTAGAAAGTACAGGTATTTGAGTTCAACATGTAAGAAGTAGAAAGTACAGGTATTTGTGTTCAACATGTAAGAAGTAGAAAGTACAGGTATTTGTGTTCAACATGTGAGAAGTAGAAAGTTCAGGTATTTGTGTTCAACATGTAAGAAGGAGAAAGTACAGGTATTTGAGTTCAACATGTAAGAAGTAGAAAGTACAGGTATTTGTGTTCAACATGTAAGAAGTAGAAAGTACAGGTATTTGTGTTCAACATGTAAGAAGTAGAAAGTACAGGTATTTGAGTTCAACATGTAAGAAGTAGAAAGTACAGGTATTTGAGTTCAACATGTGAGAAGTAGAAAGTACAGGTATTTGTGTTCAACATGTGAGAAGTAGAAAGTACAGGTATTTGAGTTCAACATGTAAGAAGTAGAAAGTACAGGTATTTGAGTTCAACATGTAAGAAGTAGAAAGTACAGGTATTTGTGTTCAACATGTAAGAAGTAGAAAGTACAGGTATTTGGGTTCAACATGTAAGAAGTAGAAAGTACAGGTATTTGTGTTCAACATGTAAGAAGTAGGAAGTACAGGTATTTGTGTTCAACATGTAAGAAGAAGAAAGTACAGGTATTTGAGTTCAACATGTGAGAAGTAGAAAGTACAGGTATTTGAGTTCAACATGTAAGAAGTAGAAAGTACAGGTATTTGTGTTCAACATGTAAGAAGTAGAAAGTACAGGTATTTGTGTTCAACATGTAAGAAGTAGAAAGTACAGGTATTTGTGTTCAACATGTAAGAAGTAGAAAGTACAGGTATTTGTGTTCAACATGTAAGAAGTAGAAAGTACAGGTATTTGTGTTCAACATGTAAGAAGTCAAAGTAAAAAGTCGTCAGAAAAATAAGTAGTGGAGTAAAGTACTGATACCAGAAAAATGTACTTAAGTGCAGTAACGAAGTATTTGTACTCCAGTACTTCCCCCTTCTGATAATAATAATAATAATAATAAAGCTTTATTTATACAGCACTTTTCACATGCAGCTCAACGTGCTTTACAAAGTGACACATCACAAGTTAAAGATAAAGCATCTCGATCCAAGCAGTGGAAGTGTGCTATAGAAATAAAATGGATTGGCTGCTTCACAAAAGAAATATAAAACATATTGATCAACTAGATAAAGATGTAATTGTGTGTCAGAAACAGATTTGAAGAAGGGATACTTTGGTGTGAATCATTGGTATTTTAAAGCCTTCTGATAGTTATTATTCCTTTTGTCAAATTAATCATCACAGAATAAAAAACGATAAACACAATAAACAATAAATTAACATTTATGATGATGTCTTTATTTATGTAATCTACTGCTGTGTTTGAAGGTTGTTATTGATCACATCATGTCCTTATTGGTAATAGTAATACGTTCGCCTTAGATATAAATAAATTAGGGCTGTCAAACGATTACAATTTGTAATCAGATTAATCACAGCTTAAACATGTATTAATCATGATTAATCACCATTCGAACTATGTCCAAAATATGCCATGTATGTATGTATATTGTTGTGGGAATGGAAAGATAAATGAAAGAAGGCGGATATATCCATTTAACATACAGTATCTATGTTTATTATAACATTGTTCTGTGTGTCAAAATGAAAGACAGCCCACACACCTATTAATCATCAAACCGTGGGGTCTTAATTCATTACGTGTTGATTTCTATCAACGGGGGAGTACTTCAGGAAAGTCGACAGGGGGGGGGGCTAGTGGAGTACTTCGTGACCACAGAGTGTGAACGTTGTGATCAGCTGTTTTAGCGCAGTTCTCCAGTGAGTGGGGGAGTCTCCCTCCGCAGCCGGTTGGCGTAGTTTTGGCACAGTTCCGTTGTACAGACCGACGTTAACAGCAGCCCTGTCTGTGCACACGGAGACCGACTCTGTCGTCCGGTGATCTAACCGCCTTCTGGAAAAGCTTCACAAGTACGTCGGTACGCAAATGCGCTTTGTGACACAAGTGACGGTACGCATTTCAGATTACGCACATAACCTGCGTACCAGTTATGTGCACCCCTGTACTACAGCAAAAGTATTCTCCGTCGGGACTTCCTGCAACAACACCACGCCGTTATCTTGATTCTGATTGGCCAGAAGACATTATCAAAGATGTTCTATTGAGAAGACGATCACTACGTGACAAAAGTTTTCAAAACCGTAGCTGCTGAAATCAATCTTACTAACTGCTGTCTGTGCAATTTACTCCGCGCGAGTTGGCAGACTTTATTTTGCTTACTTTAACATCATTTGTCATGGTGGGGCTGGTATGGGTGTAGCCTACCCCAGCCATACCCTGGCGCTGCCACTGGTGGCACGTATGGGGCGGGCCATTCTGCACATGCGTTAAATGCGTTAAATATTTTAACGCAATTAATTTAAAAAATGAATTACCGCCGTTAACGCGATAATTTTGACAGCACTAAAATAAATACATAAAAACTAGATCGGCAACTAGAGAGACTTTTTATTTATTAATAATTAATTTGATAAATCTTACAAAGTATTTAGTTGAATTTGGTTGTGCGGTGGATGGAAGATGAAGCCTGAGTCCATATTAAAGCTCAGAATCTTAAAGTAGAATCCTCCGATGGCGCTGAAGACAGGACGTTCGTGCTGAAGACATTTACATATTAATGAGCCGAGCTGGAACAAAAGCTGCAGGACAAACTGAGAGGAGTGTGAGGAAGAGGAAGAGGAAGGGTGAGGAAGAGGAAGAGGAAGGGTGAGGAAGGAAAGGCAGCTCAGCTTCATCGTTATTATCATCATGCTAATTGATGTGACTCAGTCTGGATCAGGACTCGGTCGGTCTGGAACAGGACTCGGTCGGTCTGGATCAGGACTCGGTCGGTCTGGAACAGGACTCGGTCGGTCTGGAACAGGACTCGGTCGGTCTGGATCAGGACTCGGTCGGACTCGGTCGGTCTGGATCAGGACTCGGTCGGTCTGGATCAGGACTCGGTCGGTCTGGATCAGGACTCAGTCAGTCTGGATCAGGACTCGGTCGGTCTGGATCAGGATGTCTGGATCAGGACTCGGTCGGTCTGGATCAGGACTCGTCGGTATGGATCATGATTCGGTCGGTCTGGATCAGGACTCGGTCGGTCTGGATCAGGACTCGGTCGGTCTGGATCAGGACTCGGTCGGTCTGGATCAGGAGGTCTGCATCAGGACTCGGTCGGTCTGGATCAGGACTCGGTCGGTCTGCATCAGGACTCGGTCGGTCTGGATCAGGACTCGGTCGGTCTGGATCAGGACTCGTCGGTCTGGATCAGGACTCGGTCGGTCTGGATCAGGACTCAGTCAGTCTGGTTTCCTATAAATGAAACTTTATTGATACACCTCGTCACATTTGACACATTGGGATTCACTTCACAGTCTCTCAGTGTTCTTCGTCTCAGTGTCTCATTGTTTAATATATGTCAGAGAGTTTAATTTCACCACTTTATTCAATTTATTGTTACACGTGTCTCATCTGACTTGCCGTCTCTGTGCAGTTTTTTTGTTTAAAGTGGTGGGAAAGTCCTTTCAATGAAATTCTGAACAAAACGTGAAAAATAAGAACTTATTGAGCTGATGAGTTTCTGTTTTTCTTCCTGCAGTCGAACTTTGCGATGGGCCGGCTTCCCTCCACGTACAGGAAGTGCTACATGCTGGACTTCGGTCTGGCGCGGCAATACACAAACACCACCGGAGAGGTCCGGCCGGTAAGAAACTTTATTGACAACTTCTGCGTCAACAGTAGCACCAGAGAGGCTGAAAGTAAAATATCGTTTGCAATAGATTTTTGTATGAGGTTTTGATCTCCTGTTGTTGCTGTATGGACGACTCGCTCTGCCACAACATATAATTAGTCATAATAAGCTTATCTTTTGGTGTTTCAAAATTATGGAATAGCTTCTTATAATAATGGCTTTGTATTTCTTAATATTGACATCAGCATGTCTGAAATATGAGATATTATTCTTACATTTTAGATGTGAAATACAAAAACATTTGACCTTCTGGAATAAAAGACAGGATTATAAAAATAGGCACTTAAATAAATACGAGACGTCAAATATGAATTGATGATGTATTTGTTCACTTTCATGAGATACAAGGCAACCTTTATATCAAATACTCAATATGTTTTTTATGAATGACAATGTGAATAAAATATTGAGAAATAAAATATAAGTTTAACGTTCACATTCATTCATAATCTAAGTCCTGACTCTCAAATCAAATTAGAAAAACAAGAAATACAAAATATCCTTATTATTATTATTAAACTTGAGTTTTTCCAATCAGAAAACAAACTCTTTTCTCTTTATTATTCTGTACTAACTCTGTATTTGTTTCTCTTTTTTCCTCCTGATTTGTTTCATGGTTGAGTTTCCTTTAAGCCGTTAAAAATTAATTATGAAAAGCTACAAAAAATCAGACAGACAGGGTGTGTTCTCTGCATTGCAGTACACAAGTTCAATAGATAACTGTGTGTGTGTGTGTGTGTGTGTGTCTGTGTGTGTGTGTGTGTGTGTGTGTGTGTGTGTGTGTGGTGTGTGTGTGTGTGTGTGTGTGTGTGTGTGGTGTGTGTGTGTGTGTGTGTGTGTGTGTGTGATCAATAAGGAGTCATTAGATGTTATTGTTAAAGCGGATTATAAGACAGCAGTTTCCTCCTGTTGCATGATGGGATTTCTTTCTACAATTGAATGGAAAAGGCTTTTATTTTGAAAAGGCAGCTCCTGATGTTTTGATTGGTTGTCAGTGATGAGGTCTGCTGGTCTTTGTAGTTTCACTGGGAGCTTCTCCCTCTTCTTCTTATCCTTCTTCTTCTTCTTCTTCTTCTTCTTCTTCTTCTTCTTCTTCTTCTTCTTCTTATCTTCTTCTTCTTCTTCTTCTTCTTCTTCTTCTTCTTATCCTTCTTCTTCTTCTTCTTCTTCTTCTTCTTCTTCTCTCATTCATTGATGACGTCTCTGTCAGACTGAGCTCTGAGATATTTTTAGATCAGAGAGTACGTGAGCCATTTACTGTCAGCCTCCTCCTCCTCCTCCTCCTCCTCCTCCTCCTCCTCCTTCTGTCTCTCTTGTTTCCTCTTCTCTTTATATGTCTATTGATCTCCTCCTCTCTGTCTCTGTAGTTTGCTCTCATCTTTATCTTCCTCCCTCCATTCTTCCTGTCTCTTCTCCTCCTCCCTTCTTTTTTCCTCCTCACACCTTATAACATGTTTCCCCCTCTTCATCCTCCTCCTCCTCCTCCTCCTCCTCCTCCTCCTCCTCCTCTCACTTTCTCTCTTTTCCCTCCCCTCCTGCAGTGTTGTGTTGCAGCAGTGAGATGAATATTTGATGCTCCTGAATGCGCCAGTAAGCGAGAGACCTCTGGCTCTCTCTCTCTCTATCTCCCTCTGGCTCTCTCTCTCTATCTCCCTCTGGCTCTCTCTCTCTATCTCCCTCTGGCTCTCTCTCTCTATCTCCCTCTGGCTCTCTCTCTCTCTCTCTCTATCTCCCTCTCTCTCTCTCCCTCTCTCTTCAGCTGAGTCAGCTTCTGTCCAATCTTCTGAGAGAATCGCCTCTCCCTTTCACCCCCTCTGTTTCTCGGATGTACCCCTCTCCTATCCTACATACTGCCTTTCCTCTCCTCTATTTCTCTCTCTCATTCCTCCATCATCTCTCTCACACACACACACACATGCATAGTGACATCATCGCTGATCAAACAGGAAGTCCTTCCAGCTGATTCAGGTCACATGACCAGGTTAGCAGTAGTCACATATCAGTGGTATGTGCAGACTGGAAACCAAGGAGCTGACCTTAGAGCAGTCGCCCTCCGCCTGTAAGGTTGTTGCTTCGATCCTCTGCGGTCGACATGGATGTGTCCTTGGGAGGAAACGTAATCCTGTAATGCTCCTAATGGTGCGGAACTGTGTGTGGATGTAAGGCTCAGTAAGTGGGTGTATATGTCAAAGCTCTGTGATGGGTGAAAGACTGAAAAGTGCTAAATAAGTGCAGTCCATGTACATGTTCGTCCGTCTCTTTCAAACCTGTCTGACTTTGTGTGGCTTTCAGCTTCAAGGCCAGTATGTCCTTCGGAGGAAGCATCAATAGTCAGCACATTTATGATATGGATTACTCTGCATGCTAGCACCAACAATACTGTACTGTGTGTGTGTGTGTGTGTGTGTGTGTGTGTGTGTGTGTGTGTGTGTGTGTGTGTGTGTGTGTGTGTGTGTGTGTGTGTGTGTGTGTGTGTGTGGTGTGTGTGTGTGTGTGTGTGTGTGTGGTGTGTTATAAAGGAACATGTCATCCAGTTCATTGGTGAGATTAAATCGTTTTTAGACAACAATGGAGCTAAAGGGTTCAGAGGAAGAAGATACATCCAGCTGAGACACACACACACACACACACACACACACACACACACACACACACACACCATGTATACATCACTTCAGGGGACATTACATTGACTTACATGCATTTCCTGGAGACTTATCCTAACCCTAACCCTAACTCCATACAGTAGGACACCTTATCAACGTAGATAAATCAGATTGATGGTGGAAACGTTTCAGGTTCAGTTTCTTGCTCTGTCAGTGTGGTCTATTGTGTGTGTGTGTGTGTGTGTGTGTGTGTGTGTGTGTGTGTGTGTGTGTGTGTGTGTGTGTGTGTGGTGTGTGTGTGTGTGTGTGTGTGTGTGTGTGTGTGTGTGTGTGTGTCTCCGTGTAGCTGCAGATGAATACATCATGCGGCGGATGCACTGAGTATCTCTGCTGCTTCTCTCTCTGATGGACTGAAACTCGTCTTGTCCAGATAACGTTTAGCTCTGAGATTAATTTCAGATTAGGTATTTTAGATTAAAGCCATGATTTTCTCTCGGCAAGCCTTTGAAGAGTTCTTATCACAGTTCTCAGCCTCCAAAAAGATAAATGTAACCTTTCACCTCCTCCGTACATCTCAGAAACACTCTCTCTCAAAGGACAGTCTCTTTCAAAATGGATGTATTGATCTCCTCCTCTCCTCTTCTTGCCTCTCATGTTTCCTCTCCCCTTCGTCCACGTCTCCTTCTCACTTTCCTTTTTTTCTTTACTCTATTGATTCCTTTGAGAATATACTCTTTTTTTCTGCAGATGAAGTTAATGAATCTGTAAAACAAAGTACGCCCGGAGATAACTTTCAGATCCATGAGAACAAGTTAAAATCCCAATTTAAGTTTTCCTGACAATCTTTCATTCATTTAAACCATCTCCTAAAATGTCCAAACCTAACCCTCACTAGAGAGAAGAGCGACCGATATATTGATCCTCTTCTCCTACTTCCTCGTTTCTCCTCATGTTTCTATTTCGTTCTTATTTCCACGCTCACCCTGTTTCTTTTCACAACACTATTTAAAATCATCAGATACGAAAAACTAAAAGAATATTTGTTAATAAAACAACATTAAGATAAGTTAATTAATCTGTCTATCTCATACAATAAAACAATAAGTAATTGAAATAAAGGTGATTATTTTAGTCATCAACTTAGTATTGCTCAAACAATGCAAAACAAACAAGTAAATAAAGTGTTGACCAACTGGTAATAAGAAGATAGGGATAGAAACAGATTATATTATCTATTCAACGCACATCTAACATTTAAATAACAAAATAAAATCTGCGGATGATTCAATAAAATAGGGATGTTAACAATAGTTGGTCAAATGTAGGACAACCATTCATTTTAAATAACAACAAAACAATAAGAATGTGCCTTTAAACAAATCCTCGTGTACTTTCACCCCTATGTTATATAATATATTGTTTACTTTTTTATTTGTATTTCCTTTAAAAAATGTGATTTTATAAAAACGTTGTGCTTTGACAGTTTGCACGATGTTCAGTTCGTCACCTCGGTGATTTATGTGTGGTGTTTTATTTTCATTTCTTTTTACGTTTCAGTGTTGTTTTTGTTTTTCTTACAGTTTCCTTTGGACTTATGATTTTGACGTGCATGCCTCCCGTTTCTCCATCATCTCCATGGTTACCCAGGGATGTGAGTGGTTTCTATAGCGACAGAGGGGTCACAGCCGCATCACCAGCCGACGGTCGCAATATAATTGCAGACAAATAAAACACCTGTTTGTCCCCGTCAGAGATTTAAGTGCTGCTAATATTAGATGAAACCTTTATCATGTATTACTCCCAGTTTCACGACGAGCGGAGTGACCCACAGGAAACAGGACATTTTAAACGGGCGCTATTCTGCTCCACCTCGACTGTGACATGTTTACATACTTTAATGTTCAGAAAGATCCGGAAGTAAACAAAGGAGTCCGATGGAGCCATATCAGGCAGGGCAGGAGTGTGTGGGAGAGAAGCTCCTTCTGGAAGGAACACATGGATTTTTTACTGAAATACATTTATTTCACACTTTGCTCAGAAGAGGCCAAACAAAACAGAACTTCTCGATACACATCAAGAAGAACAGGGACAGGAAGTCAAAACGGACGTGACACGGGCCGTTTCTCAATGTCGAGTAAAGCTGCTGCAGAGCCACTATTTCAAGTACACTACGTCATCGAGTGGCGCCGAAGGACTGTTTAGATGCCCAGCATTCGGCGCCACTCGATGACGTAGTGTACTTGAAATAGTGGCTCTGCAGCAGCTTTACTCGACATCGAGAAACGGCCACTGTGTTACGTTCCCTTCTGGACTAGGGGTACCACAGGGGAGTAACAACATGTAAAATGACCGGGAGAGAGAAAAGAAGAGAAGAAGCGGATTGCTGAAGCCACAAGGGGATGTTTAATAATCAAAAGGTAAAGAAACTAAACTTCAGGTAAACTAAGAACAACTTTCTTATAAAAGAAAGGGACTAAAGTAAAACAATACACAAAGATACCCTGGAGCACATCTCCTAACGATGAACAACACACAGCTTAAACTAGCCGGTCTCACACAGAGACAGAGACAGAGGGTGTTTCTCAATGTCGAGGATGCTGGCTTGGTAGGACATGTCTTCCGAGTCACTTCCTTCAGAAGCGAGGCAAGAATCCTTCCTAGCCTCGGAAAACGAAGAATGGTGGAACAGGCTAACAGGTGTGCGTCATATGCGAGGCCCGCCTTAAATGGAGCGAGATTTCCGCCAAAGATTTGGAAATTGGTCCGTGCGCAAAGCATTGTGGGGATTTCAAGACCGCGGAGTCTACTCATGTGCAGCCTCGAAATGTCTCGCTACAAAGTACGCCGGGCTCAGTAGAATTCCAAGTATGCTGGACATTGGAACAGTCCTTCGGCGGCACTCGATTACGTAGTATGCTTGAAATAGTGGCTCTGGAGCATCCTTCCTCGACATTGAGAAACACCCAAAGACACCACACATGCAGCCCAGAGGAGAAGGAGGGAGTCACTGCAGCCTTCCTCGGGTCCTTTATGGAGGCGCTGTTGGGGATTGGGAGCACCTGAGGGAGAGGCTGCACCTGGAGACAATCAGGGGGAGAGAGACACACACACACACACACACACACACAAAAGCTCGTAACACACAGTGACAGGGTTTTTCCAAATAAAATAGGAAACATTTCGTTTTGTATAATTGTATTTTGTACAGGATGAGTGAGGGGTACAATGACATTACATTCAAGATCCAAACATGAAACCAATAAATTAGTAAGCACCAACAATTCCTTAAATAGAATAGTACCAATTAATGGGAAACATTTCAAAGGATATATGAAGAAAAATATAAATACATAAGCAACTGAGTTAATAAAATGGTTGCTATTAAATTATATTTCATCGCCACTCATTAATAGACACGCATGTTATCTCCACAAAACAACAGGAAGGTTTGTCGTCATTAGATTGTATTCATGTGTAAATCTGTTGCTAGAAATAAATACGTAGCACCAATTAAAACCATTTTCTTTCACAAGCTGTAATTTAACCACGAGAAACAATGAGAGAAGAAGAAGACGGAGAGAGAACAAGGATGAAAACACCATTTAAAACGTCATCTTTGCAAATGTGTCATGTGGAGGAAACCGTGTTCTACCTCAAGAACGAACTTAATGACTTAAGGGGACAGCACTGCAAATTCAATGGACTGCTTTAAATAAATCCCTTAGTCATCGAAGGGAAAGAAGCATGTCATAACTTCATGACTCACTGTTAAAGGGAACATTTGGCACGCACAGTACATCTGTATCCGTCTCGAGTCATGACGTGTCTCCAGTCCTCAAAGGGACATGTGATCACTTCCTGTTCCCCACACAGTTATGATTAATATCACCATGGAAACATCTTGATTGACCCCTGTGTTATTTGGAGGCTGTGTAGATGCAGCGCGACGTGTTATTATTTGGATGTTTTGGTTATAATTTGCTTTGTTTACGCCTGAAACGTGAATCCAACAGATTCAGGGAAATCAGATCTGGATATAAGTTTTTTTCATAATGACAGCATAGTTAAAATGATATAACTGAAGAAGCAACCCACTCACAGAGGCCGTGAGACGTGGTTTCCACTCCAGTTAAATGTTGGCACACATAAATAATACAGCTTTGAAATGTAATGGATTATCGACCACTTATTACCCAGACAGAGACATCGGCTTCATCTAGTATTTTGGGCCTTTTTGCGTGACACATTAAAGTGGAGTGGCACCTCACGCCCAACTTGTACTGCTCAGGTTTTGGAGTGCAAGCTTTATGCAAGAAATACAAGATCAATGCATTACAATTCTACAAATATTACACATTTGAACCACAGACATGAGGCGATAGCCAGAGAAGAAGAAAACATTTCAATGTCTTTACCATTTGTGGCTGTAGTTCTTTCGTTCTGAATCCAGATGTTTTCGGTCTGCAGGATTTACATTAAGTCAAACGTCCTTGTTGTTAGATATGTGTTTATCTAACGGAGCAGCAGGGTGGGATTCAGAAGTAAAGGGTTCAGTAATGATTTATTGTTGATGTGAATAATCTGTAAATGTTCTTCGTCTTGTGTTCAGCCGAGGACTGTGGCGGGTTTCAGAGGGACGGTTCGCTACGCTTCGGTCAACGCTCATAAAAACAAAGTCAGTCTGTTTGTTTGTTGTCTTTCAAATAATTACGTAAATAATGCATTTAATTCAAATGAATGATGGGAATACCCTACCGTAGCCCACATAGGTTATATCTGTGTAACACCGGCAGTGATGAATTTACTACATTTGTATTATTTACTGATAAAACTGACATAAACAATCATTTGGTTTTTCTTCCGTTTCCTCCAGGAAATGGGTCGCCATGACGACCTGTGGTCATTATTTTACATGTTGGTGGAGTTCGCCGTTGGACAGTTGCCATGGCGAAAAATCAAAGATAAGGTAAACAAATCAGTATTCTTACTCCTGTAAACACTTCTAATATCAACAACAACAACAACAATTGATCAACAACAACAACAACAACAGTATAACAAGAATATTTTCACATAGTAAATATCAACCTGTTAGAACATAATACTATTTTAAAAACTGTAGTATTGTACAGTATTTACATTGATGTTAGATAAGACCATATTGTAAAAAAAATGTAACTACAAAATTAACCATTTTGCCCGTCTAGAGATATTCACTTAACGCCTCTCTCTTAAAATTGTTATCATTAAAACCCTTTAAATCGACAACTTTCAACATGTAAGATTGAGCCATTTCCTCATGTTTGCCATATGTTATGTTCTGGTTACCACAAGGAGCCTCGCTGTGTAATCAAAACAATGATGTTGCTAATCACTGACGTTTAAAAAGACAACAACATTATGTGAGAAAAACTGGCATTTAAAGGGTTACAATGATGGAGCTTTTAGTTGTAGGTTGGTACCAAGTCACTAAATTGTTTTTGTTTTCTGCTTTTGCCTGATGATTAAAACCTGTTTTATATGTCAAACAAATAAAGGTAGAAATGTACCTGCATTGTCATAATGTCACTTCAGCCTAAAGTGTTCTTTTGTGTTTCTCTCCAGGAACAAGTTGGTCAGATTAAAGAGCGTTACGACCACCGGATGCTGCTCAAACACATGCCTTCAGAGTTTAACATCTTCCTGGACCACGTGCTGGCCCTGGACTACTACACCAAACCAGACTACCAGGTACACACTGAGAAGTATTTACAATGTGTGCCCTCTCTTTTAGCGTTATCACCTGGACAATAGTTTTCATTCATGAAAGAACATTCATCTGTTTGCAACTGTTACGTCCTCTCTAGGGTAGAAGGAAATGACACGCCCCAGTATGGAATTAGGTATAATTACAAGTGTTTATTTATATATCATATATATAGGTAGAAAATAATGAGGCAGGCAGCCTGGCACAAACAAAAGGAAAAACCGTACAAAGTGGAATGAAACTCAACAAAAGAGCCTGGATAATAATAACAGGAGTAGGCTGAACAGAAAGTAATAAATCAACCCTCTCTAATAGAAGGGAACAAACAACAAAAGAAGGCTGTTTAAGAAACACAGCTGTACATAGAGCAAACAATCAACACAATGCTAAGTTACACAATGCTAAGCTAACAGGAACACACTAACAATCACAAGGTACAAGCCAACCACCGTTGACGTAAATATCCCAACGAGAACAGAAGTGCGAGGCGTCTGATTAGCGCAGCAGACCCTCCAGAACGATGTCAGTCCGCGGCCTTTGTTCTCCTCCCCCGGAAGATGTGCTGGATGGGCGCAGGGATTGGAGGACGTTGATCCATCCCCTCTCCGGAAACGCGGGCGGGACAGCCAATGACATCGAAGGAACCTCACAGCTCATTTGCATACCCCGGAAGATGTGCTGGATGGGCGCAGGGATTGGAGGACGTTGATCCAATCCCCTCTCCGGAAACGCGGGCGGGACAGCCAATGACATCGAAGGAACCTCACAGCTCATTTGCATACACACGGAACAGAGTTAATGACACCAGGGAGCCAGCGGCTGTAACACCCCCTCCCTTAAGACAAACCCCACAGGGTTTTAGTGAACCATAACACACCACACGACAAACACAGAACACATCACTACAGTCTGCACAGGGCATCTGCAAGATATATATGATGTATATAGACTCTCCTTGCACTATTTCTATTCTATCTTATTTGTATTTTCTTGTACTATGTTATCTGTTGTATTGTGTTGCACGGTTGGAGGAGCCTGTGACCTCAGATTTGCAGTGACACATCTACCCTGCAGCTATGCACACATGACAATAAGAGCCTTGGAACTTGAAGGACTTTATCCTGTTGTTTTGTCCCAGCTGCTGATGTCGGTGTTTGAGAACAGCATGAAGGAGCGAATCATCACCGAGAACGAGCCTTTTGATTGGGAGAAAGGCGGAGGAGATGTCACGCTGTCGACCAGCACCTCCAGCCAGCCTCAGCAGAACACCCGACCCACGGCCGCCATGGTGGGGTAAGAAACAAACCATCAGCTGCATGAGATCTGCCTAAAGATGAGCAGGAGACGATATGTGAAGCTTCATGCGTCAATGAGCATTGGTGTTGAACGGGTTTACTCGTTGTCCCCAGAGTCAGAACTACATGTCCCGAGGCAGCTTTTAGATTTGATGAACCACAAGCTTGGAACAAACTGCCTGACATTATGAGGTCCGCCCCAACCCTGGGTTATTTTAAATCAAGGTTAAAAACCTTTCCTTTTAATGCAGCCTATCCTGACATCCTTGAACCGTGCCTTATCGTTGCACTTTGAGCTGCAGACAGTATTTTATTGCTTTTATGAATTGTCTTTGGGAATTATGATGTGTTAATGCCTATGTGAAGCACTTTGAATTGCCTCTGTGTGTTAACATGTGCTATACAAATAAACTAACCTTGAACTTTGAAGCTTCACTAAAAAGCTGAATGACGAGGATTTTTCTTAAAAACAATATTGATACAAATATTTCCTCTTAATCATCTTTGATAATAGAAGTAGGCCTATGGGAGACACTAGGCCTATATTTTATTTTTTTATTTTGCTGTATTGTGAGTTTGGAAGAATAAAGAAAAGGTTAGTGTAAAATAATTGAATGCTATTTTTGAGTAAAAGTAGTATTTGTTGCTCTTTTCCAAGCAAGACAAACGTCTAAAAAAATTCTGTCCGGTAGCAAACATAGTTGCTGGTACTATCAGAAGTAAGTAGACTTTATTTTTGTATTTGTAATACTGTTAGGGATGTTCTTGGCTTAAGGTGTGCCAGATGATATGCCAGCATCCAAGAGGAAGCTTAGAAAATGGCGGAAACAAAACAGAAAAAACCCCAAGTGGACAAAACTCTTTTGTAAATCAGAAAAATTAATTAAAGGTTGGCTTTCACATTTAAATGTTGAGATGAACATTCTGGTTTAATGGTGGAGAATTGTTATATTATTATTATTCAATCCATCATCACTGAAAATAAGAATTCCAGGAAACATTCACATTTGCAACGGACAAAAGAAATGAAATCTAAATACATAAATCATATCCCAATATGTAAAACTGTGACGGTGCAGATCACAGATTGACCAACAACGCCAGTGACAGCGGGCGTCGCAAGCACACACACACACACACCACACACACACAACACACCACTACAAACTTCTTTCCCAATGAGTAATCCGTTTTCCTCAACCTGAAACCCAGCCTCTGCCATTTTGCCCAAATTGTAAATATGTTTGATTCTGCGCTTTAGTTATAAATAAATACTTTGAGCACAATAACACTCACTATGCCAATGTTTGAGGGTGGATACACTAGAACCCTGTCACTACAACCAAAGGCTGGCTGGATTATAGAATATCTAATGCTGAATACAGGATATTAATTTAACAGGCAACACATCAGAATGACCTTTAAAGCAATATTTAATACGTTCCCAATTAGTCTCTAAATACCAGAACCTCTTGGGTCCACAGAGCCATCGTGACGCCGATCCCTGGAGATCTCGGGCGGGAAAACACAGACGAGGTTCTGCAGGACGAACACCTCAGTGATCAGGAGAACGCCCCCCCCGCCCCCCACCAGCCGCCCCCCCCGGGGACACGGGGGCCCAAAACACTGGGGAGACCGGAGAGGCGTGGGAAGACACGGACTTCAACCGCAACAGACTCAGGATCAGCCTGAACAAGGTTTGAAATGCTACTAAACAGCTGATTTATACTTCTACTAAAAGTGGTTTGAAGGCCAAAGATTCATGAGGGAAGTCTTCAAACGGGTTTAAATATCCTAATTCTGGAAATTGAAAAGAAAGGTGGTTTGAAGGTCAAAGACGGGTTCGGGTAACCGTGAAACAGGGGGAAATGTGTTGGCATGGGGATGCAAAACGGATGAAAGAGAAGGATGAAAGGAATATCAAAAATATCATAATAACTATAATTTCACGGGAAGACTAGTGTAGAGGAATGTGAGAATGTGGCTATACTTGTATTCATGTACCTGTGTTATTCATGTTTTATTATCTTTGCTTTTTAATGTTTCTAATGTGTTTTAAGCTCTTAATGTCTTTCATTTTTGTAAAGCACTTTAATTGCCTTGTGTTGAAAAGTACTAGATTAATAAACTTGCCTTGCCAAACTAAGCTGCAATTCAGAACAAAATATCCCACTTTTTAAATTGACAACAATCATGACACTTGTAGGCTACAAAGAATGGGGTTATAGATAGGAAATGTACCGGCAGGATTCTTGATTTTGTGTTTGTTTCTTCACGGTTGAACGCACTTCTTGTAAGTCGCTTTGTATAGAAGTGTCAGCTCAATGAAATGAAGTCATTGTCAATCTTTCAGTTTGTGTGTACAGACAGAGAGATCGAAAAATACCGTTTCCCACAATCCCAAATACAAAATACAAATATATATAAAAATATGTATACAAATATGTACATACCTATATATACACAATCAACAGACACATTTATACATGCACACATTAGAACCTAAATAAAAGCACAACAATCAATACAAAATATTAACCATCACTTCAATATCTTTTAGAATGTACATTAGTGCCAGATTGTCCATAGCAGCGTAGAAAGTGAAAACTAAAAATGAAATGTATTGTAATTGTTACTGACTTTCATGAATTCCCGTTCTTCCACAGGGGGGTCCGGAGGACGAGTCGGGTCGGGGGGCGTGTCCAGCGTCTCCCGTTCGAGGAGGAGTCCCCGAGTCGCCCACCGGCGGTCGGTCTCTACGATACCGCCGGGTCAACAGCCCCGAGTCGGACCGACTGTCGGCAGCTGAGGGCCGCAACGACGGCTACGGACCGAGGTGATCTCAAACTACAGAGAACACTGAAAGGGGTTTAAAAACAACTCTCTGCTCCATAGCTTCTCTTGGTCTTAAAATCACATTTTACATTTATATATTCAATTTTAATATTTAATATTCCATCCCTCGCATACTTATGTATATATAATAACTTGCTTTATATTCTGTTATTGTTCAACATGTATATTTTCTACTTTCTTGTTTATTTCTCGTCTTTTTAATTTCTATTTACAAAATGCCATGTCTTTTTATGCTGCTGCAACACAAACATTTAAATAAAGTACTATCTTATCTTATATTATCTTATCTCTTGACAGGAACAACTCAAGTAAAGAAATGACTTTAAGAGTCTGAGAATTAGTCTAACAAAATGGAGGCCGGCTTTAAGACTTGACCAAACTTTAATCGGAAAAACTAAATAGCAGTTTTCCTATAAAGACGTGTCTTGTCTTGGACAAGATGGTTAGCTTTGGAGTCAACTTTCGTATGTAAGAAATGACATGCTTGTATTCACTTTGAACTGATTTTACTTGGATTTATCTAGATTTACTTGAGACTTATTTTGACAAGCCTTGTGACTCTCTCTCTCTCTCAGAATGACTTGAAACTTCTTCATCTTGCCATTCAAGAGAAGAAATAGGTCTTGACTGAACTGGACTTGGACTAGCTCTCATGCACTTGAAATGGCTTAGTCTAGACTTGGGACTTGTTTAGTTTTGCCATTCATCACTTGAGACAGGTCTTGCCTCGGCTTTGGTTTCAATAAATTACGACTTTACTTGAACTTGTCTCGAAGGAAGGACATAAAAAAATGTGCAAAACATACAGCTGTTCAAAAGTCAAACTCAATGTCCTGTGTCTTCGTGTCTGTCTCCAGGTCCCGGATGGATATCCTCGGCTCTCCGTCTCGTCACGTCTACTCCTCACAGCCTGCTCAGATGCTGTCAGTCGACCCTGGTTGCCGCGGTGACCGTCTGGCCAGCGGGCGGCAGGAGGTCTCGGTGGCGTCGGTGGACCAGGAGGCGCACAGCAACGCTTTCATCCGCTCCGTCCCATTGGCCGAGGAGGAGGACTTCGACAGCAAAGAGTGGGTGATCATCGACAAAGAGACAGAGCTGCGGGACTTCCAGCCCACAACGTCAGGAACGACGGACGAGGAACCGGAGGAGCTGCGACCCCTGGAGGAGCAGGAGGAGAGGAGGAGGCTCCGGGCCGCAGGTAGAAGCTCCTGTACACACTGGGGAGATTTAAATAATAAAAAATATTGTTTTAGAGGTAAAAAAAGTAAGGATTTAGATCCAACACTTCTGGATATGGCTTTTAATACCAAAAGGATACCTTAGTTGTACTAAAACAGTACTTTGAGAAAAATAAACTTGTTTTTCAAAACCCTACTTATCATTAACTATCAGTTATTTTTGTTAAAGGTTGTCTGATCACTGACAGTTCTACAAGAAGGTTGTCTTATTATAATACAGTCTGTGTTGTAACTATTCATCAATTAAAACTCACCAAGATTACCATAGAAATTGTGCCAAAATCAGGCTTTTGAACATTTTGTGTTGATACCCGCACTGTTTTAAATTTAGAGCCTTACAGCTAGGTTTTAGGTAAAGCGTTACTATGAAGTGTAGCAACTTTCCGGACAAGATCTTTTTCCGAATGTAGCATTTACTATTACATCCTGAGTGTGGCGGACCTTCAAAGTGCAATTTTGCAGCAAAAGTAACATAACTATCAAAGCTCCCAAAAAAAGTAGCTTCTTAAACGACAATATTTTCATCGACTGGAAGGCAGATTTCTACCAGTGCAGTATGTCCAATGATAGGTGTTAGCTTAGCTTAGCACAACACACTGAGACAGAGTTGTTGTATCTTGTTAGCTTATAATTACTAAACGTCTTGCTAACTGCTGCTTAAATCACAATGTGTCCTTGTTAACCTTCCATTTCCACAAGTGTTCAATACATCTCATAAAAAGTGTAAAGCAGACTGACTGGGAGATGTTGGATTTGTTTGATAGAGTTTGGCAAGAAATAGTTTCCCGCTGCATCCAAACTTTGTGCTAAGCTACGCTAAACAAATCCTGGACTATTTGTTCTGGCTCGTACATCATCTCAACAAACCATCCCTAATTTATTCAAGGTGAAAAAGCACTAAAAATACTGCTCACTAATGTTACATATAGAATGTGTATGTGTTGGATGACATGCCCAACATGTACCTATTATGCTTTGATCATGCTTTAATAATGTCAGTATTAACTTTCAAAGACTCAAGATTCAAAGGTTTTATCGTCATATGCACAAAGCTACAGTGTAGCAATGGCAATGAAATTCTTCTGACCTGAGCTCCTCCAACAATGCGACATATATAATAAAATACAAAATAAAAAGTAGTGCAAAAAAAGTATATATACATGTCAATAGATGAGAGTAACACCTTCGTCACTTCCGGGCGAAAATTAGGGCCCCGCCCACTTTTCTGGGAAAACAACGGTTAGCTTTAGAGTCAACTTTCATATCTATCAACTTTCATATATATTTGAATGGCGGTCAATACAAATTCTGAAGTTTTTGCCAATCCGATCAGACATTTTTGAAAACCGTGGATTTGTGGATCTTCAAAGAGCCCGATTACGAAGGCAAACAATTACATTAAATAATTGGAAATCGACGATCAGGCTCGATATGTGGTTCAATTAAAATCAGTCGGCGAGGCTGTAATTTTCGCTGGTTGTTACTCTCATGAGCGAGGCGGAACATCATTTTGTTATCATGCCAAAAAGCTGCGGTGTCGTTTATTGCTCCTCAAACATTAAAAACAAATCCAGAGTTCAGTGTTTCTGTTCTTCCTCTAAGAACAAAGGACAGTAACAGAAGACCTCTATGGCTTCAGGCGTGATCGCCATTCAAATGACAGCATTGGTTTCCCCCAAAAGTGGGCGGGGCCGTAAAGTGACGTATATGTTACTCTCATCTGGACATCGATCACTTACTGCTAAATTTAACCTTATATCGATTTCCAATGATTTAATGTAATTGTTTGCCGCTCTTTGAAGATCCAAAAATCCACGGTTTTCTTACATTTCTGATCGGATTGGCAAAAACTTCAGAATTTGTATTGATCGCCGTTCAACTGACAGCTTTGGTTTCCCCAAAAAGTGGGCGGAGACGTAATTTTTGCCCGGAAGTGACGCATGTGTTACTCTCATCTCATGTACACGAACAGAATATGAAATTAAATAATGTAAATTAAAACAAAATTAAATATGGTTTATTGCGGTGATAACTATTTATATAAATTAGTATATTGCAAGATGACAACAGGAATGTTTATCGGGACACTTAACAGTCTCTTGTCAACATTGTGTTTGTCCGCAGGGGAGCTGGTGGTCCGTCCAAAGACCCACACCAGGGAGAGTAGCCGAGGGATGCTAACGCTAACGGAGGAGGAGGCGTCGAGGAGGAGCGGAGGAAGCCCCGCCCAGTCGCCCTGTCACTCGCTGCCGTCAGGACGTCCCCGCCGGAGAGAGTCGGAGCCCATTGGACCTCAAAGACCGGTAAGAGACACAGCCAGCCAATCAGAGGAGGGCTCGGCTCTCAATGTTAACGGACAGAGGAGAAAGTGGACGGCTGCTGTTCAGACTCATCACTCTGATGACTGCTGCTCCACTTCATTAATCTGTCGGTCAACATGCATCTTGAAGGACAAATCCAACATGTTCAGAGGATCGGCTCATTTTCAGACTCCCTCTTCTTTGGCTTTTATCATTGTTGAAGATTTAGCAGCTTTATACTTCACTAGGAGAACAAGAAACCAAGGTCAATCCCTGGATCCACGTGATAAATCAGGTGCCAACAGTTGACTAGTTGTACAAACATTGGCTTCTGGCGTCAGTAGATTTCTCCTAAAATCCCGAGCTAAGTTAGCATTAGCATTGACAGAACATCAGCCAGTGCAGTTAGTCTGTTTCCTAAGAGCAAACTATCTGAACTCAAGTTGGACTTGTCCTTTAAAGGTGTCTCAGTGTGTCTGCAGCTGAACATCCGTCACATGCAGTCATTCTGTTGAACCAGCAGCAGCCAACATATCATAGATTTAGTGTTTACTGACTTCCAGCATGGAGAGATGGTGATGACATTCTTCTTGTGATATTTATTTTGCTCCACAGCTGGACACATTGTGAACTTATTAGCCTTATGTCCTCAGTTAAAGAAACACGTTGGGGAGCTGTCATTGGTGCAACATTGATGTTTACTGACAACAGTTTAAGAGAGGCTAAATGTGTTAGCGTTGCATGAAACATTTAAAGAAACGATTTTGATTGTATTGAGGTTTTACTGGCACACTGTCTTCAGGCCATGCAGTCATATTGTGTGTTATTTCAAATGCAACAAAGCTTACAAAACCATATCCCATGAGTCTTAGCTTCTGTCAAAGCCGAGTTGTGGTTGCTTAAAATTGTTAAAATGTGTTTCTATCCAGTGATTTAGTATAGTCCTATGTATCTTAAAACATGGACAGACAATTTCAGCTACAAAATTAACCATAGGTGTCGACAAAAGATGAAATGGCGGCTGACTCTTCCGGTCTACGTCTGCTTTATTGACCTTCGGGTGTTCGGGTCGGGTGTGTTGGGTTACATGTGTCACTGTTTGGTGCTGACGGTTTGATTCTTCCTTGACTGTCTGTGACACACAAACACATTTCTCAACGCCCAGCTGTTTCCCATCTCTTTGCTTTTGCTCATCGTTTTTGCTTTGGATCATGGTTTTATTCTGAAGGAGTGAATGAGAGCATTTCCTGTCGGAGTCATGATGTTTCTATGTCAGGATGCCGATGATGTTTATTCATCTTCTTTTGTTATGCTGTGTTCCTCATGTTCTCTGACGTGTAAAAAGTGTCTCACACACACACACACACACACACACACACACACACACTACAATCTTACCGTAACAGACACCATGGAGTACAGTTTATACGTACACCAAATCTTTCGATAACTTTTTTAATAACCGCTAATAAGTGAGAACCTCAAAGAACACTGACACTGGGCTTGAAAGGTTTTTTTGAGGTTTGGAGAAACATTCCTGACGTTCTTGTTATGTGTTAAAAAATACATCAGATTGAATATTCTGTGACTGTGATTTGGGGAAATGTTAGTAGATCATTATGTTTTGTTTGTGTTGGCGCTGACAAAGGAATTGGTTCAACTCTATTGTCGTAGTGTGTTCTGTCCATCGGCTCTCTTTCTGGGTCGATTTATTTTCTCTCAATGTTAGACACACGTCAGATATCAACTAGCATTACGTCAGGATTCCAAACATATGGCGACTGTTACTTTTGTTCATGCACAGCCACGGTGTTCAGGTCAGCTACGTCAAGGAACACTCTCTTGTGTGTGTTGGTGATCCAACCATTTTAAAATGTGAATCAGGAAAACTTCCTCTTAGTTTTCAGACCAAACTCCTTTTCCATCACTTAGCAACTGATAACAACATGTCATATAATACAAGTGTTTGTGTGTAGTAGCTGAACGTGAAAATGTTATCTTCTCAAATTACTAAAAAGACAACTCTTTTAATAATAATGTTTAGGAGGTCCCAACAGTCTTTTTTTCTTTTCGATAGGGTTTGTGCACAAGATGAGAAATATATCATCTTTCGGGACTTCCTGGCCTTTGTGACAAAAAAATAGTGGTAATAAGAAATACTAAATTAAATGAGAGTTTGTGTTAAACTGACTGCTTTTAATTGTTAATTTAGGATTCAATATTAATAGGTAAAAACAAATGGACAAGCATTTTCCTTCTTATGGATGACCAAACCTGACTCAATAGGAAATGTGATAAATGCAAAGTCAGCATTTATTCAGTGGAGATAAACTTGTCCAAAGGGTGGCACTGCAGGAATGTTGAGAAAAATACATCACTGTACTTTAAAACCAGGAAAAGACAACTTTATCCAAAATCAAAACTAACTAATTTTACAAATTAAAAAATATATATTGCCCAGCTCGACAGGAACGATCGTCAGGTTATTGAAATCTAAAGAGATAATCCTCGAGGAGCAGAAACCAGATTATTTCATTACATTCAATTTCTTTGATTTTTTTGTATGTGTGTGTGCACTTGTGTATTTCTTGTGAAATGTTGTCCTGATGGTGGCGCTGGAGGGAAATATCTGGGGGTCATTAGGATTCAACTTCTGGGGAGTCTGAATATGCAAAGCTGGTGTCATGAAAAATGAATGTGGAATCGTTGAATTTCACATTCATTTGATTCTCAAGGATTATTATTTGTTTTTGAATATCTTGACTTTCCTTGTCCATTTATGCTTTTCAGTTCATTTCTACATGTATGTGACCATTTGAGTTATTCATGCACTCCTTTTTTTACTTTTACTAATCAGTCAGGTTTGGTCCTCCGTACTTTGGCGTCTGCTGTTTACAGGCTGGACGTTATTCCATCACCACTGATATCTCCCTTTATCTGCAGCGTAACATCCTAATCCTTTAAGGCCGTGCTGAAGCGTGTGCACAAACCCGCCATTAGTGAAATATTCTAGCGAGATCTGCTTTTATTTCTCGTGCCGATTGTCACCGCTAGACTCAAAGCGAGCTCTCCGCCGCCAACCATGGAGGACCGCCATTCTCTTTTTTACTCCTCTCCAATTCTTCCCTCCCCCCTTCCACATAACTACTGATGCCTTTGCCCCCCAACCTATCGCTTTAAAAGTACACAGTATGTCGAGTTTGACTCACCTGAGGAGACAGAGAAAAGAGCGAGGGTGCCATTGGGACAACAGAAGAAGAAATAAAGTGATGTTTCGGGGTAAGCACAGTCTAGGAATAGTCCTTTACCTCTGTTCTCTCACTCAGTTTTCTGTTCCTCCTCTTCCTTTTTCCTTCTGTTCAGACATATTTCCTCCCTTTATTTTCCTCCGTCGTGTGTCTGTGTTTTGTGTGCTTGATGACTCCATCTCTCTTTTGTGTTCCCTGTTTTCTTTTTGCATCTCCAATGGTAATTTTTCCTTCAGAAATCCAAAGCTCAAAGTGTCAGTTGTCCAGGCTCAAACTGTCGTAGACTAGTGAGCTACAGTATGTGCAGTGTTCGTGCTGGTGTGTCCTTTTTAAAGTGCTTGTTTGTGGGGGAAAGTATTTTCATCACCATTTGTCCAAGCTAGAGGGATGCTAGTCTGACCAATCTGGCAACCCAACACAGTTAACAATCTTATTGGCTCTCTGTTAACTTTTGTATAGCTTCTTCGTAGTATCTGATAGCTGTAACTGTAGTGCCAGATTTACACCAACACTCCCTCAGCTTCCCTCCCAAGTCCCTCCCCTCGCAACCTTTGACCAATCAGCTGCAGGCTTTAGATGTGTGAGAGCACCAATCAGCTCTCTCCTGTCTAACGCCTGGTCAGGGAGGGGAAGGAGACGAAGGCAGGAAGTAAAATCTGAGTGTTGGGATGTAGCCTTAGTATAAAAATGTTAACATTTAAATACATTTATTTTTCATAAACAGCCTGCTTGCTAACCTCCCTCCCTCTCTCTGATTGGTCTGTTTGCAGTTGGACGAGGAGAGACACCAACCGAGGCCCAATCAGCTGAGGAGGCTGGCCTCCTACGTGTTCTCCTCCTCCACCCTGGAGACGGAGCAGTATCCCCACGGTGGAGGCAGCTTCATCCAGAGGAGCCGCTCGGCAGAGAGCAGCCCCGCCCACATCACTGCCGCCAACGCCTCCTTACGCCGGCGCCAAGCGGGCACCCTGCCGACGCCCGGTAGCCCGCGCAGCAGACATTCGGTCCTGAACGTGTCGAGGACGCAGCTGCAGCAGATGTTAGCAAAGCTCATGAACAAGAACAACAACAGCTGAGAGGACTGAGAGACAGACTCAGAAAACACACATGTACATCGAACACATACACGTGAAGTATACTGATGAAGGACACACATAAATACATGGACATACATATACTGTATATGCAGAGTCGGTCACACCAGTTTGTGTGGCCTGGGGCCTTCTGACCCCTTCTGACCCCCCACCAGAATATAAAGTCTTTATAATTTGCACAGTCTGAAGATCTTGTACTGAAGGAGGTGTCATTTAAGGGCAGCAATTAACAATGATCTCATTATTGAAAAATCGGGAAATCTTTGAAATGTATTTGATTGCATACCCAATGAAAGGGGTTTAAAATGCTCAACCAGTATCCCAAGTAACTAAAGAGATGAACGCATCTTTAATTAAGAATACACTGATTTAGTTAAAGTGCCACTTAATCTTAAAATCATGTTTTAATGTGTGTCTTATTTGGGTGTTTTGTTGTAAAACACAAGGAATGCACCTTTTAAAAAACAAAAAGTAAACTGGTTATAATGAGCAGGTTTTTCTGTGGTGGCTCTGCATACACAAACACAAACACATAATGATTACTGAACGCCAGATAATAACTGCACATTTTAATTAAACAGAACAAGCCATATGACTGAACACAGCAGCTCCACTGGGCTGGAAAACATGTATTGTCACACACACACACACAACACATGCACACACACACATCCACGTAGCTCTACTAACTTCTTTTCAAGTAGAGGAACAGAAGAAGAGGAGAAAAGTGCTGACAACGGGAAATATTTTCCATGCAATAAACTCTAAAAGCCTCTCTGCTGACCTGATGTTGCACATGCCGCAGACCTGGAGGAAATGATGTGAAACTGAATATTTCCTTATTGTTTCCGATAAAAAAGAGGAAAGTGAAACGGCACGAGGCTGCTAACAGACTGTTAAGCTTTACAGTATTGGTGCATTTATTTATTATTTATTTTATCTGCTTTTTATGCTTAAAAATGAAGGAGCGATCGTCGAGGAATGCAGGTCGTCCCGGCGATCACGTGTTTTGCACCGAGACGTTGGAGTCGGCGTTTCCCCCTCCGATCATCCCGTCCACCGAGCAATACACACCGACACCGCTTCGCCACGTGTCTTCACCGACACAAAACCAGTGATCCGAAAGTCTCGCTCTGATGCCATGATTAAAGGTTATGTGTGTGAAGAGAGAACGTGTGAGTTTTCTCTGTGAAAAGGATTATCTGAAGGTGTGATCTCTAAACTCAGCCTTTATGACACAAACTGTTACTGTACTGGGTGGAAGTACGGTGGCCCAAAAGTGCAAATATTTCACAGGAAAAAAACGAAAAACGTTTTAGCAGAAGAAACACAAATTAGCAAGAGTGAATACACGATGACTTTCATAAAAATAAAAACCCCCTCATTTCACCAAATTAATTCACAACAATATAGCAGAAGGAAAATAAAAGGACATCACAGTAGGCCTATACATTTTATATATCAATTTTCAAATACAAATTATAAAACACAACAAGTAGAAAGAAAAGAAAATGGACAATTCATCACAAGAAATGAAAACAACAAAGACATATTTTTGCAAAACAAATACGAGTCACACAAGAAATAAAACATAAGCTTCTGTGACGACCTCTCACAATTATGTTTGCTGAATGTAGCACTTGCTAATTTAAGTTAGCTAGTTTCCAATTTATTTGGACTGTTTTTTTAGAAATTCCTTTGTATTTTGCTGTTGAAAGCCACAGAATGACCTGCAGACCGAGCTGTCTTTGCATTTAAAGCACCCTGTGTTCAATGTGACACTTTGTTTAGCTCACTTTATTATGATTGATCGGATGGAGGCGGAGTGCTAAGTGTGTATGAAGGGGTTAGCAGTTTAACATGGCCTAGCCTAGAGCATCATGGGAAAAGAAACAACATTTTGGTTGTTGATGATCTTTTTGAGAATCTGGCCCTAGTTTGTCGTATGATTGTTGCATCTCTTCTTCAAGCAGCTGTGATTGTATTATTTCGAGATTATGACTTAATGTTTTCTCTGTAATTGGTTGGTCCAGAACTGAAAACAACATTTCTTAACATCACTTGGATTGTCATGCAATTTGATTCATGCGTTCATGATCTCAGGATAATCCCTCTGACGTTGGTGATTGTCAAGCGCCCTCATTAAGGTTTACATTTTGTTTTTGATTGAAATATCCTAACGATATGGATTGTTGGATGGATTGGCAGAAGTCATCATCCCCTCGGGACGGTTTGTTATAACTTTGCTGATCATGACTTTTTGTCTAGATTACTTTAATGCAGTGTTTCTCAAACTTGTTCATACCAAGGACCACTTAACCAATTAAAAAACACTCGCGGACCACCTAACTCCACAAATATCCAAAAACACATCGTTTTTCTAGAACAGTTTACAAATCGCCTGAAAAAGGTACACACATGTGGTAAAATGTGTGATGAAGGTGTTGCGCTGGGCTATATCATACAATTGAAAGTGAAACTTAACCTCGCTCCATTGCGGAGATATTCCCGCGAGAGTGCGGAAAACTTAAATAGATTAATTCATTTAAAATGTGAAATGTTACCAATATACTCACGGACCACTAGGGGGCGCTCACGGACCACCAGTGTTCCGCGGACCACACTTTGAGAAGCACTGCTTTAATCCATCCAAATCTTTAGTTTATCGCTAAATTCCTGCATAACCTGTGACATTGATATCAGCCTTAGCTGAGCCTGGTTTTTACTACTAATTAGCTGATGTTAGCATGCTAACAGGCTAAACTGAGATGGTGAACATGGTAAACATTATATCTGCTAACCATCAGCATGTCAACATCTAGAGATAATGAGATACTAAAGTCATAATCGGAAGATAACCAGCTTTCAGAAACCACAGATGGTCGAGGCTTCAGTGGGTTGTTGTGGAGATTCAGTGTGTCATGTGTCACTTGGTGTTGGTCACCTGCATCGCTCCACATGTGGATGATGTGTTTGAGTTCAATCCAGATCTTCCAGAGGATGATGTGGATCCTGCTTCATTCAGGAGGATGGGCAATTAGAAATGTCATTGATAGTTAATGTTGAGTTTTTGTTGGTGGACATATTGTAATTGTTGACTGAGAGCTCCTTAGATGATAGTTACTGTTTGGTGTTTCCTGGACAGTTATAACGGTTTATTTAAAGGCCGCCTGTCTCTGTTTGAGCCAGCTGACTTAATGAAGAGTTGTAAAGTTGATGGTCAACCACAGACTGGTTGTATCTGTTTCACAAATGGCTGCGAGTTTGACCAGAAAATAACTTCACAGAGGTCTCTTTCATCGTGCTTCCTCTTCCATCACTTTGTTCTGACCGCTGGATTTCACTGTTGCACTTTATCACTGAGTTGACCGGACAGGCGGTCAGGCCGGGCGGAGGCTCTCACTACATGGATGCAAAACATGGATGCAATAAGTGAAATGTAAGATGTTAGAAGGAAGTTAACACTACTAATGGAACCCTCAGTTTTACGACTAACTCTCTTTCTTACGGGCAGTTATTAGTTTCAGTAATTTGTGTGAAAATCAACTTGCAGAGACTTGAAGCATCCTTGAACTCGCATCAAAGGACATTTTAAAAACATGATTATATCAAAGAGAAGTCAGACATAATAAATGATCTGCATTACATTTCAAGTTGATTTCTACAGAAATTAGAACAATGGCTGCCTGAAAGCAAGGGAATCAATCTGATTGAAGATTTTACAAAATGACGAGGAGGAATGAAAAGTAATTAATGTGAAAAAATAAATCACCACTATAAAGTTTATAAACACAGAATCGCTCTAGTGGAGAGTCTTATTTCACATCGCAGTGCGCCACATTCTGCATTTAACAAGCAATTAGACAGAACAACGTTACAGTCAGTAACACATATATCGTAAAGACACCCTTAGGTAATGTAGCCAGAGTTTGTTTCAGTGTTGGAAACCAGCTGGAAGTGTGTTGGGTTTTTGAGAATATGTTACTTAGCGTTTCTTTCCTGGTTCATTTCTTATAGAGAAATTGTCAACATGTGTATTTTGATGGTTTATTGTGTGAGGAGCAGTCAGGACAAAACGCAATCAAATCAGCAAACATCTTACATCCAAGGATTGATGTGAATACATGTAAGTGATCAGTCACACATGTCATGGTGCTTGGTTTAGGGAATCAAACCGTTCACACACATCCCAACATGTCATAATACATTAACCCTATACAAAGAATGATCTTTGTCCTTAAAATGTACTTTTCTTATAAAAGCTAAAAAAGTGCATTGCAAAAACAGAAACAACCCATTCTCACGAGTTGATTCTTAATCGGATATGCTTCACAATGTAATGGGTTCTTCCTTTAGCCCATGCTTAAACTATTTGACCAAGTTTCATAAATGTTAGACCAGTAGGCTTTTCGTGATCAGGCTGGCATACTGAGCCGAAAACATGGCATCTTCGGTGGAGGGGAAAACAATAAATAGTTTGTTTTAATGAAGGTTTAAAAAGTCTGTTTAGTTGTTCAGAGCCTCTAGATTTGCTAGGTTTAACTGCTACATAGTGTTTGCCCTTTTTCAGTGAAAGAAATGTCTTACATGAAATGAAATGTCATCAAAACTAAGATCAACGTTGAATGGACAGGTTTGAGAAGATTTATCATGTTTACCCTCTTAAAAATATCTACACAAGAGTCTTAATTTTTTACATCAAATGGTTAGCGTCTCCAGTATGTCTAGAACGATATTGTCCTTAAAAGAATCAGTGCTTGTTCAATCCTGAGAAATTGAGACTTTAAGAAGCTCTACAAACCTGTGAGTTTTTTGTGTGTATCCATGGTGATGGTTCAAAGTGTCGAGTTGTGAAACCCTGTTTAATATTCGGCCGCTGCTTTCGTCATACCAAAGCAGCGCTCTGTGGTTTGTTGCTTTGAAGACATCCTTCAAAGTCAGAGCTGTGTGTCCTCCAAAAACGTTAAAGAGTACACTACAGGAGACTAGCTAGGGACGGCCATTTTGTGCAGTGAATCGGTTGCTTTCTCAATGTGTTTAAGGGCTACATTAAGTAAACATGCACCACTTGCTGTTTCATTGAGCTTGAGGCATTTACATTTGCTCAGCCTGAGCATGTCCCTCTGTGCCGAGGCTCCGGTCTGATGGGGAGAAACTTGAGTTTGATTTAATGCTGCTTCATGCTGAGTTCAGGATGTCCTGCCTGTTTTATATTTAGCATATCGTTACAGTACAACCACTTAGAGAATGTATGAAGTGGACTAGCTGCTAACTTTATTTTGCACGTCTGCAAAATGATTCACCTACCGTACAAGATTGTCACTGATACATGTCGATGTGTTGTCCTGTGTCACAATGAGCGCGGTGCCACATTCAGTGAGAAACAGAAGGCTTTGAGTGTGCTTATGCTGACGATACACTTTAATAAAAAAAGATCTACAGCGTTAAAGACGGTGTGTCGTACCAAGAGACTGTTTACCGACTGTCACCACTCTTTGCATGAGATCTACTGTTTGTACGACACTCACCTCTGACTGTAAAATGACTAAAAACAACACTGTATTGTAATTACAACTAAAACCCAGTGAATATACACCTCTGACTGAAAAACGTCTGTGATTTCTTTTTTGTAAATATTTCACACCGCTACTAAAGGAGATACTCACGGATCAGAGCTGTGGAGTCCGGAGCTGACTAGCAGCAAGAGCCTTTTCTTATCATCATATCTTTAACTATGCTGTGAGATGTGAACATTTACATATTGTTAGTGGAGAAAGTCATGCTGCATGATGCTGCTGAAACATCTTGGACTCCTCTCAATATGTGGCTGTTTGAGTCTACCCATAACATGTAAAAACACATTTTACTTCACATTTTTGCTGATTTTAACATAATTCTTAACGGGATCAGATTCTACAACTTCACTGCAGAGACAGTTTTACAACCAATGTGAACTTTAAATATCTTCCTCAAATAATACACCGTTTAAAGTATGCACATTTTGGAGAGCTAGATTCTGGCCTGTTGGCCTAGCATCTTTGCAGGATAACAATCCATTAAAAAGGTTAAACTTTGCAACAGAAAAACCCTGATTAATAAATATCTCAGAACAAACTTGTGTAGTGCAAGTCAAAAATACTAGTAGTACACTCTTTAAGAAAAGTGTTCCTAAAGGCTGTCATACTGCTGTTAAATATAGTGCTGTTAGCATTCTCTTGTATAAGGACACCTATTAAAAATATGCCTTTTATGGCTGAAAGAACACGTCAAATGTAATCTTGTTTGGAAAGTCGTGTCCACTTTATGTTACAATGTGAAAAATATATGTTTATTTGGTATCAGTTGATTCAAGCTAAATCAATTATTAAACTTGATTACCAAATTTCTGATATTTAGTAGTTTAGATGTGATCGACAACAGTAGTAATGCTCCGTGGTCAAACTATGAATTAGCCCCTTAGAAATCAACATTTTGAATGTTTTATCAAATGCTACAAAACATTTTCATCACATGAACAACTCTGTGATTTTGAAGCCTTTATGTCCGGAGACTCTCCTGAAAACTAAGCATGGATCGAGTCAGCCACAAAACATTTATACCTCATGAATCACACTCTGTATTTTGCTCCTCGTACACATCCATTTAATTGCATATTTGATATGATAGTTCTGATCTTTATGGAATAACAGGGTGATATTGTACAGATATGTGTCTATAGAGAGAACACAACCACATTGCGTCTTTAGAGGTGAAAGCTCGTCGCCATGTTTAGTTCAACACGTTCAACCGTTTGTTTACAAGATCAGTATGAAACTTGTGTGTCACTAACAGTTGATTCTCAAAGGAACATTCAGATATTTTAAGAAATCCTACTCAGTCTGAAATAAGTAGTTTTTTCCGGATATTCAGAATGTGTTTAGCCTAGCTTAGCACAAAGACTGGAAGCAGGGGGAAACTGCTAGCCTAGCTACTACCTGTACAGGGAGCTTGTTAGCTATCAAGCTAGTTAGCAATCCATCCAGTAGTTCGCTGGGTGACCCTTTGAACGACAAAAACAAATATCTGAATGTTTCTTTTAAAGTTTTTGCAATAACAGCAGAGTTTCTGTTGTCGAGTTAAAGTGGACTGAAGAGCTCACAGTGTTTTCAGTGTGATGATCCGTGAGTGTCTTTCACTTGTAGGCTACAGTACATATAGGCGTTTCTTTTCTATCACTTTACTGTATGATTGTACAGTTCTGCTTGTATAATTTACAGGTAAAGCATGTATTTTAAACTTTTTGTAAATCCAAATGATAACTGTGTACATATATACAGAAATGTAGAAAGTAATTAGGTTTGCAGTTAATCTCTAATAGCATGATAATTAGCGGGGTTTAGTATGTATGTACAGGCTGTATGTTAAATCTTTATGAAGGGAAACACTTGAAAATCACCTGTTATCAGACTGCGTGCTGTCTAAGGATAAACTCTGCAATGCATTTTTTTGTGCCTTTTATATCAATGTATGTAATCTAGACAATCTTGAAAAGCTTGTGTACAACCAAAATGACATTAAAATGGTTTTGGGGGGAAATACATCAGTGTTGCTGTCTTTCTTACATGGACAATAACAGTTAGCAAGGACGATTGCTACACGCTTTTATTTGCTTAATGATTGTGACATCAAAATAAATTAATGTGTGTACTAATAGAAGAAGAAGTAGCAACAAATGAATGGCAATGCTGGGATTCAGATTTGAATCCCAGCATGGGACGTCGTCGTTCTCTCCGTCACTGCATGGCGAGCTAAGAGCTAGCAAGCTAACTAGCATGCGGTTCTTGGTTGGTCATTGCAAGACTCTTTGTGATTTTCTGACCTCAACACACTGTTGTTAGCAAAACAAACAGAGATTTAAGGGGTGTGCCATCCCCTTTGTTTTCCAAATGACCAACATTCATATCCTTTGTTAACCTAGCTATCCCCAATCTATGTCCACTATTAAACCATGGGTGCTCGAGCTTTCAGCTGCTCGGCTCCCAGACTCTGGAACACCCTGCCACGACACATCCGACAGTCTGATTCCATAACAACATTCAAAACCCAACTCAAAACCCACCTGTTCAAACTGGCATTTTCTCTATAATCTGTACCCTGTGTCCTTTTGTGTCCTTTTGTAGCCCATTTCCTGTTGTTTGTCTTGTCTTACCCCGGCTGATACTTCACTAAATCGACTGTTTTAATTTGTAAGGTAAAATTGTAAATGTAAATTGTAAATCTGTAACCCTGTAAGGTGTCCTTGGGTGTTTTGAAAGGCACCCCCAAAATAAATGTATTATTATTATTATTATTATTATTATTATTAGCAGAGAGAGTGCAGAGGCAGTGTTTTTTTGGCTGAATATATTGGTCTAGTCTTCCTGAGTCATTGCTCCTAGCCTACAGATGTGCTAAGACATTGTGTGTGTGATTGTGCATACATTTGGAAGCATGTTTTTATTACACAACTCGTATGGTTTCACTGGTAACACATGACTTCAAGCTGCTTAAAGGTGTTAGGAATTCATGAGTGATCTCTCTCCAACATGATGTGTTGTTTTTACTAGATTAAGTTTTAATAAAGAATGTTGTTGTTTTGTTTCCAGGTGTTGTCGCCCACGGAGCAGAGCATCCCATCTCCGACTTCCCCAGACTATCGGACGAAGAGCCAGAACGACGAGAAGGAGCATTTCCACATCCTTCCTCAGCTCCAGGTCAAGAGGGCAGACTTCCTCACCGTTATTCTCACCGGTACTTTGCCTCAGCGCCGGAGCTTTGCCACGCCAGAAGAGGAAGTCGAAGAAACTCCCGGGCCAAAGGATGACGACGTCACAAAGAGCGAGTCGAACAGCGAGGCCAGTCAGAAGAGCACTGAGCGAAGCCAGGATGCCGCGCCTTCGACACTTATGGCCGAGGACCAGAGGGGCCAAAGGGAGCACGCTTCGGCCGCCGATGCTGACCCTGACATGGAGGACGCTTCCAAAACCCTGGTCCTCTTCTCCCCCGGAGACACTCGTAAGTCTCCCTCTGGGTGTGATCATGCTCTGGAGGGAGAGCTGGCCACACCGTGTGCTTTCAGTGCCGACCGCCTCATTGTCGGGGAGGCGATTCAGCCCGAACCCTCCGAGACCGGACGCTTGTCGCCTTCTCTCAGGTCAGACTTAAGGCCTTCCACTCCCATCGCTCCTGCATCGCCGCCCTTCACCAAAGTTGAGCGCACTTTCATCCATATTGCAGAGACCTCACACCTCAATGTCATGTCTTCCAATGGTCACTCTTCCAAGGAAAGTGACCGGGAAGTCTTGGCTATCATGAAGGCATCGGCCATAGAGGATGAGCAAGAGGGAGCACCTATGACGGAAGAGCTTCTGGATGAGGCTGTGCCAGAACAATCTGCACCGGTTGACAAACAACGCAACACTGATAATGGTTCGTTGACAATCCCGGCCCAGTCTTTGGAGCCGGTCCCAGAAGCCATGTCTCTATCTCTTACAGATCTACCACAGGAGCCTCAGAAACAGCCATCGTCCAGTGAAGACGATGCCAAGCTTCCATCAACCGGATCAGAACTCCCGCCCGCCATAAAACCCAGAATCCGAAGCCGAATCCCAATACTTGTATCGGAAGAGGACTCAGGCTCAGAGCAGTCCTCCTCCCTCTCAGCTCGGGCTCGGCTGCAACAGAGAGCCCGGCAGCTGGACTTAGCCCGAATTCTGGTCCAGAAGCAACAGGGTCGCTGGATGAGGAGGAGGATGCTGTCCGGGACGTCCTCGTCCTTGTCCTCCGGGGACGATGAGCGTCGGAGGGTTTCGGAGACTCTGTCCACTGCCGGCTCAGAGGAAGACACGCATACCTCGGACGAGTCCAAGAGGAGCTCCCGTCTCAAAACGACTGAAGAGCAAGGCTCCAAGGAGTGCAGGAGCAGGATCCCCAGACCTGTTACCCCCATAAAGAGGCCGTCAGCTGTTGGCCTCGCTGCTCCTTCTCCTCTCTCCCTACCAGACTCCAGCTCCACCAAAGGAGCAGCGTCCTTCACTAACGGGTATGATTCTGGTCTTCCCTCTTAGTTGAGTTTTGTAGGTAGGTTGTAAGGAACAAAATCAAGTTGGCCAGTAGTAATGTATTGTAAATTCATTATGTTTAATACAACTGATATTTTAATGGACCCAAGCCAGTGGAAGAACAAACCACTCTGCACTTTTATTAAGACAGGCACTTTTTGTGTGCATTAATTGTATGTTGTATTATTAGAGGTTTATTTATAGAGGCCAAAGCCACATTTCCATTATATGTCAATTGAATGAACAATAGTCATAGTAAGAGGTCAAGTGATCTGAATCCGAATACACCTTAATGAAATACTCTGTTCAATGTTCTCTTACTGTATCTCCACAGGAATCAGAAAATTGGACTAAGCACTCTCAGCACTCAACGAAAATCTAAACCCATGTCGCCCAGGTCGTCCTCCTTGTGTCCCCGTCCGTCTGCAGGACCCTCAGGCAGCCCTCGGATGCCGCTTCGAGTCCTGTTCGGCACCCGACGCAGCCTTAGCTCAAACCACTGCAGGACTGACAGCCCGTCCCCTCAGAGAGTTTGTCCGTCCAGGCAGCCCCTCTCGGTTCGAACCCCGACCGTCCCCGTGCTCCCGCCCAGGACTACAACCACCATGCGACGCAGCGCCTCGCAGGACACCACCGGACAGACCTCCTCCTCCGGCACCGTGCCCGCCAGAACCAGGCCGAAACCAACCACCAAGGGGAAGCTGTACGCCAGGGAGAAGGTGGCGCCCGCTAGATAATACAAAGAGACTCACAGCTGAAACATGTTTGTGTATAATCAGTCTTCGGACAAGCAACGCCTCAAAGGTTCTCACCTGATTCCATATTAAACTGTGATGCTACGATCACTTCAATTCATTTAAAGTACACTTGTTTTTTTTCCAAGGACAGCTTACTGAACTATCTTCATGGGCTTCCAGTAATATTCACTAACTGTTGTACAGGAGCGTGGCTGCCATGGTGCTATGGATATGTCTTCTGCTCCCTTGTTCAAACCCCTGATTTAACTGGTTTCTGGAGCTGGGAATCGTTGCCTCCAACAGGACCAGTTTCAGAAACTCTTCATTTACACAGTACTCCCAGCTTGTCCACGGCTATACTACTCTTCTATTGACAGTACCCTGCTTGGTTCACATTGCATGGTGAAGTATATCACAAATACATTCAATCTGTAGACGGAAAACGAAAATGTGTACCCTTAAACTATTTGATATAGTGCTTCCCTTCCTATTGGGGTAAACTGGCAAAAAAAGAGACCAAATTGGACTGGTTTGAATAAATAATGTTAATGTGATTATAGATACCTAAATATATCCTGTACTCATTATGATCTTGGATAAAGAGAAGAGTTTGATGTAAACACAAAATAAATAGCTCGGCCGCTCGCCTCCTCATGGTGTGACAATGGGCATGCTTTAATCATTCTATTTTCTGGATGTTTTTATTTTTATTTATGCTCTGAATTGTATATAATAGAATCATTTCCCATAAAGACATCTTTATTTTTTATCTTGCCAAGCAAAGTGTACATTTCAAGTCTTTAATTAAACCTTCTGTTCCAATGTGTTGGCACTATGCCCGTTTTTTACGCATGAGAAAAACAGGGTTAACCATGAGAGGAAATTATACCTGCTTGGATTCTGCTGACAGTGCAAAGGTTTGCTGGATGTTGGAGCCCATGTTATGTTGTACGGGGTTGATGGGCACTGAGCTGTGAAGTAAAGTCTTGGTCATATGGATGGACCGGCGTCTTGTCTTTATTTTCTCAACCCCACACACAGAAACACACACATCCCAATTGTAGGTGTCTGGAATCAGCATGTACCTGGTATTTCATAGTTTCATTTAAATGACTAAAGATCAGTTTTTTATTTGTTTAACATTTTAAAGACTAATGAAAAAAACACTGTTACAAGTTCTTAATATACAAAGTCAACCGGGTTCATTTGAAAATGCACCCTTTTCTGTCAATATTGCCATTTGTTACAATAAGCATTTTTTGCCCCACCTTATGTTTTTTTACAAGGTTACTTCTACTCAACAACATTTTGGAGGTAAATATCATGCTTTTTACTCCACATCAAACCATAAAACATCTTTAGTTTATTTACAGACAATATAAATATAATATTCAGATTATCCATTTTGCATAGTGAGTAATGAGTATTTTTACTTTTCGTACTTTAAGTATAGTATCATGCTCATACACTAAAACCTTGAATACAGGCTAATAAAGTAATTAAAGATGTAACTAAAGATAGATTAAAGATAGAAACTTTCTAAAATAATATCCAGGGGATGCATGCAGAGCTGTCATTGGCTGAGATAAGTCCGGCCGTAAAATGTATATCACTCAGTATAACAGGCCTACTCTCTTTATTTGCTTTAGTTTAGTAGATATCTACAAACAAAGAGTCGATCTTTTTCTAAAACCATTTAGTGCTTCACAATAAAATACACAACGGCTGTAGCCTGATTATGCTTTAGGAGCTGTAGGTGTGTGTGTGTGTGTGTGTGCGTGCGTCTGTGTGGGTACAGTATGTGGGTGCGTGTTGTACAGTGCGTAGATGCGGCGGACAGACGGGTCTCAGTTGCTTTGGTGTCCTTACTTATAATACTTGTAAATACAACTTTTGGCCTGTAATTTCAATTCCCCATTTCAGCGACCATAGAGAGGGGGGGGGATATATCCAGTCTCTGATTGTGTTACGTTATTATGAGAGTGCTCTCATACTTTAAATTGTATATATTTATATAAATATCTTTGTGTGTGTGTGTCCGCATCTGTAGCCTGGTATTGTCTCATTATACCGCACTCTCAATGAATTCAAAGTAAATATGTGGGGGAACAATGTTCAGCTGATCTAACAGAGATTATAAAATACAACGCTATGACAAAACACTCGACAGCTGAGAATGACAGCCACGTAATAATGAACGGACGTCGCTTTAATATGACGCTCAGAGGAGAGGAGTTCTCATTTCTTTAAACTTCTGCTGCTTCCCCTCCTCTCTCCTCGGTCCTCCGCTCGCACCTCCTGCGGGCGGGACTAAGTCTCGAGGAGGGGAGTCGAGGAGGGGAAATTTAAGAATTGAGAAGCCTCTAGGGAAATGAGTTTTAAGAGCAATGGGACGTCGTTTGCTCCGGAGCGTCACGTGAAGCGACGTCCGTTTGTGATGACGCTGCACAGCTGATCGTCTGACAGCAGGGCTGCAGTCGAATAGTCCATTTAGTTTAGGAACCTTCCTAACTGAGTGAAATGACCCGGAAGTCCCTCAGTGGCAGCCATGATAAGTGCCGTTCAAATTCTCCAAATGAAAGGAAAGGAGATTTCAAACTTCCTTTATAACCTCCTTTAGCTTAGGAACCACTGTCCGCTGTATAGAAAACTGTGGTTTCCATGGTTTCCCCACAGCAGCAGACGCACACAATGACGTCCGCTGGCGCATCATAAACACGTCGGATAGTGAAAGTGCATTCGGATTCTCTAAAGTACCGCAGTCTCTTCTCCTAAGTCCTTTTGAATTCTCCTATCCACTATCCCTTAACCCCGTGACGTTTCACTCAGAGGTCAAGGAATAGACGATAGGGTTAGAACTTAGGAGCTGATCTTTGGACTATTCGACTGCAGCCCAATTCTCCAAATGAAAGGAAAGGAGGTTTCAAACTTCCTTTATAACCTCCTTTAGTGTAGGAACCACTGGACCTCCCTAACCGACAGGAGAGGAGAAAATGCTGCCCCACAATGCCTTGCAGCCGCAGCATTTGACGTCACACAACAGTCGGCCGTTCACGGACACAAACGATTATGACGGAGAAATGATATCATGAAAGTTACGGTGCTTATTAAGCATTTTAAAACGTATGTGGTAAGTTGCCAAAGTGCTTTGTTTTGAACGTTCATCAGTATTATAATCAAAAAGAGAAATATGAACGTTAGTTTTCACTGAAATGATCAAATAAAGTCAACATTTCAGTCTTCACTGAGCTGTGTGGAGTTTGTTCAACTTTTAAAAGATGTTTGAATGGTGATACACACAGTGATAGGTGTTAAGGACTAACGTTTATAATAAATACATTTGTATTGATTTTAAGATCTTTAGTTCATACAATCATACGTATTAGGATCATTTGTATTAATGTGGACCGGAGGGAGAGGGTGACGAGCATAAGTTTCACTTTTTTATTTCCATTCCAACTTTGGTCATGAAGAATATGTTTCTCTGTTGTTCATAAAGCAACAGCATCAGAGCACGGTGCAGAGTCTCTAGATGAGTCTGTCGTTCTTATTGAACATCCATGTTGTAGTCCGCTGTATAGAAAACTGTGGTTTCCATGGTTTCCCCACAGCAGCAGACGCACACAATGATGTCCGCTGGCGCATCATAAACACGTCGGATAGTGAAAGTGCATTCGGATTCTCTAAAGTACCGCAGTCTCTTCTCCTAAGTCCTTTTGAATTCTCCTATCCACTATTCCTTAACCCCGTGACGTTTCACTCAGAGGTCAAGGAATAGGAGATAGGGTTAGAACTTAGGAGCTGATTTTTAAACTATCCGAACGCAACCCAGCTCTGTCCCCGTTATTTTCACACACACCCCCGCCTCTGTGTCAATATCCCGGACGAGCCCCCATGTATGTTACGCCTCTCTCTAGGGGTAGAGAGGAACAACACACACCAGTTGGAATTGGTAAATAGTATGTATCTATTATAATTAAACAGTGGCAACCAAAATAATAAAGCGTGCAGACTGGCATAAACAAAGTCCCAAACACTGATTGCTTACAATCAACAGAAAGAGAACTCCAAAAGAGAGTTTCACAGTTAATACATAGTACAGAATAATACACAAAAGGAAACCTCACTTCTAAAGTGGTATAAGTAAACGGAAAAGGCTGTACAAAAACACAGCTGCTAGTCATCAACAGGCGCTAACCGCTAAGCTACCCTGGTTCCTAATCACACAATTATATAGCAATATCACACTAAGTACAGAAGCACGGGTTCAACACGCTGTTAAACAGTATAGCTTCAACACCTAACACAATAGCACTAAACATCAACCAAACGAGAAAATGCAACACGAGGCTAGAGGCGTCTGTCCCAATCACAGAGCCTCCCGAATGATCTCAGTCCACGGCCTTTGTACTCCTCCCCCGGAAGATGGGCCGGATGCAGGCAGGGATTGGAGGACGTCGATCCAATCACCTCTTCGGATACGAGGGCGGGACAGCCAATGACGTAGAGGGAACCGCACAGCTCATTTACATTATGCACACACAAACAGTTAGTAGCACCAGGAAGCCAGCGGCTGTAACACTGATGTTCCGCTGTAACGGTGGTGGACTCATCAGAACAGAGTGGGCGAGCTGACCAATCAGAGCACACTGGGCTCACAAGGAGGGGGAGTGGGGAGGAGCTCCAACAAGCCGTGTAGGACAGAGAGTGAATACACATACTATACAGAGATGCTGTGAGAAACCAATGTGAGTTTGGAACATTGAACAATGTAAATCTATTCTAGTAGACCTCAACAATGGAATTATGATCAGTAGAAATGGCCATGACATGGGACCTTTAATAAAACTTCCAGATTCGAGAGGAATATCAGCAACAATGTTCTGTTTTGTACACGCCTCTAACAAGGAGGATAAGGTAACAGATACAAAAATAGTTTATTTAAAAATGCTTTCCTCCCATACACCTGCAGTCACCAGCAGATATTGAAAGTGCGTCGATAAACAGAAATTAACCAGGTTATCCCATTTTCACAGGCTCTGAGCTCATTTTAGTTTTGCAGTGCGGTGCAGGCTGAGTGAACACACTGAGCCGGAGGAGCTGATCTGTGCCGATTCCCGTGGCCTATTGCGTGCACCACGGCCGGGTGATGGTGTGAGATCCTGCATTTGGCACTTGTTACTGTTGTTTTCCACAGAGATGCTAATCATCAAGCATGCGATGATTAAATGTCACAAAGCTCCTTCGGTTGTGGCCCCCTCACTGTGAATAACCCTTCTCACCCACAGGCCGAGGAGTGAGGCCCGAACAACAGAGCCACAGCTCCCCTACAGCTCGCACTGACAAACACAACTACACAGTGTGCAGAGGTTGTTTTTTCTTCATTGCATTACTGAGTCATCATGCACATTAATTTAAAAAATGTTAACCGTAGTTATTATGTAGTAGTTAGTAGTAGTACTAATGCCGCTTTCGTCTCATTAGTATGCATGAAAAAGTGACATGTGGACACGCCCACAATTATGCAAAGTAGCTAAGTCCGCCTCCCATTGGCCAATGAGCTAAGTCCTGCATCCCATCGTCCCACCTCCCATTCTTTGATGTGTGTGTTATCAGATTGGAGTGAAAAGCCCCCCCCCCGGCATAGTTCTTTGTTGTTTAGTTCTTTGATGTATTGATTAAGACAGTCTCTTTGAGTTAAGGTATTTGACCCCTGCCCTCAGAGTTGAGTAATTAGCCTTGTAAGAACAATTAACACACACACACACACACACACGTTGGAGTTGGCCTTTTGATGTGGGGGTAGAGATAAGCATGGAATGTATGCTGATTTAGGACACTATCTGTGAGATGAGAAGGAAGAGGAAAATTCAGAGGATGAAGAAGCAGAAAACATAACTTTTTTGTAAAACGGACAGCACGTCAGTTTCAAGAAAGATGACACCGTGTTTATGCATGACCTGCAAAATATCTTGAAGCCCTATACATTTTTTTTAAAAAAAAGGTATTGTGTTGAAAATATCGCAAAAGTCGTAATATTGTATAATGTATTAGTTGCATGTTGTATTTGTGGCACTAGGTAGTTTTTAAAAAAATATAATGAAAAAAAGGAGAGAAAGACAAAAAAACAAAATATCACAGTATGTTGAAAAAATATGAAAAAAGTAATGTATTTAAAATAACATGAAAGAAATCAAAGTAACGCCTCTAAAAAAATATATTTAGAAAAGTAATGTTAGTCATGTAAAGTTATCAAGACTGCTGTGTTTCATCGAAACAGTGTTAAATTCACAAACTTGCCTTTTAGAGAGACATAAAGAAAACGAATTCCTTACAAATTAATGAATATTTTACCCGGTTAAAAAGGTTTGCATCCATTAAAGTGTAACTAAAAGTATCTTAGTAACACAAGAAAAGAGAATAAAGCATTGATGTCAACAAAACTGGATTGCTCCAAAGAAATAATAAATAAATAATTTCAAAAAAGTGCTTTTAAAGAAAATGTATTCAGATAAAGTATTTTATTTTCAGAAATGTACCCCGAAGGCTCCGGCTTGGGACCTGCCCTTGCTGCCGGATGCCCTATCTCTCCTCCCTTCGAGCCCCTGGCCCAGGTGGGGCTTAGGTGGCTGCCCACGAAGGCAGCATTTCTGCCTGCCATAGCCTCAGGGAAGTGAGTCGGGGAGTTGCATGTCCATAAACAATACATGCCCGAGGTGAGACTCCCTTTGGGCAAATGTGGCATTCCCGACCGGGGTCCTTCCACAAACCCACTTCAATCAGCCTGCCCAGCTGGCACGCTTTGACATTCAGGAGTACGGCACATCGAAGTTGCTGTGCCCTGGGGGTGCCCAAAGGGCGTATATCAAGGCTACTGCCTGTATACGGCAGGAGGAGCAACTCTTGAGTTTGCCCTGGCGCCACTAAAGGAGGTTAGGCCCTCTAACCAGTGGCTTCCCCACTGGGTTGTCGATACCATCTCACAGGCTTACGGGGCCAGTGGCCGCCCCCTGCCATCAGGCTGAGATGCCACTCTACAAGGAGCATCTCAACATATTGGGCTGCCCTGAGAGGGGTGCCCCTGGAGACCATCTGCGCCGCGGCGTCGTGGGCGTCTTCTGGCACATTCTCCAGTTGTCATCAGGTCAATGTCGCCACTCCCCATTCTTTGGGCGTGGTCCTTTTGCCGAGCTCCGCTGCTTCCAGTGGTGAGCAAGGGCTTGGATTCTTCATGACATTGTTGGTATAGGTCATCCAGTGCTAAAGCACCGCCACTGGCGGTCAGTAGGGACGAAATAGAACGATAGTTACGGCTGTAACTACGGTTCTATGAGTCCCGGATGACCGCCAGAGTTCCCTGTCACTCAGAATTCTTGTGTGCTCGCGAGAAGATTATGGGAACAGATCCTCTGACAATACCGGCTGATATAGCCGGTGTCACGTGGGTCACAGGTGACTTTGTTGTTATTGGTACTCGAGCTGCGCATGCGCGCGATGGACATATCCAGTGCTAAAGCACCGCCTCTGGCGGTCATCCGGGACTCATGGAACCGTAGTTACAGCCGTAACTATCGTTTTCTCTGGAAGTGTTTCCTTGTACGATGTGAGGGTCTAAGGCTTTGGGGGAGAGCTAGACATTTTCCTCTTCTGTGGGGGCAAAGGTGAGGGGCTGTAGCAACGCTGGATAGGGGGAGAATATCGTCTGGGGGATGGAGAACGACGACGGGGAGGCGGGGAAGGGGACCTTTGTCTAGGAGGAGAAGGAGATCTGCGACGTCGTGGGGGAGACAGGGAGCGCCGTCTGTGTGGAGGAGATGGAGAGCGTCTTTTCCTTGGGGAGGCATCTCTGTGTCTCCTCCGTGGTGACGGTGTTCGGCTGCGTCTCCTCCTCACATCCCCGTTTTTGGCTCCCGGCCTCTTGGGCCCCTCGTTTTCAGAGGAAGAAGATCCTGAATCTGAAGATGTCTATCGGTTCTGCCTGCTTAAATTCTCTGAGAAAGTTACTGAAAATATACACTTTTGTGTATAAAAGCAGACCACTACCATGAAGTACTCTGTTTGAGGAGATTTCGTTAGGATTCTGACTCTAAAAAGCAAGTTTTTTTGATTTTAAGGCTTTTTACAGACACTCGGCAGATTTGTGTAAAGATTTCGTTAAGAATCTGACTCTTAACACACCATCGCCCTGAGAGCCAAACATACTCACCCCCTTTTCAACGCCCTCCCCTGCAGCAGCTCAGGGGTGAACCCCCATACAGAATGTCAGTCACTGTGTAAAACCTTTTAGTGACACTGCAGATTTGTGTGTAATTCTCTCACAAAGGAACTGTAAGATACACTTGTTATGTATGCTAAAACCTTAAAACATTTCTGAAAATAAAATACTTTATCTGAATACATTTTCTTTAAAAGCACTTTTTTGAAATTATTTATTTATTATTTCTTTGGAGCAATCCAGTTTTGTTGACATCAATGCTTTATTCTCTTTTCTTGTGTTACTAAGATACTTTTAGTGACACTTTAATGGATGCAAACCTTTTTAACCGGGTAAAATATTAATTAATTTGTAAGGAATTCGTTTTCTTTATGTCTCTCTAAAAGGCAAGTTTGTGAATTTAACACTGTTTCGATGAAACACAGCAGTCTTGATAACTTTACATGACTAACATTACTTTTCTAAATATATTTGTTTAGAGGCGTTACTTTGATTTCTTTCATGTTATTTTAAACACATTACTTTTTTCATATTTTTTCAACATACTGTGATATTTTGTTTTTTTGTCTTTCTCTCCTTTTTTCCATTATATTTTTTGAAAAACTACCTAGTGATTTCTAGCAAAATACAACATGCAACAAATGCATTATATAATATTACGACTTTTGCGATATTTTCAACACAATATACTTGTACTTTTTTTTTAAATGTAGGGCTTCAAGATATTTTGCAGGTCATGCATAAACACGGTGTCATCTTTCTTGAAACTGACGTGCTGTCCGTTTTACAAAAAAGTTATGTTTTGTGCTTCTTCATCCTCTGAATTTTCCTCCCCCATCCCTCTTCCTTCTCATCTCACAGATAGTGTCCTAAATCAGCATACATTCCATGCTTATCTCTACCCCACATCAAAAGGCCAGCTCCAACGTGTGTGTGTTAATTGTTCTTAAAGATCATTTTGGAGAAACCATCTCGAGTGAGAGTCTTTTGCAGTCAAACCGGGGGGAAATCTGCCGCTTCCTCACAGAGTCCCTCCTCCAACACACATGAACGCGCCCATGACCAAAAGAGGGCACGAGATAAGTTTGTGCACAGATCTTTCGGCTGTAGGCGTCTGAACCCCTCCGCGCTCCGGACGGGTAGCTGTAAGTTGTCACACGGGCTGATTAAACCCCATTCGAGACGTCTCTTGCCAATTTGTTTTTTTGAAAGGTGACTTGGTAAATGGGATTGCTTGTCTTTTTTAATTTAGTTTGAGTGTATTTCTATCTTCATCTAATTCCACCCCCACTATCTGTTGGCTCATAGCCTCAGGAGGGGTGGGGAGAAGGGGGGAGGCTGGGAGGGTAGGCACTCTCATACATAGCTTCAAAAGATATACAGAGATTAACATCAAAGGGCAAACATCAAAGGCTAATTAGATTATACAACAAAGGGCTCTGAGGGGCAGGGGTCAAATAACTTAACTTCAAAAGAAGAATGGGAGGCGGGACAATGGGAGGCGGGACTTAGCTCATTAGCCAATGGGAGGCGGACTTTTGACATTTGCATAATTGGGGGCGTGTCCACCGGTCACTTTTTCATGCGTACCAATGAGACGAAAGCGGCATTAGTACTACTACTGTAGTTGCATATGTATTGCATAATGAGCCATTTATTAAAACAAATAAGTCTTTGGAAATAATTGAGTGATAGAGATGGGGAAAAGATAAGAAGCCAAGACAGTCATGTGGTTTATTGATCTCTAAGTTATATGGACTCCTTGATCATTGTGAAACTCAGCCATGTGACACTTTTGCATCTGTTTTAAGTAGCTGCACAGTATAAAACATATGTGCAGTGAAAAAAATGCATCTCCTTGTGAACTATACTCAAAGATACTCACCAAACAAACTGATTCATGGCTGTAGCTAAACTATAAAAAGTACTAAAATCTTACTTTTCAGTATACTAGCAATTGTTTTTATTATCTTCCTATAAACCACATTGGCTTTATGACACTTGATTTAAGTTTAAGTTGTTTTACCATTATAAATGTTATATGTTGCTGACTGCCATTAAGGCATGAAGCCCCTTTTAAATGTGTGACACTGTAATTAAAAGGAACACACGGAAACACAATAAGGTTTATCATTTTATAGTAAGCTTAGAAAAAAAACCTCTACATTTAAAAAAACATATTCAAGAACCCACAGGCAACAGACATGGGCCAACAAGGTGTGATAACAATTGCATAGAGGAAAGAACAATAAAGGTATATAAAAAGACAAAGGTAGAATGATCATGTCAAACAGTCAGCAATATTTGACTTAAATGTTAAGGACAAGCACAACTTAAAGATAAAGGCAGTTATATTACATTTCTTTCTAAAGAATGCTCTACATCAGGCATCCTCAAAGTCCGGATCGAACCACAACTGTCTCTCTCTGCCAGGAGCTGCTGATGGATGGCCTCGACTTTCGCCTGGAAGAAGTCAAGGAATTTGGAGCACAGATCGGGAGCCCCTGAAGGCTGGGGGCGGAGAGAAAAGTGTTCTGGGGTTGCTTTGCTGGGCACCGATGAGACGGGAGTAGTAGTGAGTCTTGGCGTGAGAGAGAGCTTCGTTATAAGTTCTGACATGGTCACGAAAAGCCAGGAGGTGGACCGTGAGGCCAGTTTTTTTGGAGAGCCTCTCCAGCTGATGACCAGAGGCCTTCAAGCGGCGGAGTTCGGTGGTGAACCAGGGGGCAGGACAGGTGAAGGAAACAGTCTGGGTTTTGATGGGGCCGAGAGAGTTGAGACTGAGGGATAGGGCAGTGTTGTAGTGGGCTACCAGGCCGTCCACGGTGGAGTAGGAGGGCCATGTGGGTAGCCATCAGGTCGGATAGGGCCGGTGCACTCACAGTCTTGATGTTCCTAAACATAATGGTGCATTTAGGATGCTGCCTGGGCAGGGAGGCCGGAACAGTGAAGAGGATGGCGTGGTGGTCAGATACAGCCAGGTCGAGGCACTGTAGGTCGGGGGGCGGAGAGCCGGTAGAGCACACCAGGTCCAGCGTGTGGCCTTTGGTGTGGGTGGGGTTACTGGAGTCCACGTGAATGTTAAAATCGCCGAGCAGGAGAGTTGATGGAGACATGGAGCAGAGAGAGGTGAGTAGCTCAGACAGCTCAGACAGGAAGGTAGTGGAAGCTTTAGGTGGGCGGTAAATGAGGGCAACCTGGAGCGGAGCAGACCCAGCCAGCTTGAAGACAACGCACTCAAATGAGGTGCTAGTAGGTACTTTAACCAGGATGCCAGCTCGGTGGATAACAGCCAATCCACCGCCACGACCCAGGGAGCGGGGCTTCTGGATGTACAGATAGCCTGGGGGTGTGGCTTGATTGAGTGTCACAAAGTCCTGCTGACTTTGCCATGTCTCTGTTAAGCATAGAAAGTCAATGCTGTCACATGGTTGTTCATAGATACTGGGGGGAACAAGGAGGGAGAAACCAGCACACTGTCAGCACAGGCCAGGGACCTCAGGTAGATAGCGCGAACGAGAGGTTAGGTCGGATGACGTCGTTTGTTGTGATGACGACATCGCTGTGCGACAGACCATGGGTGTATAATAAGAACTGGATACAGCGTCGGAGGCGGGGTCTCGTTCTTTCCTATGAGAGCTGCTCATTGGCGCATGGCCCAACTTTTGAGAGAGCGAAACGTCACAGATTACCCGTCATGCCTGGCTGTCAGAGCAGAAGTCAGAAGTACCCGTATGCAGGGTTGGGAGGGTTACTTTGTAAATGTAATCAGTTACTGATTACTGATTACATGGCTCTGAAAGTAATCCGAATACAGTTACAGTTACGTGTCTTAAAAAAGTAATCAGATTACTTTTAGATTACTTTTGGATTACTTTCTTTTTCCATCACAGATGTATGTTTTGGTGAACAGGAGACACAAAAAAGCAAAAGGAAACTGAACGTGTTTTTACTGTTTGAATGGCTTATCAAGAGCACAACTGAAACATCACATCTGAAACGATGTAACAACATAATACACTTTTTGGGGATGCAGCTTGTGAGGAGTGAAGGACACTGCTCAGAACGGGCGTGTCGCCTTCTGTCCTGCCAGTGTTGGCAGGACATGAATTAAAATGTCGAACTTGGACTTCATTTTAAGGACATTTCGGCCAGGGGTGTAGAGCTATAGTTTAAGCACCGGATTGGCAAAACAGGAGAGGAGAGTGTGTGCGCCAGTCTGCCTTGATCTATGAATTGATGTCTGTGACTCTCACAGTATCTGCTGCCCGCAGCTGATTTATAGAAGGAACACCTCCTTCACTTCATGACCTCTCTGCAGCGCCAGGAGGCAGCGGGAGGGTTAAGGGCCGCGCAGTGCCTTCACTGTGTATACCTTCAGCAATAATCATTAGTAAGGCTAAAGACTAAAGAGCGACCGCAGGCTGATGTGTTTTAACCACACGCACACACGCGATTTAAACGCAGACTTTTGTTCCTCCATGTTTCGTTGTTATTGTTTCACTGAGCGAGCGGACCCGCGATTTCTTTTCAGGCGCTGCGGCGGTAATAGGTTTTGTGCGCTGTGATGATTCGGCTGTAACTACTTGAATATTAAATGTTGAGAGGAAAGCTTTCCACCAATAATTCCAATAAGTAATCCAAAATGTATTCACTTCAGGTTTACGAAAGTAACTGTAATCAGATTACTCGTTTTTCAAATGTAACGCGAGCTGAATACAGTTACTTGATTTTTTCTGATTACGTAACGCCGTTACATGTATTCCGTTACAACCCAACCCTGCCCGTATGTGCGCTCACAGAGCATGCCAATGGGGAAAAGTATTTTTGGGCCGGGCGACGTCACGGACTGATACGGTAATTGCAGTACCGCCGTTTGGACACGATGAATTTTGGGCACAGAGTACTTCCTGGGGGCTTGGATCAGATCCTGTTTCCACGACTTTCGACTGCTTTAATGTGGAAGCTATCAGAGACCTTTTTCAAGTCGGCATGGATCTGACTTGCTTCGGGTCGCTGTTCTGGCTTCTCACACAGCATTAGCTTTATTATGAGGTACTAAAAAGAAAAAAACAAAAACAAAAGAACAGGTACTTGGATCTGTGTTGCATCAAGCAGAGGTGGAAGAAGTACTCGGATGTTTTACTTAATTTAAATTAGTGCTACTACAGTGTTAACATACTCGGTACTGCATTCAAAATTAAACTCAAGTAAAAGTATTTGTATCACAATATACTTTCAGCACAAGAATTAAATCCTTATTTGAATGACTCATTTCAGAATAATATCTATTTAATAATTGTATAATAACTATTAATTAATTAATGTGTTCATCATTTTGATGTTATCCTTGATGAAGATAACGTTCATTTGAATGACTTCATATGCTGCTCGGTCACTTCACTTGTAGCGATAAATTAAAGCAGCAAAAGCCGTAAATTAAAAGTAGGAGTAAAAGTACAATATTTGCATCTAAATTGTAGTGGAGTAGAAGTATAAATTAGCATAAAATTGAAATACTTAAGTAAAATATAAGCTCTTCCGAATGTACTTTTGTAGAGTACTTGAGTAATCGCACTTGTTTACATTCAAACACTGGCATTAAGAAATGTTATGAAACTGCAGTATTACTGCACTCCGTATTTCATACATATTGAAATCACAGGGAAACACAGATCAAGTTTAATTTGAGATGCAGATTGCAAATATCATTTTTTGTGCAATAAACAATTTGTATATTTTTACACCGTATGGCAATTATGGGAACATGGCCTAAATTGGTGTGAAATAGTCAAAACTACAACGTCAGGACTCTAGATTGAAATTAACTAGATTGGTTTGAATGTATTAGTCATTTTTTTGTTTCCTTAGGTGTCTGAGTGAAACTTTAAGATTTATTATAAGAGACAAGGTTGAACTTCCAACATAAAATAGAACATCTCATAGCCTTGCTAATGTCCTATGCATCAACATAGCTCAAATTGAAAAGTTTAAAAGCGTAACATGTCCCTAGTTACACGAGAGGGTTAAGAGCATGTTAACATACTAAACAACTAAATTGCATGAACATTGACAAAATGTAAAAAATAACAGACCTCTTGGTGGAAATTGTGTTGAAACTCTTTGGGACATGTCTGCACTCTGAGGTCGGGCCAACCCTGTGCAGTGAAAGGACGTGTTGCAGTAATGACAGAACTGAAAAATCTGCTCCATCATGCTCTGATGAACTGAAATAGTTTAAAGACTTCTGACAAAAAAAATTCTGGCAGCATAAAATAACAAGTTATACCAATGACAAGTACACAGTTGGCAGCATTTTGAGTCGTAGCTAGAAAACTCACCATGGCCCTTTCACAATGGGTGGACATTTTCCAGAGGAGTTCAAAGTATATCAACCCCAAAGGAAAGATATCAACTTTTCGGTCATAAGTCTTTTGCCTTATCTGTTTTGATACAATACAAACACAATATTGACAAGAAGGCAAGATGCAGCTGTACAGTATATATCTTAAGTTTATGTTTAATATCCACATGAATAAAGTATACATGGATTTAAGTCAACGCAATCTAATCCAATAGTTATTGAAACCAGTCTGATATTTTTAAGATATTAAAGTGGCTGAGATTAAAACATTTAAAATGTGTGAGAAATAAATCTGAAATTAGTGATAGGGGGTTTTAATTGTCAAGCAACCACATCAAATGTGCAAGGTTGTATCAACCTAGTCAGACATCACCACTTGCCATTTAATATGCCAGCACTGGAATTTCATCTTGAAGATTCTAATTTTTTTCTTCTTCAATATTTCCCTACAAAACTGGCTATAAACCACACTTAAATTTGGTAAAATCTTCCCAGCTCTCCCTTTGACATTTTGTCAGTACAGAACATCTCACCTGCTCAGGAGCCATGTATGAAGGGGTTCCTTTGCCCATCGATCTCTCCCTCAGGTTCTCAGGATCGTTGTCAAGTGTGACCATACCAAAGTCTACGATCTTCACTTGTCCATCTTGCCCAATCATGATGTTTTCAGGCTAAACACGGGAAATAAATGAACAAACGTGTATGTTGTGTCTCCAGGGTTTCCCACACATAGAATATACTTGGGCGGGCCAGGTATATTAACGGCCGCCCAAGTATATTTCGCGACTCATTTCGGTTTGTTTTTTTTGTTAATACATTTTTTTTTATTCGTCCGTGACCACGACGCCATCTGCGATCGATTAACTTGTGGACAATGATCCCTCGCTCCCTTGCACTGATCTCGCCTCCTTCTGGCCTGTTAAGTGGAGTGCCTCACACAGGGTGACTGGCTGTCCACATGATGTGGCCTGCCGACATGGCCACTGTCATACAGATCATAAATCAAAGCCCCTTGATTGGTCTCTGTGTGTCATTCAAGCTCGGGATAACCTCAGCTCAGGTGAGGTAAAGGACTCTGAGTGTTTAGAAAGTTAACTTACTCTAAGTTATCAGTGGGTCTCAAACGGTGTGGTCACCATTTATGTAAACACATATTTCCATTTGAGAGGGTAGTGATTGGTCTACTGGATAGCGAGGTGGGCTGAAGATCGGAAGGCTGTTAGTTCAAATCCCGCGAGGAACACCACCACTAGTGTGCTCTTGAGTAAGGCACTTAGCCCTTCGTTACTCCAGGGAGAATGTCCCTGTAATCTGTCATTATAAGTTGCTTTGGATAAAAGCGTCAGCTAAATGAAATGTAATGTGATTAGTAAAAAGTTAACTGGGTGAAAAAAGGTAGGATACACTTTTAAAACTTGTTGAGAGAAAACTAGTCTTTGCTGCTGCATCAAAGAGAAGCAGGGGCGAGAGGAGGGAGACAGGAGAGGCTGGTTCAGGAGCACAGACACACTCACAACTATAAATGAACCAAAAATAAATTAATAAACAAGTTTCAGTGTTTTTTTCATATTGGAAATGGTATGGTATTGGTTATGGCCATGAGTTTATGATTATTGAAATGTATACAGTTCTGTTTAATATAGGTGTTTCCATAGATCTAGTCTCTATATGTTCCCCTCAAAATGCACCAGATTGATGCATTTAACTCCAAAATAAAAAATAAAATCTTACCGGGGGGCATGCCCCTGGACCCCCTAGAGGATTTGAGGTTGACCCCCACTAAAAATCACATGGATAGGTTCCTAAATACATAATTAAAGTAACCCATTTCCATGTGTGGGTAGTAGATTTAAACTATAGGGCTACCACTATGGGCCCTGCCTGTACCTGTTCGCTCTGCCATCGCGTGAAGGGTCTGCCAACAAGCGACCAACATAAAGGTTAATGTTGTTGCACGTCACGTCACCTCACCCCCCCCCCAAAGTATATTTCAGATATGTGGGAAACGGATCTGTGGGACACACTGGCAGTTGGACCAGCACCAGAGGCGTTCCCATACACACAGGCGTTGGAGCTGTTCTTCATGAAATCCCAGAAGGATGAAGTGCTCTGACAAACAGTGCCATCTTTGCGCAAAATGGAATGAAAAGTCAATAAATAAACATGTTGTTAAAACTTTTTCTTTTTTTCCTCCACTTTCTCTTACCTTCAGGTCCCTGTGGATGAGCTTCTGAGAGTGAATGTACTCGACTCCTCTGACTGTTTGCTGAAACTTAGTAAGAGCCTCTTCTCTTCTCTTGGGGTCCAGCAGAGATTTCTTCTCATTGTTCTCGTCTATCCACACTCTGAGTGATTTTACACACAACTCAGTCAGAATATATAGGTAGCGGTTCCTGATCGGTGAATTGATAGAACACCTGGAGGAGAAAGAAAAGACAAATGAAGAAGTGCATACCTCAAGTACGTATCTTTATTGGATATCGGATTGTCGCTTACAGCGTAGAACTGCCACTCTCATCTGGACTGTATCCTGAATCCTCCAACCAACTGATGAGGTATCGCACAATGTTAGGGTGATCGAGCTTTGACAATGTCTTCACCTCTTGCAGAGCTTCTTCAATCCTAAGGAGAAGAAAATAGCTCAGCTGAAACTTTACTTTTTTTGCACATCATCTTTAAATGTTATATTGCACTAGGAAAAGTCTAATAAAAAAACGTGGAATGTAATTTAACGTTTGACTTACTCTCCACTTCCACATCGTACAATCTTTATTGCACGATACTTCTCAGTCAGTTTTTCTCTTGCTTTAAAAACTTGACCATAGGATCCTCTGCCGATCTTCTCCATGCAGTCAAAGTATGATGTAAACCTATTGAAAGAAAGTAAAGTATTTATTGTTGTATATTCATTGTATAAAAAGCCAAACAAAACTATACCTTAATGTTTGAATTTTCCATACCTTGACATTTCGGATTTGGTTGATGTGTTATCATTGGGACAGTTTCCTGTGTTCACTTCCTGATTCTCTGATTTACAGCTTGGATCAGTGGTTTCCAACCTGGGGGGCGCGCTCACCAGCGGGAAGCTTAAACATTAACATTATTTGCTCGGAAAATGTACACACTTTTAACACAACCGGCAGTTCAAAGAAAAGTGGACGAGCCCACGACAAGTCTTTCAGCTCAAATCAACAAAGTATGATGAGGCCCGTCCGTCCGTCCCTCCCTTTTTTCGGCTGCGTAGTTTCAAATTCTAGCGCACTTGAGCTGGTTTCTCTATTCTTACCTACCCTACCTTTAAGTACCTCAATATAAGTACAGTACAGGGGGCTCGGAAATATTTCCAATTACACAAAAACACTGAAAGAGTTTGGGAACCACTGTCTTAGATCATAGAAAAGAAAAATCATTATTCTTTAAAATGATTTACATCTCCAACAGGCTCACTATTCCTCAGTGCTGCTTTGCCAGTCATCTTGGAAACCTTTTGCGATTCTAACAAGATATCAATCAAATAAAGAGCACCAATATTATAATGTTGTTAAACCATATGTACTGCAGCCTTCAAGGTGATTTACCGTGTTTTGGGCTTCACAACAGGATCTTGTTCCTTTAAGAAAAAGAAAGAAAGAAATATAGATGTTGATGCCAGTCAAATTAAAGCAGCATCTACATAGACGTATCAAATTGTTCAACATCTTGCTTGGTAAATAGAAAGTTAACTTACTGATAGAAATGACCCAAGACGTACATTTTGTGCTCCATGTTTGGGGATTATTTCCACCAATAACGGGCCAGGACCGCATGATAATACATCCTCGAATAAAAAGGAGTGTCTAACATCAAGTTAAGTTGGCAGCTCTTTCTAGTTACAGAAAAGGGTGTTCTTACAGTTTACCAGTATGTACCATGTCTTTGTACAGAGATCAACCCTTTTGGAGACACAACTCAGGATCTCTGGAGATACACTGAACTACATTATTGATTTTCCCTTCCAGAACCCAAGAGATTACGGATGGAAAAATGACTGACCTCATCCTCGGTAGGACTTGATGAATTGATGAAGTCAGTCATCGGCACGCTTTTTGATTTTGCATCACGGGTGTCCCTTGGAGAATACAAACAGAGACATTAGCAACGTATCGTGTTTTGATTCATTAATGAGATCATTAGTCAGTGACTTGCATTGCAGTTGGTGGTCTGGCTTCAGCAACGTCATCATTCCCGGAGGAGGTCTAAAAAGCAAAATAGAAAATATTTCTTATCGTCTGTCACCATGTCAACCAAGCACTAATTAGTTTGGTCTCCAAACAAGATTTTTTTTGTAAAGGCAATTAATCATATAGTTATAATATAGTTAGTTATAATTTGTCTCAATAAAGTTATCATGCTTTTTGCTGTGACCCTGAGGTTCCTTCCCTTGTGTAACACGTCTGTTGTTCCTGTGTACGTTAGCATTTGACAAGCAGTAGGGAGCTACTGTGACCATTGTCCGGTTTCTTAAAATGTAATGTGTATTTAGTTTCCTGATTCCTTTATATATGACCCGTGTGTCTTTGTACTCAAGATCAGATCCCAGTAGCACACGCTGGGACGGGGATCTGCCCTTTCAGCAGAAATTAATAGATTCCGTTAAATGCTTTTAGACTTTATCAAAAAACGCAACTTCATCTTTGCTTCTATATTGGGTAATTCCTCAGCAGAAGGTGATTCTGTCGTGGTATTTCCACATTACACAGAATGTGAAATGAGCTTTTTAGGCCATGATCGCTGCATGAATAAACATGTATAAAGGGGATATTTATGCGCAATCGTGGGAGTTGTGTTTGGAGCCCAAATGGGTAGCACTTTTTGAGTTGACTGTGATTTTTTAAAGGGGAAGCCTATGTAAGAATTGCATGTGTTGATTATTTTTTGTGCGTAACCACTTGAGTTTCGTTTATTCGCAACCTTTCGACTTGAATCCTAGGTCGCGTTCACACCAGTCTTGTTTTATACAGTTGAATCGAATTCAAAATTAACCCCTTGGTGCATTCCTTTGGGTTGGTGTGAACGCAGTCCGAGACCTCTGATGAGAACCAAACATCCGGGCTCTGGGGCCTCATTTATAACGCCGTGCGTAGGATTCACGTGGGAAGGTTGCTTACGTAGTAGAGGTACAGAAATGTTCCGACATTTTCCGATTCATCAAACATTGCGTACCGGCGAGGAAAGTGCGTACGGCACTTCCTACACCGGTTTCCCTTTATAAATCACAATCGACTCTAAATGCTTTTGCAGGCTTCACGTAACGCCCATATTTGCCTATAAATAGTCAAAGAAACGCCCATTCATTCATTCATTCATTCAGACAGACTTTATGAAGAAGACAGCAGGAAATGACGACAGAACAGCTAAAAAAGACATCTCACACCCTGCATATTTTGGGGAGGTCGAGATAAATCTATTGTTTGGTGGATGCCGTTTGAACCAGAGTAGCAGCATGGAGGTCGGATCGTCACCAAAATAAATAAATAAGTGGTCCGAAAAAGGTTCATGACAAAAAGAATACACATAGCCTTCCTCAGGCAGTGTGTTTGCACCGGGTACAGGAGACCCCCCCCTTGATGAGAAACTGTAAGAAGAGAACGGCGAATCCCTCCGGTGTGGAGTCATGACGACTGGATCTGAATTATGTTTTTGTATTTGGTGGTTTGTGTTCCAGCTGTCGATCAGCAACTCTATATCCACCAGTTAAAGGAAATACAACTAATGTGTTGTGTTATATTAGCTGTACAATTTACCACATATGGTGTTCTTCCATACCTCCTGTGTTTTACGAGCGACTTATCAAGTCTTGGCAAACGGCATAAAACACAATTAAACGTGATAGTATATAAAACCATGCTCGTATCTACAACCTATAGAAATGCAGAACGGCGTCAGTTTAGACGTAATTGTGTCCTCCTGCTTACCGCATCATTTATGAGAAAACATTTCATAACATTAACACAACATATTCAAGGTGGTTTTAAATAATATATCCGTATTTATTGTTCCAAGTTATGTTTTTGTGTGCACTGAGGAGTCGCAAACAGGCGTTTGTTTAATCATTTTAAGATTGGCTTTAATCAATGTTTGAAAATGAATTCTTCATATATGATAAATGAGAGGTAACGTTTTAGTTATGGTATTATTTCCACTTATCTCTCTCCATTCTTCCTTCTGCCAACGCGGTGTCGCAGTTTCTCGTCTCTCCCGTTTTTGTGCTTAGTGCGTACGCATGGGTTAGAGTTTGCGTGGAGGACCGGACGTTTTCCCGCCAAGTTAGTATTTTATAAATCGCAAACATTGCGTAGAAACTGGCGTACGCCATTTTTTGAGCGTATATCCTTTTATAAATGAGGCCCCTGATCCGCCCAAAAGAGGTGGTCTTGGGCCGCTTGCTAGTGAACTTTGGAGCGGTTCATCGCTGGTGTGAACGCAGTCCGCACCAAAACATGAAACCGATTCTTTAAAAAAATGAAACAATGTAACAAACTCGTGCAGACTATTAGGTGTGAATGCGACCCTACACAGTTTCATAAGTGAAGCCCAAGGTCAGCTACAATTTAAACCTTTTTTTTTCATTTCATAATTACGGTAGACTCCAGTAAGGTTTTATTTTGTAAGAGCCACCTAGATCCTTTTAATATCATAATCCAATTTATATTATTAATGACCTAGACTTATGCATTTTAAAGTGCTTTAATTGGTTGAGGGGACCTAGTGTGCATGTGTATAACTTACCTCTGCTGCTTCCTCCTTAGCGTCCTTCGTTGATTTCCCAGGAACAGCTGGACGCTCCTTATCACCAACCACAAAGCTAGAGCATCTATTGTTACACAAACAGGATTTTATGCATTTTAAGATTTCGACTCAACAACCACAAATTATGTTTGGGTGCTGTGTGGAGACTTACTGGGGAGCATCATGTGGATCTTGTCTGGTTGATTGCCCAGCTTTCATATCCGCCCTGCCCTTCGGAACATTTTCATTTAGCACACCTAGAACTTTAGTGGCCGTTTTCTGAGGAACTTTTGCAGCTGTGTCTGTCTGAAAGTCAGGGAGAAAAACAATAATAATTCCCAAAAGCTACATTTCGAAAAAAAGTATCAACAAAACGGGCACATCCGGACAATAAATGCAAGATGCTGGACAGAAGAACAAAAATAAATAACGCACACAAGAAAATACTGCCATTAACATACATCAATAATAACTATCTCATGTATAGTGTCAAGCTCTTCATCAGAAAAAAATGTAAGGTTTGAAAGTAACTAATTAAATAAATATATGTTCATGCAAGAATTATCTTATGTGCAGACCATTAAAAAATAAAAGCATCCTACCACTGGTTTGGGATTCTCCTTCTCTCTTAAACCTTCCAGGGCATTTCTAGCTGCATTCCGCTTGGCTTCCTTTGCGTTATTTCCCCCACCAATGGGAAAGCATTGACCATTGACCACAGCCCTCGTGAAGAATCTAATGAAGAGTGGTAAAACATATAGTTATAGTGAAGATGCCTATAGTCAAGATGCCTTGTGACAATAAAAAATACACAATTAATAAGCAATGTGTGTGTTTATATATATCGATTGATGATTTTATTCAATGCTTATGCTGTTTTCATCATAGATTATTTAATTAACATATGAAATTACAAATATACTGCAAAGTAGGGATGGGAAGGATTCATCGAATATTCGAAATTATTCAGGTATTCGAATATGAGTTATGAATATTTGTATTGTAATTTTCTTTTCCTTTTTTTTTGGAGGGGTGCCTAAGTTGATTACATATGATCAAATTGAATAATTCAATGTATACAACAGTGCCATAGCTAAATGTGTCATTTGATTTGAAATCATTTGAGTCTTTTAGTGTCACTGGCTAAGGCCATACATCTAGGATAAAAACGTCTTACACGTCACAGTACATCCTAAATAATGTCCTTACACCGAGAGTAAACACTTTACATGTAACAGGGTTCATACACTTTTTCAATGACTTCTCCATGACTAAAAACATTACTCTTTCTCAGCAGTACCACTGAAAATGGTTTATTTTAACATGGAACAGGAAAATATATGAAACATGTCGTGCCCATCTAAAACAAATCAAATAGTAGGCTTGCTTGCTTCTACAGGCTAAAGTAACTTAAATCTCTCACCAGCAAAATACCTCGTCAGTTAAATGCCATTTTACGTTTCATTACTATACAGTATTTATTATCATTATAGTATTACTATTTCGGCGATTAGATCAAATATATAAATTATGTTTGATGCAACTTTAATTACATTTCCAAAACTTTGGGAAAAATATTATTTTCCATAACCTGTCCAGGGCCTGGAATTAGCATTTTGAATTTCCATGACTTTTCCAGGTTTTTAATGACCGTAAGAACCCTGATATAAACACGTTGAAGTTGGTTTGGCAAGACCATGTTGGGTAAATGCTACACTTTCCATAACAGAAGCTTCGAGAACTTCCGAAGAAGCTATCAAGCAATAGCTTTAGCTAGTTTAGCAAGTCACCTTTGATTGGGCTCAGGTGGTTCCTCAGAGCACACGTCTTCATATGTTAACTTCCAGCCTGCGTTCCGTGCTTGTTTCTTCAGCTGTGCAACGACTTGTTTCTTTTTTCCCATTTTTAAACTATTGGTGCACAATAAAATCACCGGAGCAGAACTTCTGTCCGACGACCACTGACTAGCGTGGTCCTACTACATCCATGTTTTCAAATCAACATTTGAATCCCTGCCCTTTTCCCCCAAGCCCTAGCCATTGGATGCCGCTGAGCCGGCCGAGAGGCGAAGTCCCTCCTCTTCCGGTGGACCTCCATGGGACCTGGGCTGCAGTCGGATAGTTTAAAAATCAGCTCCTAAATTATAACCCTATCGTCTATTCCTTGACCTCTGAGTGAAACGTCACAGGGTTAAGGGATAGTGGATAGGAGAATTCAAAAGGACTTAGGAGAAGAGACTGCGGTACTTTGAGAATCCGAATGCACTTTCACTATCCGACGTGTTTATGATGCGCCAGCGGACGTCATTGTGTGCGTCTGCTGCTGTGGGGAAACTATGGAAACTACAGTTTTCTATACAGCGGACTACAACATGGATGTTCAATAAGAACGAGGGACTTCTGTAAACTCATCTAGAGACTCTGCACCGTGCTCTGATGCTGCTGCTTTGCTTTATGAACGTGGACAACAGAGAAACATATTCTTCATGACCAAAGTTGGATTTGAAATAAAAAAGGAAAGTGAAACTTATGCTCGTCTCCCTCACCCTCCGGTCCACATTAATACAAATGATCCCAATACGTATGATTGTATGAACTATATGAAAATATCTTAAAATCAATACAAATGTATTTATTATAAACGTTAGTCCTTAACATCTATCTCTGTGTATATCACCATTCAAACATCTTTTAAAAGTTGAACAAACCCCACACAGCCCAGTAAAGACTGAAATGTTGACTTTATTTGATCATTTCAGTAAAAACTAACGTTCATATTTCTCTTTTTGATTATAATACTGACGAAGGTTCAAAACAAAGCACTTTGGCAATTTACCACATACGTTTTAAAAAGCTTAATAAGCACCGTAACGTTCATGATATCATTTCTCGGTCATAATCGGTTGTTTCCGTGAACGGCCGACTGTTGAGTGACGGCAAATGCTGCGGCTGCAAGGCATTGTGGGACCTCCTCTCCTTTCGTCAAGGGAGGTCCAGTGGTTCCTAAGCTAAAGGAGGTTATAAAGGAAGTTTGAAACCTCCTTTCCTTTCATTTGGAGAATTGGAACGGCACTTATCGTGGCTGCCACCGACGTACTTCCGGGTCATTTCACTTGGTTAGGAAGGTTCCTAAACTAAATGGACTATTGGAACGCAACCCGGGATTCGTAGTCTTTCTAGTTGTGTATTTTTCATAGTCTTATATTTCAACAGTTTTACGACAAACTGTGACTTTTTTGACATGGAAATCATTATTTAAGATAACAAAAACACTATTATAACTAACGGGAACAAAATACTTATATAATTATATATATATTTACAAAAAAGAAATAAAAATAAAAAAACAACTTAAGCTATAATTAAGCTAAACTTGTTATACTCTTAGCTCAAATCAGAACTAATATCATTGCTCAAGACTGTGAGGACATGAAAGCATTTGAGTTTGTGAGTACATTTGTCAAATGTGTGTACCTTATTTAAAAAAAAACTAACAAATAACCTCTGAACAAATCAAACGCTGTAAAGCAACCTTAAATGCCAAAATACCAAATCAAGGTAATTAAGCTGTTACACTGGGAAAAGTGTACGAATGGTAAGAGTCGCTGCGTTTGGCTGGCTGCTTTAGGTTTCAAAGATATTTAATACATAATATTCGCGACATATATATGTATTGTGTTAAACCTTAAGCTGCCTAATAACTTGCTATGTCGTTATTATTTTTCAATTTCCATGTTTTAATTTTGCATTTGTATTTCAAAAGTCACCTTCTTTGATTCTATCTACGACAGCCCATGAATAATTGAAAAGACTACTACAGTACAGTGTGTGTGCTTGTAGATTTCATTGTAGATGCATGACCATACCCATACAACATTTTTTTTATTTTGAAACGTTACATAGTACAAAACATGTGACTATCTTCGGCATTTAATAAAATGTAATAGTAGACACGGAAAATTACCAGCATATTTAGAACAGTTGGAAAAATGTGAACATGTGTATACTTTTTTTTCACATTTAATTGTAAAACACACAATAGGTCCCTCTTATTTTTAAGGGGGCACTATTCTGCTCTGGGGTTTTTCCCTTTCCTGTAGTGTTATACGACTGTATTTACAGTACCAGTCAAAAGTTTGGACACACCTTCTCACCTTCTTATTTTTTACATTGTAGATTAATACCGAAGTCATCAAAACAATGAAAGATGTGAGAGTAAACAAGTGTTAAACAAACCAGACTATGATTTATATTTTATATTCTTCAAAGTAGCCCCCTTTTGCCTTGATGACAGCTTTGCACACTCTTGACTTCTCTCAGCTTCATGAGGTCGTCACCTGGAATGGTTTTCAATTAACACGTGTGCCACGTTGCCAAGAGTCCATTTGTGGAATTACTTGCCTTCTGAATGTGTTTGAGACCATCAGTTGTGTTGTGCAGAGGTAGGTTTAGTGCACAGCGGAAAGCCCTATTTGCTACTGTTGTAATCCATATAATGGCAAGAACCACTCAACTCAGTGAGAGAAACGACCGTCCATCATCACTTTAAGAAATTAAGGTCATAGATCCGTAACATTTCAAGAACTTTGAATATATCCTCAAGTGCAGTCGCAAAAACCACCGGACGTTATGATGAAACTGGCTCTCATGAGGACCCCCCCCCTGGGAAAGGAAGAGAAAGAGACAACCCTGCTGCAGAGGATAAATACAGAAGAGCTACCAGCCTCAGAAACCACAAATTAAAGCACCTCAGATTAGAGCCCACATAAATCATCACAGCTCAAGTCGCATACAAATCTCAACATCCACCGTTCAGAGGAGACTGCAGGCCTTCATGGTCCAATCGCTGCAAAGAAGCCACAACTGAGGATGAACAACAACAACAACAAGAGAATAAGAAACACAAGGATTGGACATCAGACCAGTGACATCTGTACCTTGGTCTGATGAGTCCAAATGTGAGATTTGTGGTTCCAACCGCCGTGTCTTTGTGAGACGTAGAGAAGGTGAGCGGATGGTTTCTGAAGCATGGAGGAGGAAGTGTGCTGGTGTGGGGGGGCTTTGCTGGTGTCACTGTTGGTGATGTATTCAGAATTCAAGGCACACTTAACCAGCATGGCTACCACAGCATTCTGCAGCGCCATGCCATCCCATTTGGTTTGCGCTTACTGGGACCCTCATTTGTTTTTGAACAACTCAATGACCCCAAACACACCTCCAGGCTATGTGAGGGCTATTGGACTAAGAAGGAAAGTGCTGCGTCAGAGGACCTGGTCTCCACAATCGCCAAACCTTAACCCAATTGAGATGGTTTGGGATCAGTTGGACCGCAGAGTGCTGGAAAAGCAGCCAACAAGTGCCTCCTCTGGGAAGTCCTTCAAGACTGTTGGAAAACCATTCCAGGCGAAGACTTCATGAAGCCGATTGAGAGAAGCAACGCTGTCATCAAGGCAAAAGGGGGCTACGTTGAAGAATCTAAAAAATAAAACATATTCTGGATTGTTTAAAACTTTTTTGTTTTCTAAATAATTCCATATGTGTTCTTTCATAGTTTTGATGTCTTCAGTATTAATCTACAATGTAAACAAATTCAAACAAATAAAAACCTTCGAATGAGAAGGTGAGTCCAAACGTTTGACTGGTACTGTATGTGTATGTAAATGATCTGAGGGAGTTTCTCTCCAACACCCGCCTTGATTGGACCCCTTTGTTTACTTCCGTAACATAATGACATCACTATGTAACACACGCAGTTCTATTGACTACCACACCAACCCATTGTACGCTTTAGGCTGAGGGGTGGGACATCTCAAAGCGGTTGACCAATCACAACAGCGGCCAGCTAACCAATCAGAGCAGACTGGGCTCTGGTTTCAGACAGAGGGTGAAAAGAGGTGCTGCAGCACAGGCAGTCTGATTACAAGATTAAAGCATGGAGACGTGTCACAGTATAAAATACAAATATGAAACCTGAAAATGAGCATCATAGTGTCCCTTTTTTAGTTAAAGTTCAGATAAAGTGCCAGAGAAGTGCAGTCAATCCCTTTGTCTACATATATATATAACAAATCAAATCATTTTATCCTATGACATTGAACAGAGAGATCTCCAGGACCCAAGAGTTCAAAAGTTTGAATCCCTATCAGATCAGATCAGATTTATCTTTTGGGGAGTTCAAAACCAAAAAACAGGATCACTTTGATATCCGATCAGATCAGGAAATCCAATCCAAGCTTTAATCTGGATCAAATCTTCAAAACGCGTAGTTCAAACTGACAACACAGGATTGGGATCAATTTGATCCCAAAAAACTGGATTATCCTGATCCCACCAGAGGGGTGGGTTTCCAGTGGATTACCAGAGCAACATGTACTGTACAATTTATTTAAAAATATGTTTCAATTTAAATTAGATGGCAAAGTTTGTTAACTGAAATAATACACCAGTTTTAGCCATTTTTTGCTCACGTTTGTGGTGGCCTATTTTGTTTTCAACCAAATGTCGATGACATAAATGTTTATGCTCATAAAAGTATCACAGCAAAGATTGTCAATCACAAATGCAATTTAGATTAAATTAAAAATATCTTCAACAAAAAAGTCCATCATCTGTCATCACCTTTCAAAAGTAATAGCGGACAATAGATGTCTCTGCAATGTGGTCTTTTGTCTTCCTTGTAGTATTTTTCATGTCCACTAGATGGCGCTCGGTAGGATTAAAGCACTGATATTCAGGATCGAGTCATTTTGAAAAGTCGTAATCTGGATCAGGGTGATCCTATCCTGAATTGCTTTGAACTCCAGGGACAACATTTGTCCGATTTGTCTGATCCTGGATCACAAAAAATGATTTCAAAATCTGATCGGATCTGATTGAGAGTAAAAGTGTTGAACTCCTGGGCCCAGATGATTAGACTGTAGCCCTTTCGTGATCCAAATTGTGTGTCTGAGCCAATTTTTCCAGCTCTGCCTTGAGTGTACTTGCTTCAGGACGCTCTTCTGGCTTCTCACTCAGCATTAACGTGATGATTTCGTTCTGCAAAAGAAAAATTCTACTCAGATCTTTGAACCAATAATGTTATGCTGTCTACACTATTGTTGAAGCACTACTCAACAGTATTTCTGATATCGAGAATGATATTTTCTAGAAACAGTTATCTGTTACATCCAGACAGCGACCGATAATACCACACTGTTAAAGCAGTCCATTAAGTATATTGCTCAACTTCTGATAGCAATAGCATAGGGCTCAGATATATAAACATATATAAAAAACACGTCTATGAAGTGTTTTGCTCAAAACACCAAACAGATCACCCATTCTAGCCATGCCTCATATCCTTCTATTTCACTTCCTGTTTCAAAAGTGCTGATTTTGGGTATAAAGCTTTTTTGTAAATGTTATAACAAATAAAAAGGAGGGGTCTGAGCTCATGCGGGACCCGGCAGCTACCGTCTAAACTAAATGCTGCCGTGATGAAACGCCATATCATGGATTATCAAGGATCTCTCTGAAACAGTCTGGAGCTCAAAGGCTTTCTCTCTTGCCGGTTACACCACAAGGTGAGTTCCTTTCTACTTCCTGCTTTTCACACACATGCTCTCCAGTACAGGTTAGCTCTGAGTGTTAGCGATGCTAATGTAAACACCGACCATATTACGTCCAAAACAGTCGGGCATTGTTTCTGATAGCAACTTTCTGATTGGGCCGTGGGTCCACATTTCAGATATTACGTCATATCGAACGCAAATCTGGATCAGCTCCATTGTTCCCCGTTTTTAGAGATTTGGGTACGGAGGAAAAGAGAGAGGGTTTTATTTTCTGATGCTGCGTGAGTTCCCCGACACACCGGGGACACATGTGATGTATACAAGACATCAAACAAGTGCATTTTGCATGATAGGTCCCTTTTAAGTAAATGTATACAAGTATTATCATGAAATCACGAAAAAGGTACTCAGTGCAGACAAATGGACTGTGACACTATAATGAGTCATACTGTTCTTAAATGTCTAAAGTGATACCGTCACATCATTGGTTTGTTTGAACCAATTTTCAAAACCTCAAAATTGTATATATAAAAATAAATAAATTCCAATTATTAATATAAACATCAGCAAATCCTCATGTTCGAGAAGCTGCAACCAAATATTATATATACCTCATGAGAAGAAAATACTAGAGTTAAATAGTACCTCAAATTTGAACTTGAAGTACAGTAGGCCTGTAATAACAATATGTTAATTTACCTCTTTGGCAAAAGTCAGTGAAAACTCTTCGGGCAGCTTCTGACTTCTGGCATCACTCCAAACCTGGTATTCATAAAGTGATAAAAGGAAAAATAACAAAGAAAAATCAATAGAAGAAAGAAATCCAACAAGATATATTAGAAGATAAATGATAACGTTCCATCCTATCCGCTATCTGTAGTAGACTGCTTTTGCTACACTCCATACTGATAAATAATCTACTATTTCATATTTATTTATTTGTACATGATAAACATTATCCTACACAATATGGTGAAATTGTTGTGGCAAGTTATTTATCAAATTTGAAAAATGTAACAAACATTTCGGAAATACTCACCACTCCTCTTTCGTGGCCAGTAGAGAGTTTCCAAAGGAGTTCAAAGTATATCAACCCCAGAGCAAATATGTCCACCTTTCGGTCATAGGTCTTCCCCGTTATCTGTGATAAGAATTGCAAATAGTTAAGACAGATGAAGATGAGAAATCTGGGAGCATCGTTAATGGTGGTAGGCATAAAAGGTAGCCTACCTCAACCAATAGAGGGGTGCAGTGACGCGTCCTAAAACCCGGAAGTAAGCTCCTTCCCGTTCCCTCGAGGTTAATGCTTAATGTCTTTCATTTTTTGTAAAGCACTTTGAATTGCCTTGTGTTGAAAAGTGCTATATAAATAAACTTGCCTTGCCTTGCCTCGACAAAAAAGCAATGCAAGTTCTCCATAGGATTTAGGAAAATAGCTCGAAATAAGGTCTGTGGTTGACTTTTATAATTTTCAAATCATAAATCTAATCGATAGATTTATGATTAAAAAATGATAAAAGTAGGATAGACATGTGGAGATTACCCGACTGAACAAAACGTGGTCCGTCTCTTAAATATGTGTCAGCCACAGACCTTATTTCCAGCTATTTTGCTAAATCCTATGGAGAAATCTCATGGCTTTTTTGTCGGGGAAACCGGAAGGAGTTTACTTCGGGTTTTAGGACGAGTCACTGCACCACTCTGAGAAGAACACATTTGTTAAGACAACAATAAAGAAGAGTTAAACGTTATTATCGGTAAAGACCATCTCACTTGCTCAGGAGCCATGTAAGTTGATGTTCCTCTGTGTCGTGTTCTCTCCATTAAAGCAAAGTCCTCATCATCATCATCATCATCTCTGGTGACCAGACCAAAGTCCCCGATCTTCACTTCTCCATCCATTCCAAAGAGGATGTTGTCAGGCTTACCGTTATTGAGAAAAACAGAAATAAATTATTAAAACAGGGGTCTCCAACCTTTTTTAGGATGAGAGCTACTTTCAAAAAGTAAAACAAGTCGTGAGCCACTTTTACTCCTCTTTGTTTTGTGCAGTGATTTCATTTCAAACCTTTATTTAAGCAGGTGAATCCCATTGAGATCATCGGTCTGTGGGACCCGTTTTCAGTGTCTACTAAAGGAAAATGTATGCAATTTAATTATTTTAACCTGCTTTATTTGGGGGTGGACCTCACCTCCTCTAGGGGGGTCCTCACCTCCTCTAGGGGGGTCCGGGGGCATGCACCCCCGGGAAGATGTTTTTTTAAATGTTGAAGTGAAATGCATCAATCTGGTGCACTTTGAGCACAAAAGGAATGTATGGATACAGCTCTCAACACTCAGATGAAAGACAGCTGTATACTTTTCAATAATCCAAACATCTTTAGAATATGATCAACCAATAACAGATCATTTAAACGTGTTTATTCTTATCTTATGTTAGCTATAGTTAGCATTCTTTCTTTTTATTTATGCATATTTTACTAATCACTCCCCTTTCAAACTGTTTTTTTTTCTTTTTCTGTCCTATAGTACACATTGGAATGACTTCTTACTTTATTTGTTTTAATTATATTAAATAGATAAAGGTGTGCTCTCTCTCGTCTTTTTTTCCTTTTTTGTGTTCCTTGTAAAAAGTTTTTTTTAAAACATTGATCCTGCTTATTGTGGGGGAAACTTCTGCAGCAATGGAGGAGTCAGGACTCAAAGGAGACACGAGGAGAGCTGGAGCTTTGATGGCAAACACTGACGGATTATTTGGGTTTCAGCCGGAGGATTCACACGACATGTCACGGGCCACGATCTGACCACACGGTAGAGATGCCACATCGATTCAGAAGAGCTCTACCCCAGACCCGTGTATTTAGCTAGTTCTGAGAGAATAATCAACATAACAAGATAGAATCATCGCACCTCTATCAGCTGACGCCACCAGGCAGGAACAGGGAGACAGAACACTGAGAGCACAGCAGCCAAGGTTACGAGGTGCCTGTGCTCAGTCAGGGCTGTTTGATGAACTGATCAACTGGGCCACTGTTATGGGCCTTGGAATTATTTCCCCAACACTTGTGTTCAGAATTTAGCAGGTTGTTTCAAATATGTATTTGTGAATGGATGTTGCAACTATACAGAGCTTTAGCAATACTGTATGTAATTATGGAAATGCTAATAAAGCTATTGAATTTAATTGAATTGAGTCGTCTCCTGTTGAGCCAGACTGAGTGGCTCAGATAACTACAGCTCAGTGAGGTCTCTGGCTGTTTCGATAGTTCACTTTAGTCTGAGTTATCTCAGTGGTTCCCAAACGTTCACCATTATCTATTTAATATAGTTATACAAAAATAACAGAATAGATAATACCCGGTATGAAATCATTCCAATGTATACTATAGGACAGTACACAAAAGTGATTAGCAAAATATGCATGATGTTAACTAGGTAACATAAGATAAGATAGACTTTAAAATGGTTGTGTGCTTCACAGGAGGGGGAGAGAGAGGAGAGAGAGGAGAGAGAGGAGAGAGAGGAGAAGCTCTGAGACAGGAGGTAGAGGTCCTGCATTCTCACCACTATTAATGAACAACAAAAATAAAAATAAACAAGTTACATTTTGATTGGCTGTGGTTTGTTATGGCCATATTTCAAAGGATTCTTTGATTATTGAATTGTATAAAGATCTTTTCATATCGGCGCCAGCTAAAACCTTGCCTCGGGCAGCACATAGGTACGGGTCTATTGATCAATTAATAATGTTTGTGTAGTTTCAAAGCACAAAGAGAAAATCCTACGTGCCATTATTCTTCAATGTTTTCATTTTATTATTATCACTCACGTTTCATAATATGATAATCTAATACAAATAATTGAAGCGTACTCAATCCTACTCAATAATTGTATGATCTGAGGCTTTCACGAAGCATATGAAATGCCCAAACACCTAAAGTGAGTGCGCTGATCTTCGCATCGGGGGGGACTCGTTCACATCCCGCAGCAGTCAGCATTCCGCTATGTCGCTGGGCAAGACAGCCCAAATGGCTCCTGTGTGGGGACTGCCCACAGTATTGAAAGTATGTAAGTGACTTTGCGTTAAAGTGTCTAACAAGTGACATGTAATGTAATATACTGTAGGTATACCAACATTCCCCTCAGATATGCATGGCAGATTTACCTTAAGGTCCCTGTGGAAGTGTCCCTTGCCGTGAATATAGTCGACTCCACTGACTATTTGCTGAGCAATGGTTACACTTTCGTGTCTTCTCTTGGAGTCTTGCAGAGACTGAGTGTTCTTCTCTTTTATCCACTTTGTAAGTGTTTTTTTTTGCATAACTCCATCTGAATATAGAGGTCCTTTGCCGATGGATCTTCGATAGACCTAAGAAAAGAGAGAGACGAGAAACATGATAATATGACTATTCTTTTGATGAAGTCACTTCTTCTCGGTATGTTTTAATCCCAAGCCTTATAGTCCCTGTGGATGGCTAGAAACTCTTTGCAGCTCTGACCTGTGGACATACGGCGGTTAAGGCTCACCCATCTCCAAGTTACATTACATTACATGTCACCTGTTAGACGCTTTTATCCAAAGCAACTTACATACTCAATACTATGGGCAATCCAACAGGAGCACTTTGGGGTGAAGTGTCTTCAGGGACACAACGACATGCTGACTGCAGTGGGGTTTGAACCTGTGCTCCCCTGATCCCAACACCAACGCACTAGCCCACTGCGCCACAGCCTCCCTTGGAAGTTGAGAGCCATGTGCAGGTAACCGTGGCCCAGCCTGGAACCAAAGATATGCTCTGCGTGCTGTCGACAGCCTGATTAGGGTTACTGTGGGACTTACTGGGTAGAGCTGAAGCTGCCAGCGGAGTTCCCAGCTGTTATGTGACCTTTGTTTCTGGAATCCTCCATCCAAAACGTGTAGTATCTGACGATGTTACAGTGGAGAAGGTCTGACAGTGTCCCCACCTCGCGAAGAGCTTTCCTGATCCAATAGAGAAAAACAATGGAATCAGTAAACAAAGTATTTGCATACATACTGCATAACGCACGGTTGATCTGCACTGCTGCATACTCACTCGTTACTGCGGACAATCTTTACAGCAAAACACTTGTTCAGCAGTTTGTGTCTTGCTGCGTAAACCCAGCCATAGGCTCCACTTCCAAGACACTCGGTGATGTCAAATTCTGAAGTAAACCTGTCGAGATCAACACTTTTGTTCAGGCAAAAGGGGACTTGATTGGACAACAATTGTTGGGAGAGATTGTTGGTCCTACCTTGAAAGGGTGGATGTCTGATTTTCAGTATTTCCTATGTTCTTGTCTTTGACAGGATGCTGAGAGGACAAAATCAAATACAGTCAACATTCCCTGCTCTCATTGTTGTATACTCTTTAATAATAACACGTTTGCCCTCTACACATAAAGTAAGCAGCTTTCACAGTTTTTCACAGATTCTGAGAGGTGGGAGAAGTACTCTTATCTTGTACCTAAGTAAAAGTAGAAGTACTAGAGTGTAGGAGTACTCTGTTACAAGTAAAAGTCCTGTATTCAAAATGTCAAGTATTAGCATGAACATATACTTAAAGTACCTAAAGTAAAAGTACTCAATGTGCAAATTGGCCCATTTCAGAATAGTATATATTATATGTTATAATAATAATCATTGCTCCATTCTGATTCTGATTAGTGTTCTCAAAGCTGGTGAAGGTGCAGTTGTGGATTCACTCCAGGTGGAACTAAAGTCTGATTTAAGAGTTGTTTAAATGTCATATTATTAATTCAAATATGTAAAGTAACTAAAGGGAATACATAAAATTGATGTAGTGGAGTAAAAGTACACTTTTACCTTTTGTCATGATTTTAGTTTTGTGTTTTTAGACTCTGGTTTTATTTTTTAAGTTCTGTTCTCCCCGTGTCCTTGCTTCCTGTGTCCTTCCTCCCTGTGTCTGATTGTCTCATTGTGTTCCCCTGTTGCCCTTGTGTTTCTGCCTCCCCTGCCCAGCTGTATCTTGTCCTGTGATTAGCCTTATGTGTATTTAGTCTCGTGTTCCGCTGTGCTCCATGTCTGACTGTCGTCTTTCATGTCACGCTTCATGTTGGTCCCTACTCGGTTGTTGTCCTTTTGTTCCTCATGCTACGAATTTATGGATTTTAGGTTTCTTCTTGTTTGTTCATTGTCAACAGCTTTTTGTTAAATAAAGCTCGCTTTTTGTTATACTTTGCACCCCTTCTCCTCATTCTGCGTTTAGGTCCTGATAACCCCCAACCCTGACACCTCTGGATGTAGTGGGGTAGAAGTACAAAGAAGCGTCAGTATACATCACCCCCTTTACACTTAACAGGGTGAATCAAACCCTCTCAGGCTTATGCTGGCATAGGTTTGAGGGGAGGTGTGCACCCTTGTAAATTCGGTATGGTCCTCTATTCTCAGCTGTTAAGGCCCTCTGGAATGTACTTGGAAATACACTGAGATATTGAACATAGATGTAGCTCTGACTCCAGCTGAACAGTGTAGTGGGACCAATATGGAGAATCCATCAAGAGTTATTCAATTAAAATTAAACAAAATAAATAATAACAACAACATATATATGTTTTGGATTAAAACCATGTACTGATGCAAGGCCATGTGCATGCATGTGTTCCAGCATGAGGTGTGCGATGTATGGCTGTTTAACTTGTTATGTCTGTCTTGTAAGATATATAATAACATCTATTGTGGTATAAAGAACATACCTTATCGTTGGAAGAGTTTGATGAATCGGTGAATATTCCAGAGCCACTTGTACCTATGGACATGCTTGGTGACGATGCAATAGACTCTCTACGGAACATAATGAGAGGCATTGTTAGAGCTTTCCAGCGTTAAGCTTTACAATCTGTTTCAATACGAGGATACATAAGTGCCTTACAGTGAATTTGACAACCTGGTTGGGGTATCATGTTCAGACTCCGAGGGCATCTACACAAAAAAACAGATAATTGTTAGAATGTAGGATGTTCCAAATCAAATAATGTACCTCTTGGAGCCATTTACAATATAATGTTAATTATTTAATGTCACCGCAGTCAGATGGCGGGAAAACAGACCTGAGCTTGGGAAGGGTTTAATGAATCCTCAATTGTTATTGGGTGACTTGTGCTCGTCGACTTTCTTTGTGATGATGCCTTATACGAACCCCTAGGGGAACACAAGGAGGGACATGAGTAAAGCCTTCTTGGTATTTAACTCCATGTTCCTCTTTCATACCAATGGCAATAATACAACATTCACACAGGGGAGCAGCGAAGTGCCTCTTGCAGCGATAATTAAATGTTTCTGCAGGTGTGTGGCTATTTATTTCTGTCACTATGTGTCACTAATAGATATAGAAGAGGAGGATGAAACCATATGTAATAGTCACACAGCACACAGCACACAAAGTGAAATGTCACCTCTGCATTAAACCCAGCTAAGTACTAGGATTGTCGAGCTCCCGGGGAGCAATGGGGAGTGGGGGGCAAGTCCGGTGTCTTGCTCAAGGGGACCAGAGCATGGCCCAAGAGGGGAACGGGGACCCTCTCCACAGTCCAAGCCCCTACTAAGTGGATAATAATTCCGATTTGAACTGAAAATGCATCCTCCATTTTGTTTTAGATCAACGCGTTAGGGTTTGCTGCCTGAACATTCGGCCACACTAGCCCGCAAAAAGTTAAACTATCCCCGACTTTGAATGCGGCTGAGGTAGGAGCGGCAGGCGCAGCTTTGTAACGGCATGAACGCGTGCCACAGTCAGCACTTCGCCACTCCCCGGTGTGAATTCGTAGTAAGGGCTTTACAGGGGAGTTGATGGCGTTGACAACACAGGCGTTGCACCACCTTCAGATACTGTTGATCTGACGGACACCTAAAATGAAAGAGAAGATGTTTGACATAACATTAGACATTATCAGAAGAAAAGGGGCTATCAATACAACTAAATCCATCAAACAGAAACAAGGAAATGCTTTGCTCGTATGTTTAATGTAAAGGGCTGACATGGTCTCTGAGAGCATTAGGCTGCTTTCACAGCACCAGCAATAAAACGTCTCTTCACTGATGTGCCGCCACACCAGGAGGAAGAGCTCCCCTCGGCATCGGGGGCACCACCCGTAAATTGTTTTGAGCGATGTGCTCAAAGTTAAAATGATTTCAACTATAACCTCATTTACTGCTAAACTGTTGACACACAACCAACCTGATGACAGCCGCATTAAATAAACGTAACTAACTGTTTTCACTGCAAGGATCTGTGCCCAACTTCGCAGTGAGCAAAGAGAAAATTGAGTACCATGTGAATGCAGCTTAAGAGAAATTAAACCACTACTTTTCTGCTTAACTACCCTTAGCTGCCAGTTAAGTACACCTTGCTATCACCGTTGTATTAAACTATTTTATAATATATATAATATTATATTATGGAGTGGACCTATTCAACTTAAATTGAGGGTTTAAAGAAGTACACAATATAAAATACCTTGCTGTCCCAGTCTGACTGCTCTTGAAGGGCATCCCAGGCGAGTTTAGCTGCCTTTTGTTTGGCTTCCTTGGCAGTCCTTCCCTCAGCCACTGGATACTCCTTGTGCTCGATTATTAATCTGTAGGAGAATCTGTGAGTTTTTTAAAAGGAGGAGTTTAGTTCATTACTTTAATGTTCATGTAATGAAGAGTTAGCATAGAGAGTTACAGAGGTTGAGGTTCATACTGACTGAGGCTCATGGGCTGGTCCCCATCTTCTGTCTTCGATGAATGTATGGCAGCGGTTTTTTTTCTGACAGTAGTGGTTAACTAATCCAATGAAATCATGTTCAGAGCTGATGTCCTGAGAGTTGACACTGAGGCTGCTTGTCTTATTACTGTAATAAACAAGATACATTTAACACAGATGAAGACATGAAAATAAAACATTGCACTGGCTTTGTGATTTACTCACCAGATATCAGAATCATTTTGATTTGGTTCCTTCTTTGGTTTAGCTGATGGAGGGTTGTAATTCTCAACTGCAGTCTGGAGAACAAAAATGCTGTGTCACACCCTACAGCATATGTTTAGGCTGTGATTGGTAGTTTACCTTTAATAAAAGGGGCTTGTTAAAAATAGAGGACGAAAAATATTACTGTCGCAACTCATACCTGATGTGCGCCCTCCTGGTGTAGGTCTCTCAGGGCTTTTTTAGCAGCATCTTGGTTGGCTTTCTTTTTCGTCTTCCCTTCACCCTCAGGATAGACTTTACCATTCAGGACCACCCTCTGGGTGAATCTGTAGAGCAATTATAATTATGTTATTCAGGCAGACTTGAAATAATGTTGGTGGGGTTGGGATGCATTCAATCAGTTGATTCTGCACAATATAATAGTAAGCCTCTAGTAACCATCCATGTTGTTAATTGTGAGCAATAATGTATTCCTAACTTACTCTACATTGTAGAGTAAGTTAGGAATACATTATTGTCCCATTAAAAATATATGCTACTGCTTCAAAATGATCTCAATTTAATTGGCTACTATCAGGAGGAAAATTACTTCAGGGAAATACAGTCAATTACAAATATATATATATATAGATATCGATTGATGTAGTGATCCTTTCATTATTTGTATCAACATAGCCTATACAGTAAGTGCATCTTTTGACTTGTCTGTAGGCCTACTTCTCTCAAGAAGCCCAAGGGTGCAGTTTATTTTCATTGTAGGCCTAAGGCAAGTTTATTTGTATAGCACCTTTCAACACAAGGCAATTCAAAGTGCTTTACAAAAAGGAAATACATATTATGTATACATACGTCCTCATATGTCATGACTTTATTGAGTATTTTACAAGTAAATTAGTTTATTGTTCTTGATGAGGTTGATTACTTTGCACTTGGGACATTGTAAAATCAACAACCCCTTAAGAAGCTCAGTAAAGTCAAACAATGTGCATTTCATTTACGATTTTTTTATAATGAAGATTTGTTAATTTATCATTTAGGCCATTTGTTATAAACAAAGGTTACACATACATTACGAGGAAGTAATCACACCCAGAAAATGACCGATCCCTGCAGTGAAAAGTGTAAGTATAGGCCTACTGTATTATGAACATGCAGGGCTTTGATAGGCTATGCACTTTATTCTGTATTTAGTGTATGGTATCTTCCCAATGTAGACCAACTAAAAAGTAGTTTAATGATTCTTTAAAGAGTTTTCTGTAACCATGCGTCCTCTAGGAAAAGCTGTTTTTGTCTGTGAGGAGTCCAATAATTTTCATATTGAACCACTCCCACTACCGTTCCGACCGAATAATATAGCTACACATGAAGGCTTAAGCATAAGTCACGGGTAAAAGGCATGTTATTACACTCACGTTTTATCGTGGTCTGGGCCAACAGAGCCACGGTCCTCATATTTAATTAAAAAACTTGTTTTCGTCGCGTATTCGTTCAGTTTGTAAACAGCACTTTCCATTTTAAAACACGTCAGAATGTAATCTTGAATTCCGTAAAACGATAGGATCAAAGTGCACCGCTCACAGCAGCTCTCGGTTTACCCAGTTTGGTCCCGCGTACGGTATATCCTGCTGCTTCGACTCAACTGGTTTAGGATACAACTAAGTTTCGATTTCCTGATATGACAGTAAACGTCATAACGTTACGTGACTTGACAATAATGATAAGCCCTACATAAATCCAGACAAACAACAAAACATACACTGTTATATATTTTTAAATGTGCGTAGGTACATTGATGTTTTGGATTGGATCGTTTTGTGGTGACCGCCTATTAATACACTGGGACATAATTCATACATGGCACTACAGTTGGGGGTGTTGTTCCCACACGGACATGTTAGGTGTTTACTATATATGCTGTGTGCCCTCCTGACTTCACTCCCTTGCCACTCGGACTGCAAGCCAGCAACATGTACTCCGCAATAAAGTTCACTTTTGCACCGCCTCCGACTCCCTATCTCTCGGCACTACCGTTTGTATTTTATGTTTAGATATTTTATTTCATTATAGGCTATACTCTCATTGTATGTATTCTAATCTGATATCTGCTTTCCTACATACTTTACTCTTGAATGAATGTCTATTGATTTGATTGAATGTCACTGTTTATTAAAGACACCAAAAATCCCAAACTTGGCACCACTCGTAAAAATGTTTTAACCTAATTTACACAAGACTGCTGACACAATCCCTGCCACACAGGGTTTGTTTTTGGTTTATGCACCCACTGTCTCAGTAGGACTCTTGCCATAGCCACGACGACCACGCCCGGTGCCTGCTCCGTTGCTGGGCACAGGTTAGGCAGGTTTGGGAAGTTTCTTGTTGTTGAATTAATCAATGTATTCATGTCAGCCGAATGACAAATATATATATGGTGGTTAAATGTGTGTGTGCGATTGTGATGTTAAAATGTGTATTGGCAAGGCTTTGATTTGTAATGTGCAACACGGAACCTATACTTGGGCCAGTGTGAAATTATTTGGAGGAGCATAGGTGCAGCTTTTCCTAAACTAATATGTGTGTAATTGTAACAAATTATAGAAATGCCAGGTTCTGGTGGGAGCTTTACCATGCTGACTTGACCAAGTTATCATCTTGAGTGACAGTTCTCCAACCCTGAGAACATTTACGTACATGCAGCTCACACAACAACTCAATACACTTGACTTAGCACTGATCACCGGGACCTCGATGGTAGTTGATTGTGCTAAAAGCCTTTGATGACGTTCAAGTTTAACATGTAAACTACATAAAAGGAACGTGCTACTTATTGCACGACATACCCCCATAAAGACCCCTTTCACGCACATGTTCATGGTCCTAGGAATGAGTCCACATTACCACATCTCAAATCATGATGATGTGAGAGCCCTTGACATGTGTCACAACATCAACCAAACACGATAGAGATGTTGTGTATACTTTTGGGATGCATACTGCCAAAGTAATTAGTCAGGACATGATTATTTGTTCAAACTAAATAGATGTAAAATCTCATTTAAAAATAAAAGGGAAGTCTTTCGTGAAAGATTATAAAATATAGCAATACAAAAAAGATGCTGTTTGTTCTTTGGCTAACTTCTCAAACTTAACATATTTAGTACAAAACAAAATATGTAGTATGTATTGACCATTCCCAGCATTGCATAACATGTCAACTGTTGACACAGAAATATTCAGTGCATGATTATTTACAGCTGGACAGATCTTTGATTATTAAACCCATCCTTTATTAATTTGCATGGTGAATGATTTGAACTCCTGCAGACAGGACAGTGCTAAGCTGAATCCATCAGTGCAGTCCATTAACCATCCATCAATGAATATTATTAACATCACATAAACAGTATATCAAATATGTTCATCAGACGACAGACCCATTACCCTCATAAGACTTGTCACAATTCGTGATATCACACAGTTGCACTTTTCGGGGGCTTCTCCGTCGCTGCCCCTCCCGCAGGACCTCACTCCCACAACCCACAGAGACTGCACTGACCTCCCCACCTTCAAAAGACTGACAAAAACTCACCTCTTCAATCTGGATTTTAATGTGTGATTGTGTTTGTATTGCTTGATTTTAATTTGACTTTAACAATATTTATTTGTTGTTCTTTTCACTCTCTATGTAAAGCGACTTTGAGCACCTGTAAAAGCGCTAACAAAATAAATCTATCATTATTATCTTGGGGGGGGGAAAGGCCATTGCCAAATAATACAATTCATTTCCTCGAGCAGAAAAATAAATGTCTTGCTTGATTGATTTATGCAAAAGGTTTTTTTTAAATAAAAGCTGTACACGGAAAGATAGGAGAGAGGAGTTTATCAAATATTTGTTATTGGTTGTGAGCATATTCTAATGTTTTTTTATCATTTAAATATACAGTTCTGTTGAGTGTTGAGAGCTGTATCTATACATCTCTTAATTTCCCCTCAAAGTGCACCAGATTGATGCATTTAACTTCAATTTAAAGAAAAAATCTTCCTGGGGACCCCCCCTAGAGGATGTGAGGTCCACCAACAAATAAAACAGGTGCACATGGATAGGATACTAGATACATCTGCACACTCATCATATACACTACATATTTTTTCTTTTTTAACACCAGTCCCTAATATATTTGTAGAAAGAAAAATCGAGAAACATGTTTCATTGTCGAGGACCCCCTGTTTTGTGTCCCCCGCACTTCTCAAACCAAAGTTACACCCTTGACTACCATTGACCATCGACTTACCTGTAATATTAGTTTTACAAATAATTATATTAAATTAAAATAAATACATAAAATAAATAATTGTTTTTATTTCTCTCATATAATTTGATAATTATTATAAACTGTATGTAGTACCCTGGTCGTCCACCGGGTGGCAGTGTTGACCCCCCGGAAGCCATGAAGAAGAAGTAGTGATGACGCAGGTTCAACATGGCGCTGCAGGTGGAGTTGTGTTGCCTGGAAACTTTCCCCTCTCACCTCAGTCCTCTGGATGTTTTGATTTTCCAGTCTCACCTGGACTCGATCTTCCAGAATGACAGCGACCCACCAACCGTCCTCTTCACTCCGCAGCCGCCCCAGGGCTCCTGTAAGCCGGGCATTTTACTGCGCCTCCACCCGACCACCGAGGAGGAGACTGCTGGTTCCCCCAGACCCGAGTTCAAGACCCGGGTCCGGCTCTTCACCAGCCGGCTCTTCCTGCAGCACCACGGGCTCCAGAGGGCCGGGAGCACCGGGACTATCCGGGCCATGGAGCCGGTTTCCCTGAACAGAGTGGTGCTGGGAGCCCGCAGCAGACAGACTCTCCTCTGGGCAGGAGGAGAGAGGTTCACCGAGGGGCTGCTGGAGCTCTGCAGCCCGGGACAGTGTCTGCTGGCCCGTCAGGGAGACCCGCTGCTGCCGCCCCCCATACACCTGGGGGAGGACCCGGGACAGGTGAGAGACCAGGTTTTTTTAAAAATAAAACATAGTTTAATAACTTTATATACATGTTGTCTTGTTCCTATTGCATTCATTAATTTAATTGTAAACATGCAGTTAATCCTGAAACCAGAACAGCTGTTTTAATGAAGTGTTTTGATTTCCCCTCTTCCTAAGGTGATGGAGCTGCTGGTGTTGGAGTGCAGTCCTGTCACTCAGGGACGGATCACGGCCGACACCTCTCTGGTTCTGACTGACTGCTGGGACCCCCCGGACCCCCCTGCCGCCCCCGCACCCTGCACACTTATGTAAATATATGTAACTTGTTCATACAAATGCATAACTTTTTACTGTGATATTACTTTATAATAATAATAAAATAAACGTTATTGGTATAGCCCCTTTCATGCACAAAGCAGCCCAACGTGCTTTACAGAACAAGAAGAAAACATAACAATATTAAAATAAATACAGAACAAGACAAAACATCTACAGTGATCCTAATGAAATTCCTAATTTATCACTTTATCACATTATTTTAATTTGTATTCTATTTTATCTTTATTTTTACCCTGTGTGAACCCTGTTTTTCATTCTGACACTTTTGCCTCTGTTAACGCCTGAATTAAGGGGATACATAAAGTTGTGTCTTATCTCATCAGACCGCTCAGACTGTGCGTGTCGGACTTCGCTCATTACGCCGACGGCCTCGGAGGCGGTCTCTCTCTCCTGGACAACAGGAAGCTGCTGGGCTCGGGGTTTTCGGGCGTCCTGCAGGCGCTGGAGTGCAGGCTGGACGTCCGAGTGGTGGACACTCAGCGATGGCGGGGGGTCAAAGGTCAGCAGGGGGTCGCTGTGGATGTGGACAGCTGTGTGTTCGTGAGCAAACAGCTGCTCCTCAGGCTGGGGCTGTTCAACCAGGAGTGGGTGAAGCTGTCGAGGCCAGGCGGTTCCTGCAGAACAGCTGATGTGAGGGGGGGGCTCTGCAGACAGAGGCTGGTCTCTGTGCTGGTACTGGATCCATCACTGAGTCCAGATCTGCAGAACCAGGAGGAAGTCGGTTTCATATCGGCAACTCTGTGGTTCAACATGACTGATGGAGACATGGTCCCCGTGAGCAGCTGCACTCTGAGGGTGAAGGTGATTCAGCCAGGGCTCAACAGTTCGTCTGAATTCTGTCCAAAAAAGCAATACGGATAAATAGATAATAGAATTGGAGGATGGCAGCCTCTGTAATGGTCACACATACATGCACACAGTGACATTTGACCTCTGCATGTAACCCATCCTAGTACTAGGGTGCAATTTGCTAAAGGCATATTATTTTAAAATGTATGTCAACAAGTGAAAATATTAATTTCCCCAGAATTCTTTCCAGAGTCCCCTTTTCTAGTCACTACTTCGTCTCACTACCTCTCCCCCTTTAATAACATGTGCCGTCCTCTCAGAGGTGGAGACCCTCTCCTCCAGCGCCCGGCGGTCCGCACTCGCACAGCTTCTGTCGCTCAGCTTCCCCTGCGTTCTCCAGCGAGCTTCACGTCCAGCCCGTGATTTCCCCGCTCTACGACAGCCTCAGCTGCTGCGACGCCGTGCTGTCTGAACACTTCAGCACGCCCAGGTCAGCCTGACAGCGTTCAGATACGACATCATCATTATTATTATTACACACTTATCCTCTGAGTGTCCTCTCTCTCGGCAGGCTGGTTTCAGAGGGAGACGTCCTGACCGTTCGCGCTGAAAAGCATCCAGAGCTGCTGGAGAACAACTCGGAGGGAATACACAGGTACGGCTCACTCCTCCACGAATACTTGATGTTCACCGGCTGCTTTGTCAGCGTGTTCAGCTTGACATGAACGAGATTATTCTGTCGAGACACACATGTTATTATCTTATGATAATGATGAAATATACATTCAGTTACGTATCTGTTGGTTAGGTTAATCCGAGTTAATGAAGTGATGTCTTAATAACTGCCTCGGACATTTATGACATTTGAATTTGACAATAAACAGTTCATTATTTAAATGCTTATTATGTAACTGACCTAAGTGCAACCTTTGACCTCCGGCAGGTGTCCGGTGCTGTACTTCAGAGTGCAGAAGGTGTGTCCGTCTGCGGAGGGAGAAGAAGAGGAGGGAGACGCTCTCCTGGCTGACAGACAACACACCTCTCTCTACATGGTGACCTTTGACCCTTTGCCTCCTGTCAGTGTGTGTGGCTGCAGTTCAACGCTCTTGTTCGCTTAGACAAGTTTCTGACTCAGCGAAATAACCTGCAAAAACCGTAGTGGCATTTTAAGAGCTGGTTTAATTATCTCTAAATGTTAGGAAGCGGTCATTTCCTTTTCTCATAGGATCCACTGCAGCATCCTTTAGAGAGGAGATAGTCCTGTATGCATGCGTCAGCAACTCAACATGTGGCCATTAAAGTGGTTGACAGTACAGGCCCTTACTTTAATCGTTCATTAAAGTTGTGTTTGTTTGTTTGTTTGTTTGTTTGTTTGTTTGTTTAGCCTACTAATGTTTAATGCGTTCTAAATAAAGTTGCTAAACATGCCTTCAAAGTCGTGTACTAACAGTGGGATTCTGTAACCCTTTGCAAGTCCTCATGAATTATTATTCAGATATTTCTTTTCCCCCGTGACGTTTTCTGTTTCCTTTTTTAGGAAAACAAACGATTGGGAGAAGATTCAGGAAGATTGTTTTGATTATTCTAATGCAGCCTGTGTCACTGAATGTGTGTGTCTGTGTGTCCTCAGCAAGCGTCCACCAGCAGCGCGGTGCCCCCCCTCTCCGTGGAGGGCTCCTCCCTGTGGAGCAGCCTCTCTCCTCCGGGCCTCGTCAGGACGGTGGAGCTCCTCAGCAGCATCGTCCTGCCTCACCTGCACCACAGGTAACTGTCCGTCTGCAGCTCTGACAGGAAGTGTGATAGAGAGAGGCATGATGGGACATGTAGTCATGTGATGATGCTGTTCTGTGTGGTTGTAGCAGCTCTCTGCCCGGCTGCACCGTCCTCCTTCACGGCCCGTCAGGGAAGTGGGAAGATGACGGCAGTCAGCGCAGCGAGTCGGAGACTGAACCTCCACCTGCTGAAGGTAAGACAGCCTTTTTTATTCTTCCTCCTATTAATCGTTACTACAACATTTCCGGTCTTTTATTTTTTCTAAGAACTGTTACCGTCCTGCACAGTTTCAAAATGCAAGTACTCATTGGGCAAAATGTCAGTTTGTGTATAATATTTGTTTTTATCCCTTACAATTACACAGAAGAGCTATTCAATGTTTAATTTGCTATATTTTGTCTAAATATATTGATATCTTCTAATTCTTTTTTAAACATTGAGTTGTAAATGATTATTAAATGTATATAAAAGTATTACATGTATCAAATTAGCTACTCATAAATATATGTTTTTGATTTATTATCCCACATTCACGTTGAGAAACAGCTGGATATGACCGTTGTTATGGTTACACTTCCTGTTGCCCTGTGTGCAGGTGGACTGTGTGAGTGTGTGTGCTGACACCCCAGCAGCCTCGGAGGTGAAGCTCAGCTCGGTGTTCCAGCGTGCGGAAGCCCTGCAGCCCTGCGTCCTGCTGCTCAGGAACCTGCAGGTCCTGCTCCGCCCTCGAGGGGGCGCCGAGGAGGACGGCAGGGTGCAGGCCGCGCTGAGCCGGCTGCTCCACAGCGCCCCCACCAGGTCACTGCCTTTAACACTTTAATGCTGTGACGCTGATCTAGCTGCAGGTGGAGGACGTAGACACGTTACAAAATTCCCCCTATCATGTCTTTTATACTACATACTCAAAGAGACTCAAAGTGTCCGGAAATACACCCTCTTTTTCTCGTACCCACGTCTCTAAAAACCGGGCTACAACGGAGCTGATCCAGATTTGCGTCCGATATGACGTAATATCAGAAATGTGGGCTGGCTTTACGCCCACGGCCCAATCGGAAACGTTGCAATCAGAAACAATGCGCGATGTGTTTTGGACGTAATATGGTCAGTGTTTACGTTAGCAAGCATCGCTAACACTCAGAGCTAACGCCGTACTGGAGAGAGTGTGTGTAAACATGCAGGAAATAAAGAAAGGAACCTTGTCGTAAACCCGCAAGAGGAAAAGCATTTGAGCTCCACACGGTTTCGGAAGTAATCCTTGATGTGGTTTGGAACATGATATGGCGTTTCATCACCGCAGCATTTCGCCGAGGATCTGCCGGGCGAATTCTCCTGCATGAGCTCTCGTCTTTTTTTCATTTATTTGTTATAAAGCTACAGACCCGCAATCAGCGATTCTAAAAATATTTTATATATAAAAAAAAATCCCGATCCCCGATTTTTTTCTTCCGATCTTTTGAAAATCACGTGATCGGGGATCGGATTTTCTCTTTTTTTTTAGAAAATATGATCGGATCGGGACATCTCTAATATCCGACACCTATAATATATGCCTAAAAATAGTTCCTAACAGATGGCATGTACACCAAATGGTCAGAAGTGTTTGCACAGACCTGTGTCAACATGTTCTCGTTCACTGCGGTTTGTTTGTCGTTGTATTTTGTAGCTTAATGGCAACAAAAGGGTCGACAGCGAACACCAGAGCAGTGGAAGCTGTTTACAGACCATTGCTGAACATGATGGCAGCAGGTCATGTGACCAGAGGAGGGGATCTTAGTGGAGGGTGGCAACATAATGTCTTCCAACAACAGATGACAAACAACATATATTAAATATATTTAAGCATTTAGACGTTTCCTCTTTTCACAGCAGTAGAGTTTTTTAATCCTTTGAGTTTTAGTAAGAACGAGCAGGGAGCATTCACATCTACGGTACATGCTATTTTATTATGTTTTCTTTTAACTCTCACGCATTCTTCTTCAGCAGTATTGTTCGGACTTTGAACTCGTAGAATGACCTTATTTTACAGAGTGGTTCAGAATGATCATATTTTGCAAAGTGTTACTTCTCATATGTTAGGAACGTGTCCATGAGTGTGTGTGTGTGTGTGTGTGTGTGTGTGGTGTGTGTGTGTGTGTGTGTGTGGTGTGTGTGTGTGTGTGGTGTGTGTGTGTGTGTGTGTGTGTGTGGTGTGTGTGTGTGTGTGTGTGTGTGTGTGTGTGGTGTGTGTGTGTGTGTGTGTGGTGTGTGTGTGTGTGTGTGTGTGTGTGTGTGTGTGGTGTGTGTGTGTGTGTGTGTGGTGTGTGTGGTGTGCGCAAGAGCTAAGAAAACATATTTGCAGTCTGGCACCGTCATCATTTTGTTATGTAGAGCAGAGTACTGATGAACTGAAGTCTTCTGGAGGACAAAAGGACACTAAAAGGTAGAATAAAATAAAATGAAATGTTAGTTTTTAGTTGGAGGATCCTGTCTTGAATCCAGAGCTGACTTGGTCTTGTTGTCCCACGAAGGTTGACTTGAAGTCCCTCAGACAAACATCTTCTTAGTCTTTTGTACAGGTCCCCTATTATTCAAAATCCTCTTCTCCATGTCTCTTCTACATCAACACGTGTCCCCTCTTCTTCATGTCTCTTCTACATCAACATGTGTCCCCTCTTCTTCATGTCTCTTCTACATCAACATGTGTCCCCTCTTCTTCATGTCTCTTCTCATCAACATGTGTCTCTTCTACATCAACATGTGTCCCCTCTTCTTCATGTCTCTTCTACATCAACATGTGTCCCCTCTTCTCCATGTCTCTTCTACATCAACATGTGTCCCCTCTTCTTCATGTCTCTTCTACATCAACATGTGTCCCCTCTTCTTCATGTCTTTTCTACATCAACATGTGTCCCCTCTTCTTCATGTCTCTTCTACATCAACATGTGTCCCCTCTTCTTCATGTCTCTTCTACATCAACATGTGTCCCCTCTTCTCCATGTTTCTTCTACATCAATATGTGTCCCCTCTTCTACATCAACATGTGTCCCCTCTTCTTCATGTCTCTTCTACATCAACATGTGTCCCCTCTTCTCCATGTCTCTTCTACATCAACATGTGTCCCCTCTTCTTCATGTCTCTTCTACATCAACATGTGTCCCCTCTTCTTCATGTCTCTTCTACATCAACATGTGTCCCCTCTTCTTCATGTCTCTTCTACATCAACATGTGTCCCCTCTTCTTCATGTCTCTTTTACATCAACATGTGTCCCCTCTTCTTCATGTCTCTTCTACATCAACATGTGTCCCCTCTTCTCCATGTCTCTTCTACATCAACATGTGTCCCCTCTTCTTCATGTCTCTTCTACATCAACATGTGTCCCCTCTTCTTCATGTCTCTTCAACATCAACATGTGTCCCCTCTTCTTCATGTCTCTTTTACATCAACACGTGTCCCCTCTTCTTCATGTCTCTTCTACATCAACACGTGTCCCCTCTTCTTCATGTCTCTTCTACATCAACACGTGTCCCCTCTTCTTCATGTCTCTTCTACATCAACACGTGTCCTCTCTTCTTCATGTCTCTTCTACATCAACACGTGTCCCCTCTTCTCCATGTCTCTTCTACATCAACATGTGTCCTCTCTTCTTCATGTCTCTTCTACATCAGCATGTGTCCCCTCTTCTTCATGTCTCTTCTACATCAACATGTGTCCTCTCTTCTTCATGTCTCTTCTACATCAGCATGTGTCCCCTCTTCTTCATGTCTCTTCTACATCAACATGTGTCCCCTCTTATTCATGTCTCTTCTACATCAACATGTGTCCCCTCTTCTTCATGTCTCTTCTACATCAGCATGTGTCCCCTCTTCTTCATGTCTCTTCTACATCAACATGTGTCCTCTCTTCTTCATGTCTCTTCTACATCAGCATGTGTCCCCTCTTCTTCATGTCTCTTCTACATCAACATGTGTCCCCTCTTCTTCATGTCTCTTCTACATCAACATGTGTCCCCTCTTCTTCATGTCTCTTCTACATCAGCATGTGTCCCCTCTTCTTCATGTCTCTTCTACATCAACATGTGTCCCCTCTTCTTCATGTCTCTTCTACATCAACATGTGTCCCCTCTTCTTCATGTCTCTTCTACATCAACATGTGTCCCCTCTTCCTCATGTCTCTTCTACATCAACATGTGTCCCCTCTTCTTCATGTCTCTTCTACATCAACATGTGTCCCCTCTTCCTCATGTCTCTTCTACATCAACATGTGTCCCCTCTTATTCATGTCTCTTCTACATCAACATGTGTCCCCTCTTCTTCATGTCTCTTCTACATCAACATGTGTCCCCTCTTCTCCATGTCTCTTCTACATCAACATGTGTCCCCTCTTCTTCATGTCTCTTCTACATCAACATGTGTCCCCTCTTCTTCATGTCTCTTTTACATCAACATGTGTCCCCTCTTCTTCATGTCTCTTCTACATCAACATGTGTCCCCTCTTCTCCATGTCTCTTCTACATCAACATGTGTCCCCTCTTCTTCATGTCTCTTCTACATCAACATGTGTCCCCTCTTCTTCATGTCTCTTCAACATCAACATGTGTCCCCTCTTATTCATGTCTCTTCTACATCAGCATGTGTCCCCTCTTCTTCATGTCTCTTCTACATCAACATGTGTCCTCTCTTCTTCATGTCTCTTCTACATCAGCATGTGTCCCCTCTTCTTCATGTCTCTTCTACATCAACATGTGTCCCCTCTTCTTCATGTCTCTTCTACATCAACATGTGTCCCCTCTTCTTCATGTCTCTTCTACATCAACATGTGTCCCCTCTTCTTCATGTCTCTTTTACATCAACACGTGTCCCCTCTTCTTCATGTCTCTTCTACATCAACACGTGTCCCCTCTTCTTCATGTCTCTTCTACATCAACACGTGTCCCCTCTTCTTCATGTCTCTTCTACATCAACATGTGTCCTCTCTTCTTCATGTCTCTTCTACATCAACATGTGTCCCCTCTTCTCCATGTCTCTTCTACATCAACATGTGTCCTCTCTTCTTCATGTCTCTTCTACATCAGCATGTGTCCCCTCTTCTTCATGTCTCTTCTACATCAACATGTGTCCTCTCTTCTTCATGTCTCTTCTACATCAGCATGTGTCCCCTCTTCTTCATGTCTCTTCTACATCAACATGTGTCCCCTCTTATTCATGTCTCTTCTACATCAACATGTGTCCCCTCTTCTTCATGTCTCTTCTACATCAGCATGTGTCCCCTCTTCTTCATGTCTCTTCTACATCAACATGTGTCCCTCTCTTCTTCATGTCTCTTCTACATCAGCATGTGTCCCCTCTTCTTCATGTCTCTTCTACATCAACATGTGTCCCCTCTTCTTCATGTCTCTTCTACATCAACATGTGTCCCCTCTTCTTCATGTCTCTTCTACATCAGCATGTGTCCCCTCTTCTCCATGTCTCTTCTACATCAACACGTGTCCCTTCTTCTTCATGTCTCTTCTACATCAGCATGTGTCCCCTCTTCTTCATGTCTCTTCTACATCAACATGTGTCCCCTCTTCCTCATGTCTCTTCTACATCAACATGTGTCCCCTCTTCTTCATGTCTCTTCTACATCAACATGTGTCCCCTCTTCCTCATGTCTCTTCTACATCAACATGTGTCCCCTCTTATTCATGTCTCTTCTACATCAACATGTGTCCCCTCTTCTTCATGTCTCTTCTACATCAACATGTGTCCCCTCTTCTTCATGTCTCTCTACATCAACATGTGTCCCCTCTTCTTCATGTCTCTTCTACATCAACATGTGTCCCCTCTTCTCCATGTCTCCTCTACATCAACATGTGTCCCCTCTTCTTCATGTCTCTTCTACATCAACATGTGTCCCCTCTGTGGAAAGAGACTCTGAAAGCTTCAGGAACAAAGATTCTCTCTTTTTGATCCATTTCTATAAAAACCTGTCTGAAAATGAGCTGATCAGATTTTGGCCACTTTGTGATGTCATAACGATGTGTTGTCTTGTGTAACCATTAGCCAATCAGCAACCAAGGTAACCTTATCACCTGAATCTCCTCTAGAGCTCCATTGAGTTCTTTGTAACCAAACCTCTCTCAGAGGGGCGTGGGGAGGGGCTCCTTACTTTCATCTAAAGTAACAGACAGAGAATCAGCTCTTTGGAAACAGGGCTGAAACAGAGGGGATTATGGGTAATGCTGCAATGATCTGTTTGGTGTTTCAGCCAATCAGAGACAGGCTCTGTATATATCTGAGACCTGTGATATACTGATGATAAACAGCATGTAGGGGACCTTTAAGGTGAGATGAATGCAGTGGATGAGTTCTCGTATGCCTCTGAGGTCTTGAAGAACCCCGTGTGATGGTGCTGGTCTCTGTGTTTCAGCGTGGTGGTGGTGGCGACGGTCTGCAGGCCTCGGGAGGTGTCTGCAGGGGTCATATCAGCGTTCGTCCACCAGGTGGCGCTGGAGAGTCCCTCTGAGGAGCAGCGGCGCTCCATGCTGCTCAGCCTGAGCCGAGGCCTTCCTCTGGGGAGAGACGTGGACCTGGAGAGGCTCTCCAAAGCCACCGCGGTGCGTTCCGTCACGAGCAACCGCTCGGAGACATGTAGGAAACTATCCGCTATCTGACGAATACGTTTAACGCTTAATTCAGAGGACGATTCCCAATAGTTGTGCTTATGTCACCTTAATCACAGTTCCTCCACTTGTGCTATTAAATAATAATAATTATACATTGGATTTTTATAGCGCTTTATTTAATAGTTAGATTACTGTATTTATTTTTAATTCTACGATTTGCAAGTCTTTGGTGCTTGTGGATCAGTTAGAAAACTGCAGTCAACATTTTAACAAAAAAATTATCCATAAAAACTCACTCATTAAAATGATTCCTTTTTTGTATTAATATTTAGAATGTCACATACGCATACATGTACTTACTGAGTTCAGTATTGTTTGAGTAATATACACATATTCAAAGTGCTTCAAATAGGATAAGCATCCGTATGGGACAGGGATGGATGTTCCGTGGACTCAAACCTGAAGTGAGAAAAACATGCTAAAGTATTTATGATTTGGCCTCGAGTTTAGTCCAACTGGTTTGCATCTCTGATATGCTCCCAACATGTCCTGACTTCCTCCTCTTGGCCCAAGCTTCGTCCTGACGCCCCAAAGTGTCATGAAATCAAACCAGCGCTTTCTCTGTTCTCCGGCTGAAGAGCCATATCACCAGAGAGGATTCTGATGTAGTCTTAATGTGAAACCCTGGGTGTTTCTCAATGTCGAGGACGCTTGCTTGGTAGCACATGTCTTCCGAGTCACGCATCCTTCCTAGCCTTTGAAAATGAAGAATGGTGGAACAGGCTAACAGGCGTGCGTCATATGCGAGGCCCCGCCTTCAATGGAGCGCGATTTCCGCCAGAGATTTGGTAATTGGTCCGTGCGCAAAGCATTGTGGGGATTTTAAGACCGCGGAGGATACAGATGTGCAGCCTCGAAGTTTCCTGCTGCGAAAGTACGCCGGTCTCGGTAGAATTCCAAGTATGCTGGACATTGGAACAGTCCTTCGGTGGGACTCGATGGCGTAGTATGCTTGAAATAGTGGCTCTGGAGCAGCTTTCCTCGACATTGAGAAACACCCCCTGGCCGTTTCTCAATCGCGAGGAGGCTGGCTTGGTAGTCGCGTACTTCCAAGTCACTTCCTTCAGAAACGAAGCAAGTATACTTCCAAGCCACGGCTTCGGAAAAACGAAGAAGAATGGAACAGGCTAACGAAAGTAAATACCTCACGATGTCCATCTAATTATGAACTTGCTTTACTTTCACGGAACACATGTTTGGTGGAAACAAACAAATGTAACAAAGTAACATATTTACCAACACGTGTTCTACGCCACTATACTTACATTTAAATGTGTGCTGCGTCGATTCAGCCATTCTCCGCAAGGGTTTTTGAAATTGCGCAAAGCATTGTGGGGATTTTAAGGACGCGAAGTCTACCCATGTGCAGCCTCGAAATTTCCTCCATACCAAGGACGCGGCCTCGGTGGAAATCCAAGTATGCTGGAGATTGGAACAGTCCTTTCGGCGGCACTCGATGACGTAGCATCCTTGAAATATTGGCTTGGAAGCCAGAATCCTCGAGATTGAGAAACAGCCCCTGACTGTGAATGTGTCCTTCATTAATGATTCCTCCTCCTCCTCCCTCCTCCTCCTCCTCCCCTCTCCTCTCCCCTCCTCCTCCTAGGGCTTTGTGTTGGGGGATCTGAGCGCTCTGCTGGTGGAGGCGGGGCGCGCGGCCTGCAGGAGGCTCCTTCACACCTGGTGAGACTGAAGATGAAGAGTTGTTGATGAACCTGTAGATACAACTAAATGACTTTGATCGCATCGCTTCCAGCTCCTCCCGCCTGCCCAGGGTCTGCGGAGGGAGAACAAAAGCGTAAAGCTAAATCTGGCATAAAGGGTGTCCTCTCTTTGGGAGAACATCTTTCTTACGCCTTGTTTTCTTAGTTTCTTAGTTTTCTAACATATTTAGCAGGGCGTCCTTATCATGCAAAGTGTTCAGTTCAGTGTGTGCAAAGATGTAATGCTTAATTAACCCATTATTTTGTGTGTGTGTGCGTGTGTGTGTACGTGTGTGTGTGTGTGTGTGTGTGTAGTCGGGGCAGACAGGAGGAGGATCTGTGCTCCAGTGGAGTCACCATCCTGAACCAGGACTTCTCCTCGGCCCTGGAGACCCTGCAGGAGGCCCAGTCCACGGCCATCGGAGCCCCCAAGGTGAGGGTGAGGGTTAGATCTCGACCCAGAGCCATGTGCTTAGCTAGTTCTGAGAAGAATCAACATATTGTGCACAACAAGACAGAACAGGCAAAGCACTCTAACCAGGAACAGGGAGTCCACACACTGAGAGCAGGTGACGGGCCTGAGCTCAGTGAGGGCCGGTCAGACTGAGGTCAAAGAACTGGGCTCCCCATCGTTATGTAATCCCCTCTAAAGGCGCTGCCGTTGTGTGACAGATCCCAGATGTGCGCTGGGAGGACGTTGGAGGTCTTCATCAGGTGAAGAAGGAGATCCTGGACACGGTGCAGCTCCCTCTGCAGCGCCCGGAGCTCCTGTCTCTGGGTCTGAGCCGGACCGGGGTCCTGCTCTACGGACCCCCAGGGACCGGGAAAACCCTGCTGGCCAAAGCCGTGGCCACCGAGTGCTCCATGACCTTCCTCAGGTAGGACAGCACTCGGGGTTTGGACATCTTTCTGCCACCATTTCTTTGGATCAGAATTCATTTAAAGGATTTGTGTTTGTGTCGCGCTTTGATGCCTCAGTTTGAAACGTGCTAAATCAATTCTCCCAGCCTTTAGTTAGAGGGTTCAAGTGCTCTGCTAACATCTACAGTGTGTGTGTTTCAGTGTGAAAGGCCCGGAGCTCATCAACATGTACGTGGGTCAGAGTGAACAGAACATCAGAGAAGGTCTGTTTTATTTAGAGAGGGGTGTCAAACTCAAGGTCCGGGGGCCAAATCCGGCCCGCGACTTCATTTTATGTGGCCCCACAAGAGCTTGCAAAAAATACGATGTGTTTTATTATACGGCTACATGCTACTTTACGGAGGCACGTTGCCCATAAACTACATGTCCCACAATGCATCTCAAATTTGACTTTTTTCTCAGAATTTGGCTTTTCTTTTCAAATCGTTTTGTGACATTCTCACTGAAGAGACTTGCCCTAGACTTCTGCTTTCAGACGTAGTTAATCATGAAGGTTTCCCTATCCGATAATAATCAATGCAGAGCCAATAATGTAATATAATGCATTATTTTATATATGTTAAATATTTATATATGTATGTTTGTATAGTCTTAAAGTTACAACCGGCCCTTTGAGTGCAACCATAATGTTGATGTGGCCCGCGATGACATTGAGTTTGACCCCCCTGCTTGAGAGGGTCATTCTGGTGTTCGTCAGCTTGATGAATGTGAGGCGAATGAACGTGTGTGTGTGTGTGTGTGTGTTCAGTGTTCCTCAGGGCCCGCTCAGCAGCGCCCTGTGTGATCTTCTTCGATGAGCTGGACTCTCTGGCTCCCAGCAGGGGGCGCAGCGGGGACTCTGGGGGGGTGATGGACAGGTGAGGGTTTACCTGAGCTGATTACAAAGCAAGCTACAACAAAAGATGCGCGTCCACTTCGAAGGATCCGTTACATTTGACTTCTTACCGCCTGCTTGCCTTTTTACGAATATGAAAGTGTGCTTGACTCTCTCGTCCAGAGTGGTGTCTCAGCTGCTGGCCGAGCTCGACGCCCTGCAGTCGTCCGTCGGGGTTTTTGTCATCGGAGCCACAAACCGTCCAGACCTGCTCGACCAATCGCTGCTGAGGCCCGGCAGGTCAGAGGTCACACACACACACACACACACACACGCAGAAAACTTCAATCCTTGCAGAATATGTATTGTGATCTCGGGAAGCTTTAGTCTCTCTTGAAGTTAAAGTACCGTAAAACCTTGGACTAAACGCGTTGCTTCCCACTTTAAGGATACACCGACCCCATTGAGCCCAGGCGTATTGATCCTTTTGACTTCCTGTAGTTCCAAACACATGTGACCGATGTGTCTGTTTGTTCTTCAGGTTTGATAAACTGGTTTATGTTGGAATCAACGAGGACCGAGGGTCCCAGCTGCAGGTTCTCCAGGCCATCCTCAGAAAGTAAGAACTGCTTTTTTCTTTCTCCGATGTTCTCCAGCCTTTTAAGGACTTGAGGACCTGTGGCCGCCATTCACCAAGAAATGATCTAATGTACACGGTGATGAACGCGTTATGTGTGCAGGTGAATGAGAAATACAAATTCAGTATAAAATACAAAACTTCCATTCCTTTGATTTACAAAAAATCTCCCTCAATGCGCACGAACATTATATATATTTACAAATATAATCCATTTAAGAAAGCCAACATTTTGTAAATGATAGGCATTCCTTTTACTTACTAAGACATATCATATTCTATTTACGTGTATATAGACTTCTTGCACTATTTTTTATTTGTCATTTTGTATTTTATATATGTTGCATCGTTGGAGGAGCTCATAAGATGCAGCTGATGTGCCTTGATGACGTTAAGGCCTTTGAATCTTGAATCAACAAGACTTTGTGTTCCACATGAATGAATGTTGTGTTCAGGTTCCAGGTGGACTCTGCGGTGGACCTGCAGCAGGTGGTGGATCGCTGCCCGCATCACATGACCGGCGCCGACCTGTACGCTCTGTGTTCAGACGCCATGACGGCCGCCATCAAGAGGAAGATCTCGCTCATCGATGAGGGTGAGAAGATCAGAATACCTTTAGTAGTCCCACAGAGGGGAACTTTGCGTTTGCTACGGCAAGAAAAAACAGCTTAATATGACTTGAAGGTGGGGTAGGTAAGAACGGAGAAACCAGCTCGAGTGCGCTAGAATTTGAAAATACACAACCGAAAAGAATCTGCCCCTTCCTCACAGAGCCCCTCCCCCAACACACACGAACGCGCACATGACCAATGAGGGCACGAGATAAGTTTGTGCCCCGATCGAAGGCTGACAGGCAGGTAGGCCATCCAGTTGCTTTAGCCGGGCCGGCTCAGATGATTGGTCGTGCTTTTTACAGCGCCACGGCTTCCACAGATGATATTTTTGTACGTATTTATTGTCAAAGCACTTCAGATATTCATTGCTATCGGGATGTTAAGAGCATTCCATGGAATATAACAAAAAGTGTTTCTGAAGTGAATTACCTACCCCACCTTTAAGTAGCACGTATTAAACAATTATAAAGATACAACATTTAAAATCTTTTCTGATATGTGTAATTAAGTAGATAATTTGTTTGTATATAATTTAGAATTAGTATGTCAATTTGACACTGCTTCATTTTGTATTCTGTCTCTGGAAGTGTTTCCTTGTACGATGTGAGGGTCTAAGGACAGAGGGTGTCGTTTTCCTCATACTGATCATCTGAACAATCTGTTGTTGTATTTGCTGTAAAGTGTCTCTACTGTAGGCTATTTTTATTATACGTACAGCACTTTGTCTCGACCAAACATCGTTTATAAATATGCTATATAAATCAAACTTGATTTGATATCATAAATCATGTTAAATTTCATTATCATTTTTTTATTATTGTTTTACACATTTGAAATAAATCAAATCAAAAAGAAAAATTACACAATTTACAAAATACACTCAACTAAAAACCCACGTCCAACAGGAAGTGGACTTAAACATTTTCTAAGCATCAGTCCCGTGTGTGGTTGTCATAAAGCACCACAGTGTGTCTTAGCTTGTAATGTCCCCGTCTCTCCCGTCTCTCCCGTCTCTCAGGTCTGGACTCGCAGGAATCTCCTGTCCTCGTCACCGTTGAGGATTTCTCTTCAGCGTTGGAAAACTTCAAGCCGTCAGTTTCCGAGGAGGAGCTTCTGAGATACAGAAACATCCAACAGAAACTCACCGCCAAGTAGAAGCTGGTGGTGTTCACTCTCCTGAAAACAAGGACTCTGACAACGGTTTAATTTAAATCATGTATGACGAAAATCTTATTTGTAATATACTGTAAATGAAGTTAATTTAATTAATAAATAGAGAAGTTCATTTCGATGACACAGATGCATTGTTGTTTTTTTCCTCATGAAAGCACAGTCACTACATCGTCTGCTACGAGTCACATCAGCCAATCAGGCGGAGGATTTCTCTCCGAACAAAAGTCTAACGTGATTTCTGACAAAAAACATGTATTTTATTAACAATAACTGACTACTATTCTAACATACCAGCCTGAGTTTACTGCAGTACCCCTGCCTTATGCTGTTATGACTGAGTCCGTGCATTAACATTGGTTATAGGTACAATCATTTCTTTATTTTAGTAAACAAATCCTTTTAATTAGGTCACTTCATGTTTTATATATATATATATATATATATAATACTATAACGTTTTTCATGACATTTTCATCATGCTATGACTTTTCATCAGCCAATTGTCATGATATCCAGAACCTTCTGAATGTGCGGGTGGATCTTTATTGTATCCATCCTAAACCAATACAAGTATTCAGTGACACTTCAAATTAAGTCTGTAGTTTATTTTTCACTTTTGTTTTACAGCAGGTCGAAATGGTTAACGAAGACACGGTTCGCTTTGATGGAAGTTAAGGATTTAAAAAGCCTGAAATAGTATTCATCAGATAAGTTGAGATATTGGTTTTTACTGCTTCAGTGTTTTAGTAGTTTGTGAATCAATAGGCAAGTGAGTATTACTTCTACCATATGACTGCCATACAGCTACCATGACAACACTAGACGAACACCTCAAGAGTGGCGATCAGGAGACATTTAAAACTGAAGAAAAGTACAGACGATTGCTTTTCTCCCTGGTCAGATTCACTCAGAGCCAGTAGTGGCATCAACACCAGAATGTATTGAATGTGGGTAATTCATTGAAACACTCGGGTGGTGTTGAACAAAATGAGACTGAAGGCTTGACTTGGTCAAAAGAAAAATGCGTTTCCATTTTATTAAATGCTTCAAATAAACCAAACCAGTTTTAAGCACACCATTAAGCCCCAGTTCTTTATGAAGATGTTCCCATGGATGACGTTCCAGTGTCTGATATGGTGATTAACTAGGACCTCTCTCAACCAACACAATTCTTTGTCAAATACTAGTAAAAGGACATTTTTGGCTGGATGCCATTTCAATTTCCCAACATTGGTAGCTGCTGAAAATTCCATTTCCTGAGGCTGCTAAGAAAATATTATCTATTTGGCAAAGCGAGGTGCAAGCCTCCCACATGAAGCTGGTTTCTCCAGACTGACAAACGCACACAAAATAAGCGTTTCGTTCCAAAATGTATTCTACCAACTTTCTGAAAAATAAAATGGAAAAAAAACCACATTAAGTTTGTCTAATACCTAGAAGATCCAGTTTGCACATGTGTCGTCAATTAACGTTCCTCCAGTGGATGTCCAGCAACAACAGCAAATCAAATTAACCCACTTTTTTCAGTTTTTTTTTACCGTGATTGGTGTCAGTGTCTGAATTTCTGCATTACAAATGTTAATACCGGCAACAATTGAACGATAAAACGTCCACATTTTGTGGTGTATGTCATGTGATGCTTTCGTATTGTTTGAAGGTAATAGATGTATAAGAACTGGATAACGGACCAAAAGATGAAAGGCATTTTGCATACGCCAAAATAGTTTTTTTAGCTTCTGAGTCACTACCCGCAAGTTCTTGGTCTTCCCGGAGACTTTACATCGTGAAACATTTAAGATTTTAAAATTGCTTCTTTCTGCTTGATTCAGAAATATAAAACCTCGATGCATCGAAAAATCCATAATAGAAAGACCTTGTTTGCAAAGCAAGGTGTCCTTTCAACACCACAAGTGGCCAGCGGGAAAACGTGTAAGCCAGGTTGAGCGACAGCGCCGGATCCAGTTCTCATCAAACATCCAGAGTTAAAGCTACGTGTTATTATCTGAGCGAAGAATGTGAGCGTCTCGTCAGACTTCAATCAGCAGCAGGTTCTGAACACATGGACCTGGAAAGCTGAAACAGGCTGAACTAAAACCACAGGGACAGTCTGTCTTTGGATAGGAAGGAAGTACAAGCTGCAGTCATTACAGTCCAATGAGCCAAAACAGATGCATATTTGAATGGGGGGTGAAGTTGTAGTCCAGGTTGTGGGTGTAATCCGGATTAATCTGGGGGTCTCAATCTCTGTGGTTCGTCCTCTTGCTTCACCCTGTTTCGTGATCCCTGGATTATAGTTTGTTGCTGGGGCAAAGATCCAACACACAGGTCTTCCTCTTCTTTGTGTTCCATATCTAACGAGCAGACCCTCCCCTCAAAGGGCTCAAGTGAAGTGCGGCATCCGACTGCAGGTTCTGGAAGAGAGGGAACGTTGGGTTTTTGATGGACCACAAAGAGGTTAGTCTTTTCACTTAGACTGTTTTCTTTGTTTACTTTTACTGAGATGAGAAAAGAAGCAGACGGAGAAAAAGACGTATGGAAAAAGATTAACTTCTTTGGGAAATGTTCATGATTTCAGAGCTGAACATCTTTCTTAGCAACCACAAGCTGAACACAAAACCCCATGAAAACCACGAAAGATAATGCATTCAAAAATGTATCTTAACTCTTCTAGCTGATTGTGGTGTGAGGTTATGCTTCGACAACTAGAACACTGTTAACATTAGGTGTTGGTCAATGCATCCTGTCTCATGTCTCAGGTCATTATTAGGCAAGTTAAACCCAAGACTAGACTAGCCTGAATATAAGACACAACTAGCAACAGTTGCTATGGACTGAAACTAAATGGAAGCAGTACCTAAAAGTCTACCGTAGGGCTGTTTATGTCTTGTTTTAACATTCTGTGTACTGCCTACCAAAGATAACGTATGTATGCCATTACCAGCAGACATTTCATACCTATATACTTAATCAATATGTCCTCTAGTTAGGATTGACTCATTGGACCATCTTCTTTCAAATTAATTTCCACGCACACAGGTATTTTTGTAAACTGAGCTTGTTCTATGCTTATGACTTTTTGTCCACATCCAAAATGGTTCCCTCATTATTGAGCTTTTGTAAAGCCTCAGGTAAGAAGAACACTTTACTCAAAGGTGACAGAGTGCACTTCTAAGGTCACTGCTTCAGTTAACGCTATCCACTTCCTGGGTTTTTGTTGATGATGGGGTTCAGCATTCCTCCATGCAACATAAGCCATATTTACCGCTTACGTGGCCTTTGCTACTTTTGTGCGCTTCATCCTTTTCCTCCGCATGAGGGTCACCTGAGGCCTCTTCAACCCTGCGATGAGCAGCAGCAACCTGGGCCGCGACTTGGTGAGCCAGCTTCTCAGTAGCGTCCCCTTGGGAAACCTGTATGGACAACAGACATCCTGTAAAGCCGGGACACTCACAGAACCAGGAGGGTTGAATACTCTCTGTGTACTAGCTATTCACCATACAGCTAACATAGCGCGGTGCAGGGGTAACATCGTTTCGTAGGCCAACCGGGAAGTTAGCATCACGCTGGATCCCTAAAACAAAAGCCAATAGGATTTTTCTTTTGCGTATTGGATTATTGCAAATTAGCTCTGTGGATACATTTATGAATTAAGTATTGAAAGAGAACCCTTGCAAGTTAACACTACTTATGATTTTTGAAGCGTAAATGCACTCGCCACAAGTAAAAGCTAACGTTATGCTACTGCGGTCGTTGCTTCACGTCCCCACAGCTAAACTAAAGACAGACTGGCATGGTGACGTTTACGGTCCCTGACAAGATCTGTTGACTTTTCTTGTCGCCCTTTCAACATTTACATTTTTCGAATACTTTAGTTTATGACCAAGTACTTCAAGAACTGATGAAATTAGCCTAGCTAGACTTTGTCGTGTTTGCTAATGAGCTAAAGTTAGCTAGCTAAACTAAGACTATGGCGGACATTGAATGATTAACTTCATATAATTACGTTTAGCACACATGTAGTCTGACAAAGAACTAAAACCTCAATGTAAGTTTATAGTCTAAAGTCTACATTCACAGTTTCATGTTCACCTCACAGAATCAATGCCTTGGGCTTCTGAACAAAACAAACAACATCAAAGCTGATATTTGAGCAACCACATCATCTCTGCCGCCGGTCGAGCTGACGGACATCAACAAACTCCCCCGGCTGCCTAAGTCTGTTCACGGAAGACAACACATGTTTTGAACTAAACGGGCGAAAGCAGAAACAACCAATATATTAGGCCGAGCCGCCGGACGGAGATTTTTGAAAACTTCAGCATTTCCTGTTGTTGCTTTTTGGAATTGAGGAGGAGTAAAACAAAGGTGAACCATATTTTCTGTTTCTGTTTGTCAGCAGGATTACGGAAAACCACCGATGAGATGTTCTTCAAACCTCGTGCCACGAAAGAACCCATGACCTTTGGAGCAGATCCAGATCATGGGGCGAATACAAAAAATACTTTTGACCTTGCAAGAGGCATTTCGTTCTCAAAATACCCTTAGAGAGATTTTATTCAAACAAAGAAAATCCAGAGCGACTACAGGAAATGCTGACATTTACATTCACAAACGTAATTAAAATTAAATGGTAGTCGTGACGTCCTGCTCGCGTCACAACATCTTTTAACTCCGGGATTCCACGCCATATGACCGAAGATCCACCCGACCAATCCCACCACCTCCACACGCTCTTTTTCCCGATGAGCCCGGACTAGAAAGCAGGACAGTACCTCAACCAGTAACTCTCCTCACCGAAGCACCATAGCGTTCAGCCTCCTTCAGAAACGTCACATTCTCAACAAACAGCCCTTTTTCTAAAAAGCCGGCCGCTGCAGCAGCTGCCACCTTTGTGTTTTTATACGAGCTGAGACCTGCTGAGCACGGTAAACCTTTGTGCTGTTCGAGCACACTGCACCCAGCCAGAGAGAAATCTAGCAACGTGTAGACGCGGAGCGGCCTTGCTGACGCCATTGTTGTCGCCTGCGGGGCTCGATGTTAAATGTACCGAGGGACAAATGGTTTGTGTAGCTGACCCTGCCAACCCCCCCACCCTGACCCCCCCTTTCACCCTCATCCTGTTCCTAATCCTCATGTGATTGTCTCCAGTGGCTTTGTCTTCTCCTCAACTTCTCATCTTCACTTTAAATTGACTTTTTCTTGTGAGCGGCCATCTTTAAATCCTCTTCAGGTTTGGGTGTCTTCGGCGCCCTGTTGACCTCTCTTTGACCTCTCACAGTTAGACTTGCTTTACTTGGTTCCGAATTCTCTTTTCTTTCTGGTCCTCACTTTCCATGGTAGTTTCCTTTTTGAGAAATCCTCTCTATTGAATAAAAGCAGTACCTTACCTTCTCATCAAAAATCCCAACATCCTACTTTCCCGTTGTGCCCCGTGATGCTCTCAGTTCTCCCTACTTAACCCTAACCCCACCTCCTCCACAGCAGCCATCTTTGTTTCTTTCTGGTACTGACCGCTCGCCGACGTCCTTAGAACCAGAGGAACCCGGTAACTTTGACATTGTCCTGATCCGTCCGGCCTGTAGCAGCTACATCGAGCGGCGCTCACTCCTAATTTCTGAGTCACCTAACAAAAAGCTGGCAGATCATCATCAGCAACGTCACAACCGTCCCTTCTGTCCGATCAGCAGGCGAAGAACCATTCATCCCCAAACCAAGTAATCTAAACAACACATGTATTACAAACATCAGAGAATAGAGGTACTACTAAGTTGTGTTTCAGAGCCGTAGAGAAACTTTAACACCACCGACAAACCAAACCACTTGCCTTAAATTCATCAAGAGTCCAGGTTCTCACTGTGTAAACAAATATGGAGTGAACACCTTTAAACAGTTTCAACATGGAGTCCCAGTCGATGCTTTCCACATCCACGCTCTCCATCCCCTCGGCTCACAACTTAGCAGTCCTCTACCTCCACTCCCTACCTCGGGAACACAACAGAAAGCAGTCCTTACCAATTGACCCCACACATTTGTTAGGTTATGCCCCCGGCGTCCCTGCTGAGGCACATATATGATCCCCGCTGCACTTTTTTCCTCTCGCACTAGAAGCTTCAGCCCGGACGCAAAAACAAATCTGCTCAATAATAGGAGGCCATGCAGCGGCCGGGCCTTTAAAAAAGGAGGGTCCACTCAGCACTTCTCACTGCGAACGGCAACGGGTGATCCCAGGACACACAGCCAATCAGGGAGCAGCCTGCACCTGTTGCCATGACGCCAGGCCCTGACCGGTATATAAAGGTGGTGGTGGTGGTGGAAGATGTTTGATGAAGTTTCGCTTCATCTACACTTTCACTGAATATATACAATTGTTCTAACTAAGTTCTGCTTCCTCATTAAACCACCTCTGAGAAAGTTCAGTCTTCTATACGTTTCCAAATATCAAACCGTTTCTTCCCTCTTGTTTATTTCTTTTTTAAATCTTGACTTATTTATAGATGTAGCAGAATGAATCAATAAAGTGACAATACTAATAACTTGTAGTTTAAATACCGACAGTAAGGTATTTAGAAACAGTACAATTGAGAGAATTTACTTTTTTTCACTTTCTTCTAAACTATTGTACTTTAGTGTAGTCCACTAATATGTTAGCTAGTAAATGATTTAACTTATTTAAATAATTAATTGTGTTCACTTCACTTACTTGTGAATGTACAGGTTCAGCCGACTGATATAAAATATAATCAATAACTAAGTTATGAATATTGAAGGCGAAAGACACGTTTTTCCACAGGGAGAATACAGAAAATCTTTATAACCGCTGACTTAAAGTATTTGATAAGTATTGTCAGCTTTATGAAGTTAAAGCAGCCTACTGTACCAGAAGTACATGTACACAAGTAATCAGTATCTAGGAATATGAGTAGTATTTGCAATAGTAGTATTATGGTAATAGTAGTATTATGCAATATGTAAAACACAAACTATTATGCTGGTCAACTGAGAGATATTTGTACGTCCGGATGGTCTACATTCTGTTAAGGTAGTGTCATTTTAAAATATATAATATTAAAAAATGAATATCATGTTTCGTTAATAAAATCTGTATTAACTGTTACTTTAGAATAATAGAAGAACAACGTTTAGCACTGGACTTAAGTGCATGATCTGCAGATAGGTGCAGAAGCCGGAGCAGTGTTCACATAGAGACGGGTTTAAATGACTATATTACAGACAGATGTATTTTCAAAAGTCAAGATCATTTAAAATGATTTACAGTTTTCTTTCCGAGACGTGACGATACAGCTTCTTCTGCACTTGGCTGGTAACGCTGGCGCCTAATGAAACGCAGTATGTTTGCGTTTCTTCATTCATTCATAAAAAATATGAAATTGAAGATAAATCCTTCAGCAGACTGTGATGTGTGTGTCTGCTCTGTAGAGGGCGCTGTGGCTTCAAGAAAACACAGAGAGGAAGAGGAAGAGGAGGAGGAGGCTGTGCAGGCATGTCTAGTGTCAGGCTGAGAGGATAGCCCTGCTGTTTGTTCACTGCTGCAGAGATCAACTTGGAGGAGGAGGAGAGGAGAGGAGGGAGGAGGGCTGGCACTGCAATGCAGAACATCAAATGAGGAGGAGGAAGGAGAGGAGGGAGGAGAGAGAGAGGGCGGAGAGAGGAGAGAGAGAGGGCGGAGAAGAGGAGGGAGGAGAGAGAGAGGGCGGAGAGAGGAGGGAGGGAGGAGAGAGAGGAGGGAGGAGGGAGGGAGGTAGGAGAGAGGAAGGAGGGAAGGAGGGAGGTGGAGAGAGAGAGGTGGGAGGAAGGAAGGAGGGAGGAGAAGGGAAGTAGGAGAGAGGAGGGAGGGAGGGAGGTAGGAGAGAGGAGGGAGGTAGGAGAGAGGAGGGAGGAGAGAGAGAGGGCGGAGAGAGGAGGGAGGGAGGTAGGAGAGAGGAGGGGAGAGAGGAGAGAGGAGGGAGGGAGAGAGGAAGGAGGGAGGTAGGAGAGAGGAGGGAGGAGGGAGGAGGAGGAGAGAGGAGGGAGGAGGAGGAGGGAGGTGGAGAGAGGAGGCAGGAGGGAGGAGAGAGGGAGGAGAGAGGAGGGAGGGAAGGGAGGGAGGTGGAGAGAGAGAGGCGGGAGGGGAGGAGGGAGGGAGGGAGGGAGGTGGAGGGAGGGGAGGGAGGTGGAGAGAGAGGGAGTGAGGGAGGAGAGAGGAGGGAGGAGAGAGGGAGGGAGGAGAGAGGAAGGCAGTGAGGGAGGTGTAGAGGGATCTGCCAGCTCTGCAGAGAGGGGGAACTCAGGGATTCCCTGTCGGCTTGGGAGAGATCCAGAAAGAGAAGCGGCGACACGAGTTCTGATCAAAACGACGTGCAGGTGGAAAACAGACGAGATGAGACTCAACTCTCAACTCGATACTTTGATAGAATATAAAGAACATTCCTTCATCACCGTGGGAACTAACCAGCTGTGACCTTGAAGTTATTTTGAAAAATGTGACAGGATTATGGAAATGGGAAATGCACATGTCGGATTATTGGATGTAGATTTATTTATATATGTTTGTATTTGCTTTCTTTGACCCTTAAGACTTGGTGTATTCAATAATGTCCTGTAACGTGTGTTTTCTGTCTGGGGGGGGCGGATGGTTCTGGAACAAAGCAAAACACCATATCTCTACCAACAACAGGTGTTCTGCTTTTTTTAAATAATGACTATGAGTTTAACAAAGTAACCGCCTTAACCTGTACTGTTTTTAGGTGTTACGAATTGTGTTGCATCGTTCAAGGAAAGTGGTTTTGATGTTTGATTTGACGTCCAAACGAGAAGTCAGATGTGCGCTTATAACGGACAAACAGAATACAGCAAACAAAGATAGAAAAAGTACAAAGTATGAAATAATTTATTAACATTTGATGTGATTTCCTTAGAAATACTCTTTGTGCTGATGATACAGTTTTCCTTCCTGACAGTGACGAACAGAAATAAGAACATCTGTGGTTACGACACGTTTCCCTCAAGCGGTTTGCTTCACACAGTGCATACGTGACATCGATAAAGACATGTTAACATTAAAGCGCTTTTCATGCACAGACTGTGGCCGTTACATACAAGGGACCGACCGCAGCATCGATGTTTAGTGAGAACAAAGGTCCTCCACGATGCTGAAGTACCAAGGCAAAGACATCCTGGTTTTTTGTCTTATTTTAACAAAACGTTTTCGACAATAGCGTCATGCAGAAAAGACCAAAGTGCATCAGTGCCGATACCGGCGGTGCTCGTGGGACAACGTGAGATACGCAAAGTACCACAAACGACAACCAGTCTCTCAGTACAAACAGCATAGGCAATCATTGCATATTATGACGCTATATTATAATTACACCGACACAGGAAATACGCGATACCAGAGACAAACAAAAGCACATCCTCTCTTCTCAGGGGGCGACATAAAGACGGCTTACATTTCCTCCTCGTAGGAAACGCATTGGATTCAGAATCAGTGGATAAGGAAACGTCCAGTTTATCGTCATGTATGCAGATGATACTCAACTTACCGTTGCAGAACATTTTATACAGGATTCATTCTACATTATCAAAATGATTGGATTACATTTGCAATTGCATCATGTCAAGAATAGATAAGGGGGTGAAGCGTTTTAAGTGAATTGACCTGATAACTTTCACTGAACACAAACGTCAATGTTTACGTTGGTTGAGATCTTAAATTAGACGCTTGCTGAGAAACACCGACTGTATTTCAGTCAATTGGAAAACCTCAAACGTTCTCGACCAAAAGGTTATTTTCTTAAGATAACTTAATTTGTCTAATTTCATAATGAATGTGCCTTAAAGTAAATGTTAAGATTTAAATATGTTTACCTTGATGGACAGGTCTCTCAGGCATGATATTCGCTACCTCAGCTTCATCCTTTTTGGCCAATATCGGTGACTTTTCAGTCTCCAGACGTCGATGACGAGCAGGGAACCCAAACGCTTTTCATCCTGTGAGAGACAACTGAAGCGGATACACACAGGTGTTGTGGTGCTCAAGTGAAGCTTTAGCCACATCGAAGGGAATGATAGGAAAGCAGGAAAGCACAATATAAATCTGCGCTTCAGGTTTATTATTGACCGCTCTGTCAATCTGGAAACTGGTCATAATAATTGAAGGGCTTATTATAATTGTGTTCTATTATCTCCAGTGTGTTGACTTCAGGCTGAATCTCTTATCTTAAAGCATTTTAATGTTACAGTAAAGAAGCTTTTATAATAAAGTACACTTCAATTTGATTGTGTTAACCCCTTGAGCTCCTTTCAGAGGCGAATCAACATGAACAAACCAAAAATAAACCAATGAGTAATGTGCAGGATTTAAACATTAGACACATGTAGGATCTCATTGTCACTGTGCTGCATCAAATGTTTTCACATTCATTCTAGATATAAAAACGCTACCCGTCTCAAGCATGAAATACTGCTTACTGAAATCTGTTCACACAGTGTTTAGTCTGCATGAAGATAGGGACATTCTGCCCCTTTAACTGTAATCAATCCCCCCAAACCAAAACATTGTCTGATCCACAATAGGCGCTTTCACACCGGAGTACTTTTCCCAGGAATAGTTCCGATAGTTCTTGGGATTTAGCGTTCACACCAAAAAAATCTGAAACTAGAACTTAGTTCATGAGAACTTTTCAGTCCTTGCTAGAGAGGTGGTACTTTCATGGGGAGGAACAGGTTCCTATGTCTGATTGGCTGGGCGGATTGCAAACCACGGCCCGTAAAACTCCCAAAAAGTGTTGTGAAGCCGCCATTTTATTTGCTCGCATTAGCATTATTAGCATTAGCATTATTAGCATTAGCCCAGCGCACCAACGGAGAGAGACTAACTTATGGCAACACAAAATAAATCGTGGGAGCGGAGGAGTGATGAAGTCAGCGCTTCTGGCGATTTACCCGGGGCTTCGGGTGGCGATTTACTGCCACCCAAAGTCCCGAAGACTTCGGGTGGCAGTATACGCCGTGAAGTTGTTTGCGGCCTGCCAGTAAACCCAAAGCAGCAGAAGAAGAAGTGACGTCAGCGGCTTCATATGCGTAATCCTCCCTCAGGGACTTATTCCGGTGTGAACTCGATTTACTAGGAAAGTTACGGGACTAAAGATTTTGGCGGGACTAAGTAATGGGAACTAAGTACGGCAAAGTACTTGGTGTGAAAGCGGCTAATGTATCATAATCTTCTTTTTGTCAGTTTTCCAGGTTTTGGACCCATAGGTCCCACACTTTAATCACAGAGATATGTCTACTTGATTGTCTTTGAATGCACCCCTTTCATTTTGAAGTGTGTTACCTTTCTTAAAATGCTAAACAGCCAAACAGACTTTGTGGACCAGACCTCCAAGCAACCAAATGAACCTTTAAAACACGGTTTCCATCATCACAGTGCCAAAGTCCTGTTGAAAACAACAATGTTAAAGCCATCTGTTATTATTGCCATAATCATATGAAGGTGTAAACCCTCCTGAGGACAAAAGGTGCCATCATGACTCTTCCGTTAGTCTTTGATCAAAGTTAAATCAGCAATCCTCATTCCAGTTTGACGCCATTGTCATCTCGCCGAGTAATGCTACGAACGCATAAAGTGATTTTGTGTGTTAGCATCGTTGCCCACCATCAGCACAGCCTCACACTTCAGTCAGAAGCTCTTCTCTGACATCTGAAACCTAAGGGAGTTTGATTCCAACAACCGACTCCAGTCCAGTTTAGGAGTAGCTATCCTTATCTGAGTCAGGGGAAGGAGGCCGCGAGATCTCAAAGAAGGAACCGGACGACTTCCTGGACTTGAGGAGTCGCAACATCTCCGCCAGCTGAGTCTCCAGCCCTGCCATGCGACTGTTCAAAGATCTGATGTCGCCTCTTAACTCCTGCTTCAGCTCCAGGAAAGGGGCTTGAATGCTCTGCTCCGGTATCGGACAGAAGACCCTCTTTTCCTCAGCCTGGACTGGACTTTGCTCCTGCGGCGTTTTGACATCGTCCGCATTGTCCAATCGGAGGTCGCTCTTCGTGATGCCGCTGTCACAGGAGTCTGTTTTCTTCAGGGACAACTGGTCCTGAGACTTAGTTCTGTCGGGCAGCGTCTCCATGGACTCGGCTTTAGAGACGCTGCTCCACGACTCGGCCTTGGCGACCGACTCTTTGAATCGCCCCCAGCCTTTCGCTTTGGCCGGCTCTGCAGATTTGCAGCCGATTATGTTTCCGTTCTGGGCGGCGGGAGCGTGGAGCATGACTCGACTGGAGGTTCTGGATGTAGAGGAAGCGAGGGATGTTGAGGAGGTGGTGGGGGTCGCTGGGATCTCCGTCAACATGACTATACTGGTGGAGGCCAGGACCACCGGACCTCGAGGCTTTGCCAAGGGAACGACTCCTTTCTCCACATCGCCGAGCACCTGATCCCCCTGCTCCATGGCCAGCCGCGCCTCCCTCTGCTGACGGAAACGCTGGAAGAGACGTCGCACCGGATGATCAGGAGGGAGGATCAGAGGAGCATCGTTCTTCCTCTTCAACATCTCCTCCTCCTCACGTTTCACATCACTGATCTTCCGGAAGACGATCTGTGAAAAGACAGGAAATGATCAGAAAAAATTATCAAAATGTTACAGGAAGGACTTCTGTGACCAGTTAGATCTTGGATTGAGGAGAGGTGGGACTCCACCTCCAAACAGAAGTCCCAAAGAAGTGTGTGGCCTGAAAAGGTGATGAAATTAACCAAATGTCATGCTAATCCATTTCATAGCTGATAAGATATATTTTTCTAGATAGAACAAAGCAGTGGGTCTACCAATCTACCAGAGTGTAACTCAAAACTTCAAAGTCATACATTCAAAACCGAGTTATTCTGGATAGTGTATAGGTTCTGCCTGTGGGGAGTTTTGGTATCTATAAACAATAATAACTCAATCATTCAATCCCAAAGTATTTAGTATTATTGGCTTGTCATTGAACTTACTGCTGCACTTAAATGATTCTGTTCAGACTTCATGGAGCTGGACATACTGACATTAGGAACGAACTAAGCACTTACATACTAACAAAGGGCTCGTATACTAACAAAGGGCTCGTATACTAACAAAGGGCTGGCTTATCTTATATAAAATGGTTCGGCTCTATGAAACCTAATGTACTTAAATGATTCTGTTTTCTTCAAGTTTGTATCTTCTTGGTCAAATGCACTTATTGGAAGTCGCTTTGGATACAAGGGTCAGCTAAATGCAACGTAATGTAATTAGGCTTTCACACAATGGGGGCAAATGACTCCCCAGCGAATATACTTTAATATGTCCAGGCCTTTTATCTGACAAAGGAGAAAACTGGAGGAGTGGTTGTCGTCTGTGGGCCTTTGTTAAGTTAAAGGGAGTAAGCTGTCTCGCTTCAGACCCCTTTTTTGGGCGTGTTGTGTTATATTCAATATTGGCAGAACTCAACCAGTTTGTGCATTTCGTCCTCGTGCAAAAAAACGCAACATAAATCTACTCTGTTCCTTGAAAAATAACATCGCTTTTTATCGCGTAAAACTTGAATTCTGCATATTCACAAAATGTTCCAAAACATTTTAAAAATGCATATAAAAGCATGAAGGAAATGCTTTAAAAATGTCTGTAAAGGTCTTTAATTTAAGAAAACCTTATTAAGTAAAAACGTTTCTCTGCATCGGCAGGTTGCTTGTTTGAAGACCAGCTGCAGTGGATGGAGGGTAACTTTTACTGCTGTGAGGATCAGGTGGAGAACTACTGCTCCAACATTAATCATTGGTGTAGTCCTTTATTCTGAAGCTACACCGGCCATTTAACACCGTCACTCCAGGTGTGAAGGTTATGTTAGAGCTGATGGGTTGTGAATGGCTGTGTGTTCAGATAAAAGACGTGAACTAACAATAAGAGTGTGTGAGGAGCGTCAGCTACATGTGACCTCTGCTGAGTCTCACTGTCTTTATCTTGCTGCAACAGCGAGAGGCGGCGACGGCGAGGTTTCCCCCCTTAGCGATGTCATCAGTATGTTGAGCCCTGAGCCAATCAGGGAGCTCCTGACCTGCTGGAATTGGATTGTGTGGGTGAAGCAGTCGGACGGTTCTCCCTCTCAGGGGTGATGAGAACAGAGGAACGCAGAACGTGAGAGAACTGCTAATGTTCAACAACCGCTGCTCGGTTGCTTCTGATATAAACACACGGCATCCCTCTGCCGCTCCAACTCTCACAGACTCTCCGTGCTGCATTCAAGCGTCAAAACACCAACTTTACAGCCTGCAGGGACTCCGTGTAAACTACTAAACCAACATATCATCACCTTTTTAGATGGTATTTTGAATGTATATCCATTCACAGAAGTTACAGATCACACGATCGTTCATTAGGAGTGGCGTGTGTCCGCCTGATTAAATGAAGTCCAGTTTTTCACTCTCTTTTAGCTCCAGCAGCTCCTGAAGGAAATATCTTTCTTTTCAGCTGCCAAAGGTTTCACTATGTTCACAAACTAATCTTTACCTGCGTCTGTCTGATGCAGATTGAGCTGATCGTTCTCTGGAGGTTAACGACTGCAAGCCTCATTATTTTCACAGTGGCATTTTGTTTAATCGGCGTTAAAAAATGTTTATCCTTTAATGCCACTCTAAAGGTCAGTTATTGCTTTATGTTTCTCAAGAAGACATTCCTAATTGAGATTCATTATGGGGGAAATGTTTGCAATGTTCTGCAACAGATCAGCAGTAAAGCAATAAATAAAGACCTTTTTAAATCCTCTAAAGGCTAAATATCAGCTACAACCAGCAGTAGGTTAGCTTAGCTTAGCTTAGCATAAAACTGAGGCTTTGGCCAAAGGTAGAAATCCTACTTAATGTGTTATATCTCCTTTGTTTACGTAATGGTGGCTGCATTGACTTCCTGAATCTTGTTTTCCCTGTGAGTTAAATCCTTTTTTTAGGAGTTATCTTGTTGTTGCAGTCGGCCTATGACTTGCGCTAAAAGTCCACATCCAAGTTGTTGCCACATCAAAAAGTCAAAGTATTGAAGAGAACCACTGTCACACAAAAACATCTCTGACAGCAAAGTAAATTCTTGCTTTTCACAATAGGCACTTCAAAGAGGGCTGCCCTCTTTAGATACAATATCCTGTCCAAACTATTTCATCCATTCAAACCTTTTGAAGACTCTGTTCGTCTGGGTTCAATTCTCCTTTCAAGAAACAGTTGTTCTGTCTTAACATTCAGCCAGTGTGAAGAATCAAATCCAGTCACACAGTTTCAACCTGTGATCGTCTTCTCCTTCCAACAACCTGTTTCTCATGCAGCTCTTAGAGAGGACCTTTTGTGCTTTCTGGGGTTCACCCTTTCCCATGGTGTGTTATATAGGTTTGTGTGCATGTAAATGGTCTGCAAAGGCGAACATCCCTGTGTTCTCTCCCACATCCTCCCCCCTGCCTGAAACACCTCCATTCAACTCCTTTGTTTACTTCCGGAACATCACTCAGACACATTGTACGCGATAGGGTGGGACATCTCAAAGCGACCAATCACAACAGACCCGGCCAGCTAACCAATCAGAGCAGACTGGGCTCTGGTTTCAGACAGAGGGTGAAAAGAGGTGCTGCAGCACAGACAGTATGAGAAAGTAAAGAGCTTTTTGAACATTAAAGCATGGAGATACAGGAGAGGAACAACATAATAATATGAACCTGAACATTAGAATGATATGTCCTCTTTAACTTGTGTGTCTGCGACCAGAGAGAACGTCTTTATATTACATTACATGTCACTTGTTAGACGCTTTTATCCAAAGTGACTTACATACTCGATACTGTGGGCAATCTCCACTGGAGCACTTTGGGGTGAAGTGTCTTCAGGGACACGATGACATGCTGACTGCAGTGGGGTTTGAACCTGTGACCCCCTGAACCCAACACCAAGGCTCTATCCACCGCGCCACACGCCTCGTATTCAGCTTTCAGTACTTTGAGAATCTAATGTACCTCTGAGCAATATCCACATCAGAATCCATCATTAAACTTTAAGATTGGATTACATTTATTCTTATTTATCCTGAGGGAAATGTCTGCTGAACGTTCCTTATTGTCTCGCTAATACAGCAGAAGACATTCCTAAAGACAAAGGGCAATTATGTCACCTCATAGGCTGAGTGTATCCTTAAGGCTGGACAGAAGACTTATGACCTTTGGATTTAAATGTTACGAGGTGGGTTTTATTGTTGTTGTTGTTGTTGTTGATGATTCTGAGTGTTTGTGATTCAGCGCTCAGCTGTAGTCGGGGGGTTTGGAGGTGAGAATCGCCCGGCAGGTCGTTCCTCTTCACCGGTGCCATTATTGCACAGCCAAGCAGAACAAGACACGATGGCTTTCACATCGATTTACAGGAGAGAGAGAGAGAGAGAGAGAGAGAGAGAGAGAGAGAGAGAGAGAGAGAGAGAGAGAGAGAGAGGAGAGAGAGAGAGAGAGAGAGAGAGAGAGAGAGAGAGAGAGAGAGAGAGAGAGAGAGGCTTATGGCTAACAGAGTGTTATACCTCGTCTTAATTCCTAGCTGTCCCCTCCTGTTTCCATCCAGTTGTATTCAAACAAATATCATCCTTATCTAAAAATATCTTGGCGGTAGACTTTGCTCCATTTCGACCCTAAACCTGGTTAGGCTGGAGTTTATTTTTCATTCTTAGGGAGCTGTTTCCTGTCTGAACTTACTTTGAATTAATTACTAATTTGTTTTCCCTTTAAGATAAAGATATTCTGCTTCTGTGTGGAGAAATAAATCTCTGCATTTTCAGATCAATTTTCCTATTTTTGGTTCCTTTGTTTTACACTGACCAACCCCTTCATCTGAACGGAGATGAAGGAACATTTCACATTCAATACTGAACATAATCCCCTCGAGAAGGAGAATTTACTGCACGCCTGCTTTACTTTATTACATTCATTTCATCGTTTCGGGCGGTTTGAATTCGACCCCGTCTCTGACAGCTTTTATAGCTTCACAAATTTGTATTTCTACATCGGTAAAGCGTTTTCGAGGAAGGCAGCCGTTTGTAGCGTTTATAGAAAAGGGCTTTTTTACCTGGATTTCGTTCCACTTGTAACGTGTCTCGGTTTCTTTCTCTCTCATATCTCATGTTGTGAGAAGAAGTAGAATGGTTCGGTGTTGTGAAAGCAGAAGTGTGTTGACTTTCGCTATGCAGGTGTCGGTCACACATCAGGTGTTTCCACTTCCTCCAAGACAAGAGCAACGTTGCTGTGGCTTTGAAGCAGCTGTTAGTTTCACTTCAGGTCAGCTTTTCTACGAATGTCCTGTATTAAGAATATCTGTGAAACTCAGTGTTACTCACAGAAACACAATTTAGTATGTATCATTTTTGACAATATTTCTAACCTATAGTATACAGTACATACCCTGTTTTTTGCGATACTTGACCTTTACTTAAATTAGATTTAAATTACAAGATCGAGTACAAACTGCCTCCAGTGGATTTACGTTAGACAGCCAATATCCAGACTGAGTTAATGGATCACTGATGAAACCTGTGACTCATCGTATTGATTGTTGTTGTTTCCATCAATGGAAGGTCTTATTAAATCGACCTTCCTAAGCTCAAGGACGACTCTAATAGTGTCTGCTGCTCATAAGGACACAGAAGAAGAAGACTTCATGGCATAATCACACCAAGAAAAATCACATTTAAACTATGATTATTTTTATACAAGCTTGTAACTCACTGATAAAACGTATAATTAACATCGACATCTCCAACAAGTCAATTTACATATCTTTGATTTGTTTAGGTATTTGTATTCTTATTTACTACTATTTATTGTATATTTCTGCATGAGATATTTATCAATGTTCTTGTTATACTATAAGGATGTCAGTTGAAGGTGGGGTAGGTAAGACTGGAGAAACCAGATCGAGTGCGCTAGAATTTGAAAATACACAACTGGGAAAAGATCTGCCCCTTCCTCAGACTTCCTTACAGAGCCCCTCCTCCAACACACAGGAACGCGCACATGACCAATGAGGGCACGAGATAAGTTTGTGCCCCAGATGGAAGGCTGACAGGCAAGTAGGCCATCCAGTTGCTTTAGCCGGGCCGGCTCAGATGATTGGTCGTGCTTTTTACAGCACCACGGCTTCCACAGATGACATTTTTTGTATGGATATATTTTCAAAGCACTTCAGATATTCATTGCTATCGGATGTTAAGAGCATTCCATGGAATATAACAAAAAGTGTTTCTGAAATTACCTATCCACCTTAATTTACATTATTGTGTATTGTATATATTCTATTTATTTTATTACTGCACGTTTTTGTTGTCGTCTGTGGACATTTGTTTAGGTCTTTTGCTGGAAAAACGAAATGGCAATCCACATTTAGCAACTGACTCAGTTCAGGTTAGAGCACATTAAATAAACGGTAATAAAGAGGATTTGTGTTCCACGTTCCCATGTTTGTCTTCAGAGGCGTTCAGGGTGAAAGTGAGAAGAGAGTGTGTTAGCAGCTGAGGTGTGAACACGTGACCTGTCATCGTCCGCCTCCACACTGTTGGCTCAGCCGACATCGCAAGTGCTCCGAGGAGGAGGAGGAGGAGGAGGAGGGGAGGAGGGGAGGAGGAGGAGGAGGGGAGTCGTGAACAAAGCCGCTTATGTAAAGTTTCATCGTTAAAAACAACAGACGACTCCGACACCGAGCGGCAAGGGACTCCAAGGTTACACGCTCAGAGATCCATCGTGTTTTCCGTCCCTTGGGGCTGATTTTCAGCAGCATTTTGGTGTGTTTTTGCTTTTGATCTTTCTATGACTGAGTGCTCGATAACAGACACAAGAGTGGCTGCTGATTTCTAAAAGGCCGCTCTCGAGGGTTTCCAGAGTGTATCGTTGAATGGTGTGTAATCTCCTTCCTCAGAGAGCTTGATTGCGTTCAGTCAGAAGGCCGAGAGGACTAGTCTTTATTTGAAATGGTCGTTCGTGCTTTAAGGTCGTACAAAGTCCTCTTTACAAATAGATGTTATTTTGTTTGAAATGTTTGGGTTGAACGTGAAGAACAAAAACGCTGTACAGTCGTTCAATATCAGACTGAGAAATGAAAGGGAAGAACGGGACAAAGATAACGCTATGGCAACAGTTCACAGAATTATCGCAGATTTAAAAAATGACATAATGGTCCTTTTCAAATTCCATAATTGTATGTTGTGCTTCTACTGTGACATATTGATTGATTGTTGTGTTTTTATTTAAGTCGAAAAGTGTGCACATGTAAAAATGTCTCTTTGATTATTTGTATATATATATAAATATTGCACAAATATTTTTATACATTTACATTTATACATTTGTTTTATATTCTGGATGGTGGGAAACGGTATTTCGATCTCTCTGTCTGCACACACAAACTGAAAGATTGACAATAAAGTAGACTTTGACTTTGATGTTCACGCGCTTAAATGAGAGCGCAGTCTACTCTTATTGCTATTGGAACACTAGCCGATAGAAGCTCATTGTTACATTGTGATGTCACTATGTTCCTGAAGTAAGCAAAGGAGTCCTATGGAGGGCAGGGGGGAGCGAGTGGGATTTTAGCTTTTGCAGACCATTTACATGCACCAAAACCTACAGTATATAACACACTACAGGAGAGGGGAAACCCCAAAAAGCACAATAAGGTCTTTGTAATCGAAAGAAGTCCCTGCTCCAGGGTCAAGAGCACACGTATACCTCTTACACGCTGGAAAGAACATGCAACAAAATGTATCTTTAAACATCACAATAGAAAATAAAAGGTTGGTCAGTTCAAACCTCTTCAATGGAACCGCTAAGTGGAGTGCAAAGGGGCCAAAGAACAATGTCACTATGAACATTTGAATGGACTGTAAAATCTAGCAGCATTCTCCCCCGTCACGTATGGAAAAGTAATGGAGGTTTGGGTCATCTAATCTTCTTCTTTTGGGTCCATACAATGCAAATGTTAATAAAACCACAGTTGGGGGTCTGAATTGAGCCGTTTTTTTCTGTTAAACCAATTGTTAAACATTACTTTAACAGCTGATTCATACTTTTTTAAATATATTTATATGTAGTAAATCTGTGCGTTAAGGGTGATGAGGAGCAGACTCACCCTCTTCCTCAGGTTGTAGGTGAGCAGCAGGTTTCTGGAGAAGTGGTTTGCGAAGGCGGCGTAAAACTCGAGGACTTTCTGCAGCGCGTCTCTCTTGATGATGTGCAGGTCGCAGTAGGTCAGCGCTCGCACGTTAGCGCACGACTGCGCCAGCGTCATCTCCTTCCAGAACACGTCACCAAACACGTCGCCTTTACCTGCAGAGACACACACACACACACACACACACACAGTAATTGACAGCATACACAAACATTTCTTAATTTTCTTTGATGTAAATTCAATTGAATGCTCATTATTATCAGAGAAGAAGAAAACATTCCGTACTGCATATGTACAGTAGGCCTATCATAGTATAGAAGACACATCGGAAACTATGTATTACATCATGTATCTATTTATTTTTACTAAACGATATAGTATGTATAAACAAGAAATTAAAGGCATGTTACTATATTATATGAACTCTCACTCCTGCATCCTGCCTGCTCCACACCTACTCAGAGAGGAGAGGGGAAACCCCGTGCTAATAACCTCCCTAAGAGCGTCTGAAAAGCTGCTTAATCTTGCAAGAAAGAAGCCAAGTTATCAACACGGTGTAACAATAGTCTGAAGACAGAAAGAAAGTAGCCCATGTGGTGAAATAATCAAGTTGCTTCATTTTTATGTTAGATAATAACATATATCAGATGATAAAATGAAGTTGTGTTTTTTAAATCTGATCCAAATGAACATTAACGGCCCGTCCACACAGCGGCGTTGGAAGAAGCAGAGCGGAGCTTTCCTGGCGTTTCAGGCTGCAAAAGTTGAGCAATGTTCAACTTTTGAAGCTTCTGAAGCTTTCGGTGGAATCGTCAGCCAATCAAATCATATGCCAGTACAAGCTCTAGCCAATCAAACCGCTGCTTGTGTGTCAGGGGCGGGAGATTCATGTGATTGGTTGTTGGTCGAGCTTCAGACACGCCCAGCTCCACGCTTTTTTTGAAGCTGTAGTGTGGACGGGCCGTAAGAGTTGAGACAGATTTCTTTGGTAATCCGACTTGGCTTGGAAACCAGAGGGTCGTCGTTTCCAGTCCCAGATCAGAGAAAATACTGGGAGAATCGACAGGTACTTTGAGAGACACTCGCGAACTAAAAGGGGACAAAACATAACACATAAAAAGGAACCAGAGCCTATACACATTTTGATCCACGAGGCTAGTGATTACTGACAAGTGAGCATTTTTAAACGAGGGTAAAGGTCTAAATAGTATAAAATAACAAAACCAGGGGTGGCAACATAAACAAAAAAACTCTTTAACAATCTTCATCATAAAAAAGCTAGGTGCCAGTCCCTCACACTGATATTCGGCAGCTGTATAATATTAGCCCACTGCCTCTAATACTAGGATGGGTTGGATGCAAAGTTTACATTTGTCACAGTGTGGATGTGAACATAGATTCACTTCAAATCCTTCATGTCCATTCTCTGAGCAACAGCTCCGTCTGTTTCTTTTCTTTTCCATCCACACAATCATCCGTCCCCTCCAGCAGGTAAAGAGGTAAATGACGACACATCAGAAGTCAAAATGATTGAAGCCGCCGAGTGCTTCATTCATCAGAGGGAAGAGGAGCTTTGATGCAGCTGCTTTAAGGAAACATGTGTAAAGAGGAACTGAAGTAGAAACCAGAGGCTCTGACGGAGATCTGCAGAGGAAGTCCAGATATTTATCCAGAGAGGAACTGAAGCGGATTCAGTCTGCTGATAACATTTCTATTCTGGTGATTATCTGGAAGGCCAAGCAGATATTTAAAAGGACAGAAACAAGTCGCTGAGAGGCCGTCAGCTCGCCTCATTTCCTCTCAGCAGCTGGACCGCTGAGCTGCAGCCAGAGAGAGAGCTATCAAAATATATAGAAGATAGAATCTTTAATGGTCACACATGCAGACACAGGGTCTTTCTCAATGTCGAGGACGCTTGCTTGGTAGCACATGTCTTCCGAGTCACTTCCTTCAGAAGCTAGGTAAGAATCCTTCCTGGCATTAGAAAACGAAGAGTGGAACAAGTGTGCGTCATATGGGAGGCCCCGCATTACATTTTCCACCACAGATTTGGGGAAATTGGTCCGTGCGCAAAGCATTGTGGGGATTTTAAGACCGCGTAGTCTACACATGTGCAGCCTCGAAATTTCTCGCTATGAAGTACGCCGGGCTGGACATCGGAACAGTCCTTCAGCGGCACTCGATGACGTAGTATGCTTGAAAAAGTGGCTCTGAAGCAGCCTTCCTCGACATTGAGAAACACCCACAGTGAAAAGTGTTCTCTGCATTTCACCCATCCTAGTACCGGGAGTCTAGTACTAGGAGCAGTGTGCACTGCAGCTATTGTACAGCGTCCGATGCCTTGCTCAAGGGCACCACGGCAGGGCAGGAGGTGAACTGAGACCTCTCCAAGTAGCAGTCCACAATCCACATTTTAGGTCTGGTCGGGGACTTGAACCGGCGACCCTACAGCTCCCAGTCCAAGCCCCTACGGACTGAGCCACTAGTTCTGACTGCTACAATATCTTCATTACGACTATAGTTTCTACAGACTGCTGCTACTGACATCTAAATCCAATAGTGTTAAATATGTCCTTTTTCTTGTCCCTTTGTATCTGTTTTTTTAAGAGGACATATTCTGATCATGTTCAGGTGTATATCAGTATGTAGTGTCTCTACATGTCTCCATGCTTTAATGTTCAAAAAGCTCTTTATTTTCCTCATCCTGCCTGTGCTGCAGCCTCTCTTTTCACCCTCCGTCTGAAACCAATAGATAATGATAATGCTAGATGTTCACATTAATCCCATTCTCTTTGTTGTCAAGTACGCCAGCTAGTTAATATACGTATATATTATAGGGTCAATATATCTCTATAGTGAGTTCAATATTTATACTACTTTTCACAGTGTTTATATCCATACAGTTCATACTGTTTATAGTTGAGTTGTATTTCTGTCATAGTTATAAACATAGTTATTTACTGCTAACTAACTGACAGACTAACCAACCAACCAACTGTCTAACCAACATACTAATTAACCGACTAACTTACAAACCCAAATAACTAACTAAATAACCAACGAACGAACGAACGAACTAACTAACTAACCAACCAACCAACCAACCAACCAACCAGACAACTGTCTAACCAACATACTAACTAACTAACAAACTAACTAACTAACTAACTAACTAACTAACTAACTAACTTATAAACCCAAATAACTAACTAACTAACTAACTTCTCAACCAAACTAACCAACCTGTTTTTATATTGTTTTAAATGTATTGTAATGTCATGTCCTCATGTGTCTTACATTAGCCTTCTATTCAGGCATCAGATGCGACAACAGCTTTGAATGTCTGAATGCCTTTCCATGTTAACTTACCTCACATGTTGATGTTTTACAGACATGGAGCCTCACAGCTATTTGAGCGCTCCGTTTCAATATTTCTGTGTATGTATATATTTTGAAATCTACATACAAATATATATCAGTGTGCTGTGATCAAGCAGAGTGAAGAGTGTGATGACTCTGAAGGCTGTTTGCTCCGCCTCGACAGCTTCCTCCATCATCTGAACCGGTGAACTGTCTCCCTCCATCAGCACGACAAAAACACTGGCAGCATGTTTCAATCCAAAAAAACACTTCACGCATTAAACTGATGCTCTGCTAATGAGAGCCCTGGAGCATGATTCCTACGCACTATGCTGGAAATAGGAGGAATTGTTTTGGTGTTGATGTGGCTGTGTGTGTGTGTGTGTGTGTGTGTGTGTGTGTGTGTGTGTGTGTGTGTGTGTGTGTGTGTGTGTGTGTGTGTGTGTGTGTGTGTGTGTGTGTGTGTGTGTGTGGCAGGTGACTCTGCAGGGTTCACCTGTGGGAATCAGACGGTGCACGGCTTCAGTTCTCCATCTCACTCTCAGACTTAAAACCTGACAATTCAATTTGTTCCTGATGAAGGGGCTTTTATAAACCTTAGAGAAGTGTTGATGGACGAGTGTGAGCGCAGGGACTGGACTGTTTCTGACAGGTAGTCTCTTATTTTAGTAATGACACTTTCACTGTGGCACATGGACCTTTTGAAGTGAAGCTACACTTTCTTTTCAGGAGGTAGGAAAACCCGATGTAAGACCGTGTTCAACAATATTCAGTAGGGCAAACATCATTTGATTATGAAAATCTTCTTTGAGTTTGAGGTGTTTTTTTAATTTACAGAATCAGGGACTTTTTGCACTTAGGTTTTAATGTTAGATTTCTAATTTAATTCTAAAGTTGTACAGTTTATTATTTCTTAAGATGAAGTAAAAACTACTGACATACAAATACATTATATATTTTAAGATGTTTTTTCTTTTTATTCTGTGGATCAGTTTGCTTGTTTTTTCATTTGGTTGTTAATCTAGTAGTAGTTAAACAAATAAATAAACTTCAGATGAACATTTGACTTGTAATATACGAGATGAACAATGACTGAGTAGAAAACTAAAACCCATAAATCATCTCAGTTTAGTGAAAAAAACTATGTGCAGCAGAACTTGTCGGATGTTTTTTATATTCCTCTAATCTAAAACTGACCGTTAACCCTTCAGTCATAGACGTTATGACGCTCACCTAAAATGGCCACCACCTCTTCGTCCTGGATGACCTCCAGCGACCCCGACACCACGAAGCAGAGTGTGTCCACGCTCTCTCCGGCGTGGAAGATGAGGTCTCCGGGCGCGCTGTGCACCGTCTGGAACTCCATGGCGAGCGCCCGCAGGCAGCCGTCGCTCGCCAGCCTGAACGCCGGGTGCTCCTTGAACACCTTCCTGTTGAGGTGGACACAGATGTCCGCACGCATGTCTTTGGGACAAATCTGCAGCACCTACAGAGGTCAAAGTGAGGTCACAATGAGGTCACAATAAGTTCATATCGAGGTCAAATATTTACTTCAAGGGAATTTCATTAAGATCATTGTTGATGTTTTATCTTGTTCTGTATTTATTTTAATATTGTTGTTATGATTTCTGTAAAGCACGTTGGGCTGTTTTGTGCATGAAAGGTGCTATACAAATAAAGTGTATTATTATTATTATTATTATTAAGTTGTTAAGTAATGTTGAGCTGACTCCTATCTATTAAAATATATAAATTACAATTTTCAAACAGTAGATACATATATTTGATAAAATACTGTATTTTTTATGTTATGAATCATCCAAGAATGTCAATGCTGTAAGAGAATATTTCTGTCGTACTCCTAAGTGTCAAAGAATAATTCTTCCTTACTCCTAAGATATTTAACCTTATTCTGTGTGTAGACATTTACGACCATCCCTGCTTCTAATCTCCCGTAAGGAATGTGTTAATGCAGTCGTATGTTGATACTAGGTTTTATGGCCTGACCTGGTGGGCACAAGAGGGGTTTACGACTGTGAGAACGCTGGCTTTCTAAGCTCCACAGATGTGAGAGACATCTCCTGTGTCTGCAGATGTTTACGCCCATCCCCAATATGTGGATTTGACTCTCTGTGAACTAGTTAAAAGGTCTATCGAGAGAGAGGCTGATCAGAATTGACATGACAACCCACCCGTGCAGTCAAAACCTTTTGCTGCTGTGACTGGTGATATGAATTCTCTGGCCGTTGACTTGTAATAAACATCATTGTTTGACATCAAAGCTCCAACTCTCCTCGTGTCTCTCTGAGTCCTGACTCTCCATTGCTGCAGACGTTTCCCTTACAAATGCAAGGTCACACCAGGCAGATAGTGAAAGCTGTGAACTCCATATTCATCTTCAGGTGGCGTCATGGATTTGAGTGTGTGGAAATGTGATATATGTTTTTGGGCAGCCTAAGTTTCTGTTAAATACACAGACCCAGGGATATTTGAGCCGAAGTGATTGTGGCATGCAGCGTAAACACTTCTCTGTGCACTCTTTGTATTGTCGTAGTCATTTCTCTAACACTTATACTAACTGAGGTCAGACTGAGGTCACAGTAAGGCCACCTTCAGATGTTGTTGTGTTTACGGTCCAGAAAAAGATCCCAATTAATGCAATTAGAAACATATTTAGAAATATTTAAGTTTACAAGTTGCAAGATAAGATAAGATAGAACTTTATTGATCCCAACTTGGGAAATGTTTGTGTTGCAGCATCAAAAGACATGTACAATAGAAATTAAAAGACAATAAATAAACAAGAAAGTAGAAAATATACATGTTGAAGTTACAAATGAACAACAACAAGATATAAAGCAAGGTGTTATATTTGTATGTGACAGATGGAATATTAAATATTAGACTGAATATATAAATGTAAAATGTAGTGAAGAGAAAAGAGAAAAACTATGGAGCTTAGTGATATTTCCAGAAATAGCAGAGCCAATTAAATGTTGTTGGTCATTAATATATTGTAATTTTCTCAATATCATAATATGTCTGAGGATATTCCCAACAGCCTCTTTTCTTTCCTCTTATTATGCCCCTGCGTTTCCAGCATTATGTTAAACGTGCTTACTAGCTTTCTAAATTGTTAACATTAGTGACTTCTAGGTGCTGAATTTAACATTAATTATACTAGTGTGTGTCACTCCGTAACCATTACTTACACTTTCACTTGAAAATCTGCACAAAGTCTCTCCGTCCTATCATTTCATGTTTAAACTCTGAAGTAAAGGATCCAATAAAGACCAAAACAAAGCTAACCAATCACAGTGCAGCATGCTTTATCTTGCATGCAGGTGATTGGGCGTTACCTTTTCGGTGTCGATGCCTCTGCTCATGGACCATGTGGACACGATGTAGTCCATCACCCTCTCGCTGAGGCCTTTAGGGACCTGGTAGAGTTTCAGGAAGTCTCGCACGCTGTTCAGCATCTCGTGGTAACGGTTGGTGTTGGCGTACATCTGCTGGAAGATGGTGGTGACGTTACCGAAGATGGTGGCGTAGAGCAACGCTGTGAACAAAGACAAAGAACATTTAGATTATTGTTTTATCGACAAAACACGGCAAATAAATATAGTAAGCTATTCTTTTAAATATACATCACAAAGTCATCCCACTGGCATGATATTAAAGTGGACCTATCATGCTATTTTTAGGCAATAGCATAGGTCTCAGACATATCAAAATATATAAAAAACATGAAGTGTTTTGCTCAAAATACCAAACAGATCACCCATTCTAGCCATGCCTCATATCCCTCTATTTCACTTCCTGTTTCAAAAGTGCTGATTTTGGGTATAAAGCTTAAAAAAAGTTGATAAAAGAGGAGGGGTCTGAGCTCATGCGGGACCGGCAGCTACTGTCTAAACTAAATACTGCCGTGATGAAACGCCATATCATGGATTATCAAGGATCTGAAACAGTCTGGAGCTCAAAGGCTTTCTCTCTTGCCGGTTATACCACAAGGTGAGTTCCTTTCTACTTCCTGCTTCTTCACACACATGCTCTCCAGTGCAGGTTAGCTCTGAGTGTTAGCGATGCTAATGTAAACACCGACCATATTACGTCCAAAACAGTCGGGCATTGTTTCTGATAGCAACTTTCTGATTGGGCCGTGGGTCCACATTTCAGATATGACGTCATATCGGACGCAAATCTGGATCAGCTCCGTTGTACCCCCGTTTTTAGAGATTTGGGTACGGAGGAAAAGAGAGAGGGTTTTATTTTCTGACGCTGCGTGAGTTCCCTGACACATGTTGATGTATAAAAGACATCAAAAAGTGCATTTTGCATGATAGGTCCCCTTTAATGTGTAATATGTGTATTTACTATATATATTTTGACAAACCGAAAAATGTTGTTTTGTGCATTAAATATTTTTCAAAATAAAGTGTTGTTTTATGATTTTCAAGACTAAAGACATTCATTCGGATTTGTTATGCTCAGTTAAGGTTTGCTTTGCTTTCAAATAAACTCATGTTGGCAAAGTGCTTTCCTTTTTGAAGAATTATATTTTTGACTCCTTTTCTTTTGTTGAACCTGTCAGCGGCTGCAGAAGCAGCAGCTGCTCTTTACAAGTTTCACATCAATTCAACTAAAACTCGCTTCCTGATGAAAGCTTTGAAACTAGGAAGTGTATGTGTGCTTCTGTGGTTCATAGGAGCCTAGACATGTTTCATATGTTGCTCTGCATCAGAAGTTACATTTGTCAGTCCCTCATCTGTACATTTCAAAGCTTTAGCTTTCCGTGGACACAGTGTTTGTGGTACGAATATGGTTAGAAAACAACGTGTTGTGCTTTTGTAAACCAACAACAAAGCCCCACTGGAAGTCAACATCAAGAACATTTTCTGAACACATACCGTACTTTTCGGACTATAAACCGCGACTTTTTTCCCCATTTTTTTTGTACAGCTAACGGCCACTAGGGAACCTCCTAAATCTATGGATTTTACAGGTAAAATTAACCACCTTTAACTCTATGGGCTCTAGGACCGGTCCGCGCCCGCCACCTCTAAGCGGCGGGCTCCAGCAGGAAAAGCTGGAGGCCGGAAAAGAGTGAGACAGGTAGCGCGCCAAAGTAAAAGTGGAACCGAGAGACGGAACGAGAGCGAGACAGACGGACAATTTAGCTGCTGCGGCTTATATGCAGGTGCGCTTTATAGTCCGAAAAGTACGGTACTCACAAATCACCAAAATAAGTTAAAACCAAAGAAATGACAAACTTCCATTTAGAAAATATTAATATACAACTAAACAACAATATTTTGTAACAAATGCAAAATCGCCTGAATTGAGGTTTTGTCATACAACACACACATAACATATCAGCAAGAGTTTATAAAATGATATACTTGTTGCACTCCTTCAGGATCAGGGTCATTTCATTTAGGTTATATGGGGGTGTTACTGTATGTGTTTAAGTGGTTTCTCCCAATACATCTTGAGAAAAAGCCTATTTTGGTTTAATATCAGATTGTTAAGAAACCATAAAGATGCATGTTTGAAATGTAAATATCAGCAAACTAACCGTAACCTATTATCTTTTAATGTTCTTGGTGTAAACAACAAAAACACCAGAACAATGCTACCACCCATGCAGCATGGGCTTTAAAGTTAAAAAGCTGTGACAAATGGAGCTTTAAAGTTAAAATGCTTTGATCATTTCAAGACATTTACTGCCTGCCTGTGTTGTTTTTCACTTTTCTTAGTACTCCTCGTGCAACAATGATCAGAGTTTGTGTAAAAAAAGATCGTTTTTTGGACGAAACAAAGATTTCTCAAGGGGCCCTTTAAGCTTTTTGTAATCCAACACATTCTACGTGATAGGCCCCTTGTGATAGGGGCGGGATATCTCTAAGCGGTTGACCAATCACAACAGAGTCGGCCAGCTAACCAATCAGAGCACACTGGGCTCTGGTTTCAGACAGAGGGTGAGAAGAGGTGCTGCAGCACAGGCATGAGAAAAATAAAGAGCTTTTTGAACATTAAAGGAAGGAGACATGTCACAGTGGAGGCACTACTGATATGAACCTGGAAATGAGAAGAATAGAGCCCCTTTAAATAGCAGTGGCAAATGGAGCTTTACAGTTGAAATGCTCCCAACACTTTGATTGGTCAAAGATATTTACTGCCCGTCTTCGATTTCCATCTTGGAACAACGTTCACCAAATATTAAAAGTTTTGTGGATGAAACCAAATATTTTCCTGTTCCTCAAGTCATCGGATACTCCCTCTCAGAGTGAGAGCTGACATCACCGTGCAGAGGTGTCTATCGACGGATCACCAGCAGTTATTGTCTCGGCTCATCAATACAAACTGCAGTTCCTCCCTGACTCAGCTACTCAGACCTGTCAGCAGTAAAGACCACCGGACCGATATCGACCCCGTCACCCTGCAGCAGCAGAAACTCTCCTCCAGCGTGAAGACTCTGACAGCAGCTCAGACTGAAGTGTCAGAATCCCTCTATATGACCTTCACTACAGTTAAAGTGTAGAGTATTAACAGTGTGGCGCCGAGCAAGCGCTGAAACAGCAACAGCCGGTCCAGAACCAGAGCCAGGTCCGGAGGCTCCCCGCTGAGTTAGTTTTTATCTTACAGGATAAAACATTAGGGAAGATTTCACAGCTGCATGATTTTATATTCACAAACAAAGTCGTTTCAACACCTCCTACGACATCACAGATCCTCCTCACGTCTACAAACTGTGTTTATACCAATCTAATGAAGGGGTATCGTATACACACTTTAGCAAAACTGTTATTGAATATGTGTTGGGATCTATAACCTTTCAAAAACAGTCATTCGAACACAAATAAAGATCCTCCTCACGTTGTAGATACAAACAACGCTTTTACTGACTTTTAGAAAGGTATCAGGCAAACAAGCAACCAGCACACACTCTCATAACAGTAACAAATGGCAACCAATTATAAAAAATATTAGTGGCGCACGATAATAATCGGTCCGATATTAGGAATTATGACGTCATCCCGATAAACCCGATAACAGTATTAATAGCCCCGATAATATACAATATATTTTTGGTGTAAAAAAAAAGAAAGAAATCCTGCGGTGTGGGTGGATTGGGATGAGGGGCGCTTGTTTTTTACACGGCTCCTCCTGTTTTGCCAGTACTGTGGTGTTGGATTGGGAAGAGGGGAGTTCTTCACAAATCCAGCGCTCCCTAACTCATGCCTGGCTGTGACGTAAATGGTGTGCGGCCGTGAAGCCAGGACAGTAAACAAAGATGTCGTCGGTAGTATGGGACTATTTCAAAGTTTCAGAGTTAGATAGTTCGCTTGCTATTTGTATTAACAGATGCAGAAGTTCCACGAGGAGGGAAAAGGCAACGAGCTATAATACTTCCAATCTGATTAGTCGCCTGAAACATCGCCATGGCTACGATAGTGTGTTAACAGCGTACGAAGACGCCTGCGCTGCTAAACTAGCGGCGAATCCAAAGCCAGCTGCAAAGGCACCGGGGCTTTTACCTATCCACGAGGCTTTGGAAAAAGGCAAAACGTTTATTTGGGAAAATAAATATGGTCACTTTGAAGAGTCAGAACTGTTCTTGGCTTTGTTTTGTTCATAGTAGTAATGCTCATGTCCTTTGCTCACTACTAGTCTCTTTTTTACCACCAGGTGTGCAAAAACTACAGGTACATTTAATATATATATTATATTATTATCGGTATCGGTCTTGAGAAGCAGGAAGTTATCGGTATCGGTTTCAAAAAACCAATATCGTGCATCCCTAAAAAATATACTTTCAAATACACTTAAACAATTCAAATGATCAGAGAAATGTAATCATTGAATCTGTGCTGGGATCCATAACCATTCGCAAACATGAATAAAGATCCTCACATCTTACCAACCTATTAGAGAAGTGTACAAACAAACAGCACAAACTCTACGAGTAAAAGTTAAAATAACAAACAAATAATAACAAAAACAAACTATTATATTGCTTTTCTTGAACGTATCTTTTCACAAATCATTTCCTCATTTGATTGATTTTCTTTGATCCATAATCTTTAACAAGCAGTTGTTCGTACACACAAATGCCACCTCACATCCTCAAACAGTGCTTTTACTCACATTTTTAGAAGATCAGGTACAAAAACAAAACCTTGGTTCTCTAAAAATCGCAGATGGCAAACACAAAGTCAGTACAACCATAACGCCACAACAACCACATTTACAGAAACAACTAAATCAGTCATTCTGTGAGTTGTTGGGTTAGACTCGAAACTTTATAAAAGTTCAATATACGCTGACTGCAGGTAAAATGCACTGCATTGATATAGCGTTTATTCAGTCTTTACGACTCCTCAAAGCGCTCATCATTCAGCCATTCACACCTCATTCATTCAGAGCAACGCCATTTACTCCAATGTTAACTTAAAGGAGACCTATCATGCTATATTTGAATAATATATTGTAGGGTCATACCTATATAAGGTATATTTATACGTTTTTTTCCTTCAAAATACCAAACAGATCATGCATTTTAGCCATGCCTCATTTCGCTCTATTTTCCTCTCCTCCACCCTGTCTTTGCATTCGCTGCAGCTGACCACGCCCCCCTGCAAAGGAGGGGGTTGAGTTGTCATGTTACCATGCTGTTACCATGCTGTTACCATGCCACGGCAACCTCTCATTCCCCTGATTGGTGGAGAGTTGGCCATATAGGCGGAGCTCCTCGTCACTGACGTCACACTATTTTCAAATCTGGATCAGACTATATCAGATCCGTTGTAGCCCAGTTTTTAGAGATTTGGGTATGGAGGAAAAGAGAGACGGTTGTGTTTTCTGACACTTGGTGAGTTCCCTGACACACCGGGGACACATACTCATGTATAAAAGACGTACAAAAGTGCATTTTGCATGATAGGTCCCCTTTAACTTAAGTAAGTTAACATTCACACACATTCTCATATCTTGCCCAAGGATACATCGACATGTTAACAGCACAGGGCTGGGATCGAACCCACAACCTTTCATTGAGAGAAGGCCGCACTACCTCGTCCCTTTGACTACTAATGTTACGTACTTCATGTACATTTGGCAAATGTGTGGTATAACAATGAATCTTCTTCTTATTTCTTAGTTTGAAAAGCATTGTAAGTTTGTCCCGGCCAATTACTGTAGTAAGGAAATCAGCTGTTCCGATGCCCACAGTTATTTCGGTACCACTTTACAATAAGACTACCCTTATAAGGGATTCATAAAGGGTTTCTAAATAGGTTATGAATTAGGTTGTTAGGTTAACACTTTATTAATCATTATTAACCATTTATAAACCAGTTCTAACAGTTTTCATACATCAACACAGGCTCACTATTTGGCAAGATGACTAAGCCTTGTATTGGCTACTTAGCGAGAATCCACTCAGTGAACAACAGATACCAAGGATGCTGGCTGATGAAGAAGAAGAAGCAAGCTAGGTAGCCAATATAAGACTAACCCCCAGTTTCCACTGGGTCCGTCTGCGCCGCGCTGCGCCGCGTCACGGCTGCGCCGCGGTTTTGGTCCGACCTCCTCTAGCGCCATAACCCACCGGTTCACAACCAAATTAATAAATGAATTACAAACTATTCGTAAACCCTTTATAAGGATAGTCTTATTGTAAAGTGGTACCGTTATTTCTTATTGTTTATCATCCATTTTTTATATAAATCACCTCATGTTATTCTGTTGTTAGGACCATAAGAGGTATTATCAGCAACTGGAGGCGTGTCTCCTTCAGCAGTATGACTAATTCATGTTTAAAAACAACAATCTGTATCGGTGTTTTACACCAAAAAAACAACGTTCTGTTATTGCCATGACCTGATTGACAGGTTGAAATAAACCAGAATCTTATTTGAATTACAAACATAGGTTCAATCTCTCCAGAACCAGAATGATCTCAGCAAACACAACTTTCTATTGAAACAAATAAACGGTTTAACTTTGATTAACCGCATAATTATTAATTATGGTAAACCTCCCGCTGTGTCACAGGTCCAGATGGAGGATGCTCCGGAGAGAAAATGGACGTCTATTTCTGTCCTTCCTCTCAGATCCCGTCCCGATGTCACGCTAAGCATTACGACGCTCACACACTCCCTATGCTAATGCCCCAAACTCCCACCTAGGATCCGGGCTGTCATAGCAACCACTATCCATCAGCCTCCAGCGGCTTTCAGCCACTTTGTGGGCCAGGAAGATGACGTTTGTGTGTGTGTGTGTGTGTGTGTGTGTGTGTGTGTGTGTGTGTGTGTGTGTGTGTGTGTGGTGTGTGGTGCGTGTGTGTGTGTGCGTGTGTGGTGGGTGTGTGTGTGTGTGTGAGAGAGGAGAGGAAGGGGGGGGGTTAATCCAATACTCAGTTTCTTTCAGTGTTCCTTGTGTGAATCTAAATGGGAAGCCAAAAGATTTCTCCAGACTGCCTCAATACGGTCTCTACGGGAGCCTCAGAGGGACAAACTGTCAGACTCTTAACACTCGAGATTAGGAAGTTAAACTAGGTCAAAAGTTTACTTCCACTAAATACAAAGCCCCCCCCCCAATCTAACTTCAATGATGGTTATACAAGCTAATCATACACTGTCGTAGAAGTTACGAAATCAGCTGTCCTACTGCTGTTCTTCTTCTGTCCTTCAATATTGGGTACAGACACAAAAACTGATTAATTCAGACAGGAAATGTATTATTTACAATTAAAATAGTTTCGGCCAAAAAAGAGAAGAAGAGTTAAAGTTAGGGTGCGTATTATTGGAGAAACTAGCCAGAGTAAACTTAATATTTAAAACCCTAAACCCACCCGAATGCTTCCAACTACTAGAGAGAGCACATTTTGATGTATTGATTGCTATTGGGACGTGAAGCTTAAATAATAGTTTTACTTAAGCAACAAATAGTCTGTTAACTCCAGGGTTAGGGTTAGAGCATTTCCATGTGTAAATCTCCCTCCATTTGATGCTTATCTTCCAGTTTGTTTTATCAATGTCTGTTGATTTCTTTCTTTCTTATTGAACTGTTGCTCAGAGGTAGATTTGTCTCTTTCTGCCCTTTCATTTTTCAGTCAAGTTGAACCACGCACAGCAAACACTTCAAACAAATTAACATCCATTTCTAAAGACACAATCGACAACCTTAAAGTATGAAATGCCTTTCAGGAATACAAACTAGTCCTCTCTTAGATCTCACTGGACCCAATCAAGCTTTTTTGGCAGGAGAAGCAATATCTTAAGGATGGTGTGTGTCCATATTTATTATAGAGATACAGGGTTGAGTGGTTCTGTTTAAAGTCTGAATGAGTGAAGCTTGTTGGAGGAGATGAATGTTGAGAGGAGAATTATATCAGGACTAACAGACACGAGACATCAGCAGCTTCTGATGAAGGAGACAAATGATCAACATTGAGGCTCTTCATCCTTCAGCTCAGTGAGGAAAAGCTTTCACCCGCAGGTGTTCTGGGAAACATCTGCAAACTGTCTGTCTTCAGACCCTGCTGGTCACACATTAAGGAGAACATCTGACTCTCAACTAGTAGTTGTTGAAACAAAAGTGAATCCCAAAAGGCTTGCACTGCCACACTTTCAGCCAATTACGACGTTACAATGGAAAACTATGGCAACAGCACTTTTAGCCTTTTTCAACAACAATCAGAAAAAAACAAGCTCGCACTCAAAAAACAACCAAATAATTACAAAAATACAAATAAAGGAACTTCCATGATTTTTCTTGAGCTACCCAAAGTAGTTTCACCCTTGCCTGTTTGCAATTATACCCTCTATAGCAGTGGTTCCCAACCTGAGGGGCGCCAAAGATCGCAGGGGGGGGCGCCAGGCCTCAGATGATTTGAGGCCAAATATCATATTTACACTTTTTTTTGACTTTTTTCTTTTACATATAATTGTAAGGCAATACATGATTGTCTCTAAAAGCCTCGTCTCTACATTACAATACAATTACCAATTAATTAAAAAACGAATTAATTGTAATCAAAATTCAAGTTCGTATTAAAGGCATAAAAAGACAGAAATGTATAATTCTTTCTTTAATAGAAATGTTTCTTCTGCCCGTAAAGTGTCCAAACCAGGCTTTTCTGGATAAGCGCATTTTTAAAACATAGTCATTGTCCATGCCGGTTTCAGTTGGATTATTTGTCACAGTTGCTCCGATCAGATCGGTCTCCATTTTGTAGATTATTTATGACTTTTGAATCCACATAAACACATCGGCAAAATCCGGTTTACTTTGAGCATGTGTTTTAAACCGTTTAATCCCTTTGTGAATTGTTTCCACTTCCGCGCCGTCCTTTAATTTCTTCATACAGCGGGAATCCAAATAAATTAATCCTGAGTCCAATAACCATCAAAGTCACTCCAATACAAACAAGCTGATTATTTAGCAGATACTGGTTTAATGGACATAATGCGTAAAAATAGATATTTTACAGACCTATATCTTAATGTCCAAGTTTTGAGAGTGACCAACACCATGAGGTTCTTCCCTTTAAAGACTATGAATAGCCAAACCAAGATTCAGTGCCTCTAGTAAAGCTGGAAAAAATATCCATATTAAATATATGTATCCTTTATTTAACCAGGTAAAAGACTCATTGAGATTAAAATCTCTTTTCCAAGAGTGACCTGGCCAAGAAGGGCAGCATGAACGAAGTTACAACATATAAAACACAGACAAGACAGGTAGAAAAATACAGCTGTAAAACACAAATGAAATGGCACATTAGCCAGTCAATATGCAAAATAAAACAAACTATTAAAAATCATTAAAAACTGGCAAAATTGAAAACGATTTTAGGATATACGAGCACTCACATCTACCAATGGTGTTCTCTGTCCTTCAAGATGGACCTGAATTCCCCCATAGTGATTACATCTGAGAGTTTCAGCTCCTTCTGAACATTGTTCCGCGCTGTGGGGGCAGCATATCTAAAAGCTGTTTTACCCAGTTTTGTTCTCACTGTAGGAACCAGCATCTGAATAAAATCTTGGGAGCGCAGGCCATATGGACTTTCTCTTTGACACATATACAGTACTTTAAAGAGTCCTCTCCTGATGATGTTCAGGTGTATATCAGTATGTAGTGTCTCTACTTTAAAGAGTCCTCTCCTGCTGATGTTCAGGTGTATATCAGTATGTAGTGTCTCTACTTTAAAGAGTCCTCTCCTGCTGATGTCCAGGTGTATATCAGTATGTAGTGTCTCTACTTTAAAGAGTCCTCTCCTGCTGATGTCCAGGTGTATATCAGTATGTAGTGTCTCTACTTTAAAGAGTCCTCTCCTGCTAATGTTCAGGTGTATATCAGTATGTAGTGTCTCTACTTTAAAGAGTCCTCTCCTGCTGATGTCCAGGTGTATATCAGTATGTAGTGTCTCTACTTTAAAGAGTCCTCTCCTGCTGATGTTCAGGTGTATATCAGTATGTAGTGTCTCTACTTTAAAGAGTCCTCTCCTGCTGATGTCCAGGTGTATCAGTATGCCCATGTAGTGTCTCTACTTTAAAGAGTGCTCTCCTGCTGATGTTCAGGTGTATATCAGTGTGTAGTGTCTCTACTTTAAAGAGTCCTCTCCTGCTGATGTTCAGGTGTATATCAGTATGTAGTGTCTCTACTTTAAAGAGTCCTCTCCTGCTGATGTTCAGGTGTATATCAGTATGTAGTGTCTCTACTTTAAAGAGTCCTCTCCTGCTGATGTCCAGGTGTATCAGTATGCCCATGTAGTGTCTCTACTTTAAAGAGTCCTCTCCTGCTGATGTTCAGTAGAGTAAAGTAAAGTAGAGACACTACATACTGATATATACCTGAACATCAGCAGGTAAATGTTCATTTACTAAACATCACCATGTTTTTATTTAACAAAATAATGTTTAATTCACGTTGGCGTAAGTACAAAACCATCGCCATGTTTTTAGATCAGGAAATGCATCCAGGGTCAAACAAACGATGTTCGATCGTCATCCTCGCATTCATTTAATGTATCATATGTTCGCGAGTTGAAATGAATGCACTAAATGTAATCCACGTGAGTTTACAACAACAACAATAATCGCAATAATTACAATATATCGCATCCGACGGAGGAAAATGCAGCGGCTCTCACTACCGATCACCCTAATCCCACGGACAAACAATAATATGTACAGTGTTCATAGTTTAATGTATTATTAGTGTCTAATATTACTGCTATAATAATCACACATTGAGTTGTTGAAATCAGATCGTTTTTTTTAAACACTCTGAATGAAACAGCAGCTCTCAGGTGATCAGCTGTGTGTTTACACAATAAACATATGCATAGTAATTTAATACCTTCCAACACACATTGTAAGAACAGTTCTGTTTCATATGAGTGTTGAGAGCTGAATCCACAAATCTACTAATTTTGCCCTCAGTGCACCAGATTGATGCATTTAACTTCAATTTAAATAAAAACATCTTCTGTTGTAACAACAATAACATTATAAATAGTAACATAGCATGGTATTGCACATTTACTGTAGCTTTGAGTGTTACTGGCCTGAGATTTTTTTATTACATGAATGAAGGTGACTGAGGCTTTTTAATATAGACTTTCCAGTGTCCCACATTTTGCACAGAACAGTCCCACATTAGGAAAACAGATTGTCTGAGACAACTTGGCACTAAGAGTACTAATATGTCTACCATTTATTTTATGAGTTTAATTTCTGCATGTTCTCTTTTGGTTTGATTAGGACACATCCTGGGGATTTCAGAATGTTACTGGATTTTGATTTATTGTATCGGCTTCATGTCGCAATATATTCCCGAAGTCTGAAATGCAAAAATGTTCCACATTAGGGCAATTCACCCTACATTTAATCATTTTGTTTATTTTTAACGAAATAAATGTGCTTTAATCCATCATGAAATTAATGTAGGCTATTTACTTAGTACATATCTGACATTAACGATTAACACACTGTTCATACTGCTCACAGGCTGATATCTAGTGTATTCATACCCCTCACTGTTTATTCATCATTCAATTCATTATATATTTTATTCTGTAGATTGTGAACATTACTTTTCACTTTACTGCTTGTTGCGCCTGGTTAGAAGCTAAACTGCATTTCGTTGTCTCAGTAGGCCTACCTGTAATCTGTGCAATAACAATAAAGTTGAATCTAATCTTGAGCAGGAACTAATGTAGGCTATGTACTTAGTACATATCTGACATTAACGATTAAACACGTTTGTGCATTCTTTATGAATGCAAACCGAGTCATTTCCTTTATTTTTAACGAAATAAATGTGATTTAATCCACATAATTTACTGTGTTAATTGTTTACTGTACAGTAGTATTATTTAACTTGAAGGTGCCTGATTTCCAGAATGTATGCTGCATTTTGAATGTCCGATAGTCCATCATTAACACCTTAGTCCGTCTCGTCTCATCAACGAAAACTAAATATACATGACATACTTTGTTTAAGTAGATTTTGCATGAGAGCATGCATGTCCGATAGTCCACCATTTCCACCGGAAATATCAAATATTTAATAAAAGTGAAAAACAATGAACAAGACTTAACGTATTCATCATAATTAATTATATTTATTTCGTTTGGATATAGGATTTTTGACTTTGTTTAGAGCAGTGATCGTCTATTATATGAACATTTTGGACCCAAAATCACAAAAAAAACGTAAAAACAGATTTTGAAAATGATTTTATTTTTCATAACACAAACATACACAACGAAACCATTTAAAAGCTGGAAATATATACATGGGATGTGACTATGATAATGTGAAAGTTTGATTGAGGTAGCATGGGATTTCTTTCCGATAAGGCAAAAGTGTTATTATAAATATAATACAAATATATATATATACAGATTATGTACAACAATCTGTTTTTTCTGTCTTTATCTGTGCCACGCTTCAAAGCGGTTTCTGTCAACTACGACACAGAGGGCAACATCACAGATTCCTCCTCCTCCATGTCAAAAAAACAAGCTTAAAGCTTGACTCACGTTCAGAGTTTTCTTCATCATAGTTGAGTCTTCAAAACTCTAAATCTATCCAACTATATCTAAATTCTCAATGTTTGTCTGTCACTTTACTTCAATCGCAGTCTCCCGCAGCCTCTCTTCGTCTCCCGCCGCCTGTCTTCGTATATCTTTCGTCTCTCTCCATTTCCCGCCGTCTCTCTTCGGTTCCCGCCGTCCCTCTTCGTCTCTTTTCGTCTCGTTTCGTATCACTCCGTTTACCTGATTACCTCACCCCCTCCCTGGTAAATACATCCTGTTGAGCAGAATCTACAGTTTCCAGTATTTTCCGTTTCGTAAAATGATAAAATACGGCGAAGATATTAAAATATGTGCTTCCATTATTCATACTTCTGAAATAAATCTCTATTAACTTTATATCATCGTATGTCCGTGTTTATTGGGTCTTTTTGCATGAAACAAAGACTGGCATATAGTTTCAAGCCAGTACTTTCGACAGAAATACACATATATATCCAGTTGAGCAGGATCTACAGTTTCCAGTATTTTCCGTTTCGTAAAATGATCAAATACGGCGAAGATATTCAAATATGTGCTTCCATATTTCATACTTTTGAAATGTATTAACTTTATATCATCGTATCTCCGTGTTTACTGGATCTTTTTGCATGAAACAAAGACTGGGATATAGTTTCAAGCCAGTACTTTCGACAGAAACACACGGCAATGTTGTCCGGACTGTTGTTTTTATGCGGCACCGGCTTGAACAGGTCATGTGATCTGATCACGCCGGCGTGACGGTCGACTCCAAAGGGTTAATATTAAATACATATAAGTATTTTACAACTTGTATTTAGAAATACTCTGTTGTAATTATTGATGCATACATGTGTTCATCCATTCAATGTGGCATCTGCTATAATGGGGTTAATGTATGATATTACTTAATAATACAATACATTATAATATATGATATGATAATTACATTTTAGTTTTATTCATTTCTTATTTCATAGTTTCTCATTATTATTATTATTTTTTTTTATCACTCATCTTATTTTTGATTTTATTAATCTGTGTGAATCTGTGCTGTCCTGTTTTTCACTCTCACCCTGTTGCTGTTTGAACTACTGAATTTCCCCACGGGATTAATAAATGTCCATCTTATCTTATCTTAATGTATAAGTTGATTTACTTCAATCTACTGTACAATATTACAGGAAATATACTGCATAAAGCAAACTATATACTTTATTTGATCTAAAATATTGATGTTTCTACAACACCCATTGTGTATTTTGTGAATGAAGCGCCATCTCATGGTTAAATCCTGTAATTGAACAAATGGGGAAATTGGGCAACGCCCTCTAGCAATTTGGCAACACCCCCAGCCACTGGCATCCGCTGGGCTTTTGACTGGGACACACCCATTTGAGTCTGATGTGGAGTGCTACAACGTACATAGGCTTTCCGATTTTTACGGGGTGTGTTTTGCAATTCGCCCGGCCAATTAGAAATTGGAACTTTTTTCTCCTCAGGAAAGTACCTGAAAAAAGGGGGGAAAGTTCTCTGAACTAAGTTCTCTTTTTGGTGTGAACGCAAAATCCCAAGAACTATCGGAACTAAAAGGGAAAACTACTCGGTGTGAAAGCGCCTAAAGTCATGAAATCAACCTTTATAAAAATAATTTACCATAAATGTTAATGTGAACATATTTTGTGAACGCCCCAATGGTCAACCCTTAAATATCGTCACAATATCGATATCCAGGTATTTGGTAAATATAGTAATAGATATATAAATACAAAAGATGTTCTCCATATTTGCCCAGTCTGAGCCTGTAGCCACTAAAGAAATCGTGTTGGACCGAGATATTATTATTACTTACCACACAGCTAGCATTAAACATAAGGAAGGCTCTCTAAAACGTATGTAAGTAAATCAGAGTTGTTGTTACCTTTGCATTTTATAGGAGGACTTGGGGAGTTTCCTATTTACAGTTGATGCAGTTATGTAAGGAGCTAATATTCCAGTAAACTCAGCCATTCTGATTCCTTTCTTCTCTAAAGCAGCTTATAAAGCCGTCGTCAGCTGGAGTTACGACACGGCTCACTCTCACATTATTGGCTGACATCACAGATCTGCAGGATCACCTCCAGCTCTTCGGGCGCTCGCTGAGCGCCGGATGTTTGAGACTATGCGTTGTCTTTTCCTGTTTTTAAAAGCTTTCTTATAAAGTAAATTGCTGGCATTTTCTATAACAACCAGACTATTATGTGACAGCACCAAAAGTCCACCCAACAAAATCATCACAATGTCGATATCCGAGTATTTGATTAAAATATATTGTTATATTTGATTTTCTCAATATCGCCCAGTCCTTGTCTGTAGCTGCTGAAGATCTTGTTCTGTTCTTGAGTGATAGACAGAGCCATTAGTGTTACTTGCCACACAGCTTGCAGTATACATACATGTGGTAGGAAGGCTCTCTAAAACGTATGTAAGCTAATCAGAGTTGTCGCTACGTTTGCATTTTGCAAGAGGACTTGGGGAGTTCGTATGTACACTTGATGCCGTTATGTAAGGAGCTAACTCAGCAATTCTGATTCCTTTCTTCTCTCCAGCAGCTAATAAAGCCGTTGACAGCTGGAGTTACGACACGGCTCACTCTCACATTATTGGCTGATATTAAAGATATGCAGGATCACCTCCAGCTCTCCGGCTCTTCTGGTTTTTCAGGCGTCCCACTGCGCCGGATGTTTGAGACTATGTGTTGTCTTTTCCTGTTTTTAAAAGCTTTCTTATAAAGTAGGGATGCTCCGATCGCCAATTTCGGGGCCGATCGCTGGAATCAGTATCGGCCGATACCGATCGCCGATCCGATCGAGTGGGCGGGGCCTAAATGGAAGATTTAAACATCACTTTAAATCTTCCATTTAAAGTGATGTTTAAACTCAGTTAATGGGGCTCATTCACTGGAGCTTCCACAAACAACAATCAACTTAATTATTACATTCAAATTATGTACATTCTTCAAGTTAACATTCACTTTGGAGAATAACACGGGAGAAATGAGCGGAAGTGCTCTCTTTTCCGCTCTCCCTCTCCTGACAGCCTGTCAGTATCTCATGCAGCTCACTAATCCAGTAATGAGTGACCCGACAGTGAAGAATAAATATATTTATAACTAGTGTAGCTTGTTGCAGAGGTAGATAAAATAGCTAAGTGTGTTAGGTCTAACTCTTGTGTGTTTCGCTCCGCTCACCGGTCCGGCGGGCGGAGCTGCAGGATTTCTGCTTCACGTTGCATTCCGCTATTTTACTGTCTTTTTCGGACACCTTAAAATAATGCCAGACTGGTGAAGCCATTTTGGCGAGCTTGTTTTGCCGCACAGAGAGAAAAGTGTCATGTATTTTACGTCATGCGATCGGCTCTCGTGATCGGCATGTTTAGAGAGCACTGATCGATCGGTAGAGAGTGAGTATTGCCCGATCAGTATTGCCCCGATCAGCATCCCTATTATAAATGTGACAGCACCAAAAGTCCACCCAACAAAATCGTAGTAGGAAGGCTCTCTAAGACTTATGTATCAGAGTTGTTGTTACTTTTTTATTTTGCAAGAGGACTTTGGGAGTTCCTATTTACACTTGATGCCGTAAGGAGCTAATATTTCTAAGTACATTCTGATTCCTTTCCTCTCTACTAAAGCCGTTGACAGCTGGAGTTACGACACGGCTCACTCCCACATTCTTCCCTGATATTACGGCACAGATGTGCAGGATCACCTCCAGCTCTGCAGGCGTCCCGCTGAGCGTTGGATGTTTGAGACCACAGCAGACAGCAGGCAGGACTCGAGTCCAGCTGATCTGACATTACGGTTAATATTTCAGTGAGGAACTCCTCCACAGCGAGCGCAGCGTGTCAGGGCTCATCACATCGCTGAGGAAACCACTGAGATCTCTCTAAAGTCTGTAAAACACTGACAGGCTTGACTCAGACTGCTGAGGAACCAGGTCTCCTGCAGAGTCACTGGCAGAGCCTGCAGGGAGGTTATACTGAGCAGGAGGACCAGGAGAGACCAGCAGCAGCTAACACACTCGTTGCCATTCATTACTGGCTGCTTCTTCTCTACTTGTACATGTGTACTTGCTCTTTAGTGCTGCTACTGTACTTATTGTTTACCATGGATGTGTACTTAGTTGATTTTATTTTGTTGACATGTTCTTGTCTCTTTATATACTATAAATAATGTGTGTTTTTTAGGCATGTCCACCTGAATTGACTCTGACACAGCAACATCTAAATTGATTCTGACACTTCGACAGCCAACTCACAGGTGTATCATTGCTTTGATAACAAATATTATTCATTTACCCATTTTAGAAGTGAAGATATAGTCATTCATTCTGGGCATTTTCGAGCCTGAGGCCTGAAAAATAGGCTCAGGGCTTAACAGGTAAATATGTTCGTCCTTATTGTTTACCTAAATCTGCACTTACCACCTCTGTAACAATGTGTCTTCTGCCGCAGTGGGACAAATAAAGGATTTCTGGTTTCTCAAAAAAAAGGTCAAATCATAAAGTGAAATACAAATCTATTAAAATGTTGTAAATGTCAAAGCTCCTAAAGTTTGGAACTTGTTTACACACCGCTGCATGTCCTGCTGCTCACTTTGTGAAATGACAGTTCACTAAGCTGCTCCGCCGGGACAGCAGGTGCGTCCGTGTAACTCCACATATTGAATTATTCAACTAAGAGAGATCATCTGTAAAAAGAATTTGGAGGGTTGAGTCTTTATTTAGTCTTTACAAACACACAATAAAAGTGGAATAAACTAAGTCTGCTGTAACATAGACTATGACAATAACATTGCTCGCTAGATAGATTTTATTTCCCACATTTTTTATTTAATAATCTCAGCGAACGTCAATTTTTTCCGCCCATTAATTTGTAACCTAGAAATGTTGACATTTTAAGTTTTTCCTCTGAATATAACGGGACTCTCAAACCTTTTAACTCTATATATTGTGTTCCCACAACAGCCCTTATATGCTGTCAAAGACATTAGCCACACAATACTCTATAAGGAAGAAAAGGATTTAAGGAAGTTTACATTACAGCCAACTATGCTGGAGAAACTATTACAACACATCTTATGAACTGTATGCAACTTAAAACTGATCTTATAATTGTTTCTGTCATACTTGTAAGAGAATATTTTAATCCGATCTGTGTATTTAGAGATTCTCAGTCTTTCTTGCATGTTCCTGTGTAACTTCTCAGGCAGACACAGGTCAAAAGGTCTTCTGCCTTTCCTGTGGGTGAGGGGTTTGGGCACATGAGAAGCTGCAATACAGAGGTGTTTTGTTCCAAATGTCTGGTACTAATTAGAGGAAAGGCGGGAATATAGGCCCCTCCTCTTATAATGTATCGATGTGTTCCTGTCTCACTTTGTCCAAGTTGATTTGGTTGAAGCACATGAAAGTTGTGAATATACCTTGTGAACTCTCCGGCCATATTTTCTCTCTCAATAAATATCAGTGTGTTGATTAAAGACTTTCCAGCTTCCATCCTTTCTCGAGCTTTGGCTCTGCATTGCTGCACAGAAGTTTCCTCACAATACTCATGATACTAGTACTAACTAAGTGATGGGCTACTTGTTTCCAAAATTACTTAAAAAGTTCATCGGAAATCTGCTTCTGTTATCGTTTTAATCTGTTAATGTGTCGCGCAACAACCTTCCCTTGCACGGTGAAATGTGTTATAAAAATCTGTGATGTCTTTTAGTCGAGTGTGATAAAAGCGTTCACATAACTCCACATGACTCCTCACATGATTGAGGTATTATTATCTTGATAAAGGAGGATGTTCAGCCGGGAGCCGTGTGTCACTCTGGATGAGGTGTGTTTGTGTAACTGTGGGGAAATGACACCACCTGCCTCCCACTAACGGCTGCAGATGGAGCAGACAGACGGAGCAGGAACACAGCGAGGCAAAGCCAACAGTTCAGATAACAGAGAGGAAACATCGCTCTCAGGTGGCTCTTTAAAAACAGGGACATCAAACAATGAGTCAGGACACATCAGGAATATTTTGGGACATCGGTGTTAAAAGGGGATACATTATACGTCATGACCCAAATCTTGCCATTTTAAGTGGTGAGAAAATGTCTGACTGTTCCTTTAAATGTGTCGTGTAGCTGTTGCAGAAGTGTGTGTGGGAGGACGCTGAGGATGTCTGATAACAATGTTCAACAACGTCAAACAGTCGGCGTCAACTCTGATCTCTGCTGAGCTCCAACTCATCTGCTGCAGAGACGCAGATCAAATCTTTAGATTACTCATCAGACGCAGGTGGAATAAAAATAAATGACCTTCAGTGGATGACGGGTACTGATGTATAAATAGTTATCTTGCCGTGTGTCTGTCTCTCAGTCAATTCTGACTTGTCTCGTTGGTGAAGAAAACAAGCGTTGTTCAATATAGATGAAAAAAAACATCAATTGTTTTCAAACGGGAAGATTAATACGGAAAGTAATTTGCTATTTTCAATTTGTATGTGTTCAAAGTTATATTTAGCCTCTACTAAATATGTTTAACTGCCACCCAGTGTGACCCATGTTACACATCTGTATAAAAGACATCCATTAAACACTGCTTTGACTACACGTGGTTTGATAAAAACAGTACACATTATGTCAATTGTACTGGAAGAAAACACAGATAAATGAAAGGAAGCTGATCTAATGGGATACATAAATAAATGGATACTTTAGGACATACCACTCATGCCCTTAAAGGTCCCCTATCATACTGTTTTTCATTAATATATTACAGGTGTCAGATATATACAGAACATGTCTCTGAAGTGTTTGGCTCCAAACCCCAAACAGATCATTGCAGCATACCCATAATCCCCTCGGTTTCAGCCCTGTTCCAAAAGTGCTGATTCTGTGTGTAGCTTTAAATGCTAATGAGCTGCTGGCCACGCCCCTCCGAGAGCTGATTGGTTTAAAAATAACACAATGTCGCTCTCGGAGGAGATTCGGGTGATAAGGTGTGGGAGGGGGGGGTTACCTTGGTTGGTGCTTGGCTAATGGTTACACAAGCTAGCGGTCACTGTCGAGCCGCTAGTGGCCGACTCCGCCTACTAAGGGCTTCTCGGCAACTCTGCAGAATCCTATGGGTGACGTCACGGACCCTACGTCCATTTATATATACAGTCTATGGTTTCGGCCTGATAATGATGTGTCGGGGTCTTTGGTCTGAAAGCAAAGTGTAATTCTGGCCTGTGATCCAGTTACTCACAGAATCAGCATTACTCAGTGACAGCCGATATGAGCTGCTGTCGGCTGTAAGTGAGAATCTGCTTCTCTTCACTCATCTCTGATAATGAGAGTCAGAGTCAGAGGCTGGTTAATCTGTGAACTGTTAGTGTGAATGGCAGACTTTTGAAAATGTATTTATGGTCTTCATGAAAGTGTTAACAGGCTTTTTTTCAACGACTGCGACTTCTACTTAAATGTTTCACTTGTGTTCTGTGCAAAGCAAACCATTGAGAAACTCCCTCTGGACGGAACACGTGGATTTTAGCCTTTGCAGACCATTTACAAAAACCTATATGACACACTACAGGGCCCCTTTAACTATTTTCTGTGGCATTGATAGAGGAGCCTGAGACTGAAGATTTCCATTGCCCATAACAATGCTATGACCATTGTGTACATGACAAATAAAGCCTATCAAATGCACGCTAAAGGCTCTTTGAGCATGTTTTCTCTCAGTGATTGTGATGTTATGTTAAATGTTTGTGGTTTGTTTTTCATGTATTGTGTCGGGATATTTGTCTATGTTGATGTTACACGTGGAGCTGCTGTGATGCAAGTCAAATTTCAGACTTGACCTGACCAATAAAGTATTATCGTATCCAGGGGCGGTTCTAGGGGGGTGGGGGCCAACCATACTTGCCAACCTTGAGACCTCAGACATCGGGAGCATTTCAAAACGACCGTGGGTGGGGGGGGGGCAGCTAGAGCTGTATTAGATTAACATTAACATGCTTATTGTAGTTTTAAGTGCACTACCTTGCGGCCTGTAGCACCATCCTTGATGGAGCATATGTGTGGGCTGGACCTGTATTTCAGGAAAGGAGTGAGCAGAGGGTGGAGTTGTCGATTCTTGTTCTGTTTGCTGTGACTATCTTCCTCACCCTCACCCGACCTTGAGTTGCGTGCGTTACTAAAGAGACACGCTACCATGGAAACCAAACAATGGTGTAGCTGCATTAAAGTCCGAGTGGAAACAGTCCTGAGTAAATCTGATTTAGTCAGAAATCGGGAGAAATGGGGAGAAATGACCCCGAGGAAACGGGAGGGCAATGAAATCGGGAGTCTCCCGCGAAAATCGGGAGGGTTGGCAAGTATGGGGCCAACAGGGGCCAGTGCCCACGTAACACTGACCAGGGACCCCCCTGTGGCCCCCCTCCAAAAAAACGATTTATTAGGACTAAATCAAATCTGAGACCCGGATGTACAGTGGAGATGAAACTGTTCATTACCTTATATAAAAGCAAATACTGTTTATGTTTTTGTTATTAAATTGTCACTTAAAGTTACTAAAACCAATACTCTAAATGAAAATAACTATTGAAACAAAGGATTGTAACTTACATTTACAAAACAAATACCAATTACTGTATTTTATGTTCAATTACTTTGCTGTCTTTGTCTTTTTAACCCGCTTTTAGTGTGCCCCTCTCATTAAATAACTGGCCCCAGCCTGTACAATTGGTCTAGAACCACCACTGATCGTATCGTATGAATCCTTTTTGGATCCTTTGATAACTTGAAGGAATAGTACTCACATCCGATCATCATCATGGCCACGGCGAAGATCTTCTCTCCGTCCGTGTTGGGCGCGATGTTCCCGAAGCCGATGCTGGTGAGGCTCGTCATGGTGAAGTACAGCGAGGTGATGTAAACCGAGTCCTTGCTGGGCCCGCCCTCCCAGCGGCCGGACCCTGAGGCGTTGAACCTGTAGGGCGTCCCGACCGTCTCCCCCAGCAGGAACAGCCAGCTGTCCATCCGCACGCTATTGGTGTCCTCATCGATCACCTCGTAGTCCCCGATGCTGTACCAGATGCACGCCAGCCAATGAGCAGCCAGCCCGAACACACAGACCAGTAACACCAGGACGGCCGCTCCGTACTCAATGTAGTGGTCCAGCTTCCTGGCGACTCGACCCAAACGCAGCAGACGGACCACTTTCAGAGAGCTGAAGAGACTGCTGATGCCCTGCAGAGGAAGAGGGAGAGGAGGAAGAAATTATAGATTGACATATTCAAGCAGCCAAACCCTCTTAAACTGAGCAAATCAGCATTCAATATATATTAAAATGTTATATGTAGTACAATAGGTGCTTTCACACCGGAGTACTTTTCCCAGAAATAGTTCCTATAGTTCCTGGGAAGTTGCGTTCACACGGGAACCTTTTCACTCCTTTCCTGGGAAGAAAAAGGTTCCAATTTCTGATTGGCTGGACGAAATGCAAACCACGCCCTGTAAAACTCTGAAAGGCTTTTGTGAAGACGCCATTTTATTTCCGTGCATTAGCATTATTAGCATTAGCCCAGCGCAGTAACGGAGAGAGATTAATTTATGGCAACACAAAATAAAACGTGGGATCGGTGGAGTGATGAGGAGGTGTCGGTGCTTCTGGCGATTTACACGGGGCTTACTGCCACCCAAATTCTGGCAGTATTACGTACGCCGTGAAGTTGTTTGCGGCCTGCTAATAAACCCAAAGCAGAAGAAGAAGAAGTGACGTCAGCGGCTTCATTTGTGTAATCCTCCGTCAGGGACTTATTCCGGTGTGAACGTGATTTACTGGATAGTTCCGGGAAATAAAAGTTCCGGGAACTATTCCTGGGAAAAGTGCTTGGTGTGAAAGCGCCTATTATGCACACTTTTGTTTCAACTCCTTATATTGGTATTAATCTACAGAGCTGAAGAGACTGCTGACGCCCTGCAGAGGATGATATGATGATATTCGCTCTTCTTTCTCTGACTCACCTTTACTCACCGCTGGGTCACCAGACCCTCCTTTTCCCCTCTCTCTCCAAGTGAGGTTCTTACCCTCATTACCTCTGCCCGCCCTACCACCTGTCCTCTGGACCCTATCCCTTCAAACCTCCTTCAGACTATCGCTCCTGATATTCTACCGTTTCTCTCCCATTTCATCAACACTTCTCTAACTTCTGGTCACTTTCCAAACAGTCTCAAGGAGGCGAGAGTAAACCCTCTCCTAAAGAAACCCACTCTCAACCCGTCCGATGTTATAAACTACAGGCCTGTCTCTCTACTCCCGTTCCTATCTAAAACACTTGAACACGCTGTCTTTAAACAACTCTCCTGTTATCTCCATCAGAACAACCTTCTGGATCCGCACCAGTCTGGTTTCAAGGCAGGTCACTCCACAGAAACTGCCCTCATTGCTGCCTCTGAGGAACTGCACACTGCTAAAGCAGCCTCCCTCTCCTCGGTCATCATCCTGTTGGACCTGTCTGCTGCATTCGACACGGTGAACCATCAGATCCTCCTTCGCACTCTCCAAGAACTTGGAGTTTCAGGCTCTGCACTTTCCCTCCTCACCTCATACCTCAAAGACCGTACCTACAGGGTAACTTGGAGAGGGTCGGAGTCCGACCCTTGTCAATTAACTACAGGGGTCCCTCAGGGCTCTGTTCTTGGTCCACTCCTCTTCTCCCTGTACACAAACTCGCTCGGATCTGTCATTAGCCCGCATGGTTTTTCATACCACTGCTACGCTGACGACACCCAATTTATTCTGTCCTTTCCCCGCTCAGAGACCCAGGTCGTCGCACGCATCTCTGCTTGTCAAGCGGACATCTCTCAGTGGATGTCTGCTCACCACCTCAAGCTCAACCTTGACAAGACTGAACTGCTTTTCCTTCTGGGAAAAGATTGTCCCACTCTTGACCTGACAATCAACATCGGCACCTCTGTTGTTTCCCCGACTCAGACTGCAAGGAATCTGGGTGTGATCCTAGATAACAACCTGTCCTGCACTGCAAACATCGCTGCTACAACCCGCTGCTGCAGATACACGCTTTAAAACATCAGGAGGATACGTCCCCAGCTGACCCAGAAAGCGACGCAGGTTCTGTTGTATCTTGTTGGTCAAACACACTTATTGTAACATGTAAACATCACTGTAAAGTTATACTCACATTCTATTCAATCCGTCTATTTTAAATGTATCTTAAATGTTGTTTTGGACTCTGGTGTGGACCAAACAACTAGCTCGATTTCGAAATAAACCCAGACGTTGATTGTTTGTTGTCTGAAAGTAAGCTTGACTTTCTAAAGCATGCCAACGGAAGTTCATGTAAGTTTAGTCTTTCATCGCTTAGCTGAGGCCCTGCGGAGGGCGCTAGAGACAGGAGCACGGTTTATACGACCTTCCTAGCCGGAGATATGGCCGCATTTTACAATAAACTTCCATTGGGTCGCTTAAAAACAAATATCGCAAATCGAATCGCAATATCTGTCAGAAAAATCGCAATTAGATTATTTCCACAAATCGTGCAGCCTTAAATCCAACTACACTGTGTTGTGATATGTTCATAAAACAGTGTGCATTAAAAGTACTTCTCAACCTTATCCAAAACCTCTGTGTGTGTTTGTGCAAGGGAAACTTATATACATGCTTTTATTTTGTAAATGTTTTATTGATGAAAAACCAGCAGTGAAACACACTGGATATATTCAGGTTGGAATACACACTCGTGTTATTTCCTCTTTATGTTGCCCTTTTGTAATACCAAGTTACTCACTTAAAACATATTTCTTTAAGAAAAATATAACATTTCAAGTCAAAATGTTGTGATGGTTACACTATGTTTCTGTACGTCCACCACAGACTCTTCCTGGTGGATTACTACACTGCTTAGAGATTAGTTTATTGATTTATTGACAGATTGACTGACTTGTTGGTCATGTGGTTGACTTATTGATTGAGGCAGTTCGGTTACAGGTCTTAAATGGTTGTAGGCTGTCCAATTGGATAATCAGTCTAAGGATGTGTCATGTCCTTTCAGAGTGAATCTAGTCCCTGAGCACTGGGGAGGATTCTCTGGTGTTTTGTCCCCTATTAAACTGGTCAGTGTAATATTTCATTTTGTCCCCTTGTCAATAATACATGACGGCTGCTTTAACCTGACTCTTCTTGTTCTTGCATCACATAGAGGTTGCATTATATTTCATTAGAAGGTCTTCAATCTTTTCCAGTGTCTACACCCAAGAATAATCAGGCAGTTAACAACCCTTTCCTTTATGACTGTATTGTCTATTTTAGTTTTCTTCCAATTAGTAGCTAGACGTTATGCAAAATGCTCAAATCATTGGTGATGACCAGCAATGAAGAAGCCTATTTTATTCCACATTTAAACACAACTTTAACCTAATTACATGTTGCCAGGATTAAACAGATTTAGTTCGAGAGAATAGAACCAACTTTAACCGAAAATTGATTTACACCAAGTACACTAAACAGAGAAGAGAACACAAGACAGAAGACTATGCTGAGCAGTTCCTACACAGGTAAAACATACCGGAAGGACTTGTGTACATGCAGACTTTGACTTTCACTAAAACACTCCATGAAATACATTCTAAGGCAAATAATATAATTAGTACAGGCAATATAAGTATAACATCGTAGTACTTCTTCCACCATTGGATGATGTTGAACACCTTTCGTCCAGCAAAAAATGACCTAACCCCCTCTATCGTCTTCCGCTTGATGTTTTTAACGGGTGTTGTACAAACATCTTCAGCTTTAAACTCTTATTCTGAGCCTCACTGCTGCCATCTTCACCTGCAGTGTAACTCTTGAGCAGTAATTCAGAAGACGGATCATAAAAAAGCCGTGCTTCCTCCTCTGCAGAGGTCACGGTATAAAGTCAAAATATATGTCCAATCTTGGGTAAACTCACTGCTTCGTGACACTGGGTCAGCATCTCTTAGATTCTCCTGCTCTGTCCAGCAGAGCTCTTATAGTCACGATGGATAAAGTCAGTATGAAAGATGTATCAAACACGTATGAAACATGTATGAAACGGGCAGCAGCCGTGCCACCTGCAGAGACTCATCCTCTCCGTTTTTGACTCGTCTGTCACCGCTGCCTCTCGTCAAAAACACTGCTTCCTCACTAGGGAAACACCCACAATGCACTGCTCCTCCATTAGCAGCCTTCAGCACTGAGACTGAAGGCAGAATGAAAAGGAAGGTTTCTCTCTGATGGGCTGCAGCGAGGGGTTAAATCCCCGACACTTCATCTCCTTTCACTCAACAACTTTGTTTTTCTCCTCCCTACGGAAGCCCGCACAGGACAGGATTCAATTATGTGCACCGTGTGTCTGAGGACTTAACACGCTTTGTTTTCACTTCAAACGTGATTATTCTGAGGTGATGGTTTGTGCATGTCTCAATACTATATGGGTGAATAAGTCTGTGTGTAAATGTGTAATCTACAAACTTAAAACATCCATAAATGCCCAAAAAAATCTGAAATATATTTATACAAATATAAAAGCAATCTGAAAATACACAAACAAATCCTCACGCCAAAAGAACATCTGTTAATAAATGTAAAAGCATTTCTGAATCCAGTGTTTTTGTGGATTTCACATCTACGCGTTTGGATTGAGTTAACCTATGTATTGTCAAACTGTTCGCACAAGTAATATTGAGACAAAATCTGCCTCCATTTTGGTTGTGTAATTTTTTTATGTTAAAGGTCTTTATTAGGTTTTAGGATTTCAACTGAAACCATTTTTTCAGAGACTTTCTTTTCAAATGTATTATTGAATTAACTTTTGTTCTCAACGTGCGTATGTCGTCCTCCTAGATCGCACTCTCGGAGACGCACATGGGCACCATGTTTTGACTTCTGCAAATAGTTTTCTGATATCAAAGATGCATGTTGTTTTCAACAATCCAGGAAAGACACAAATCTACAAAGGCTTTCTGAATTATTTTCTAACATATAAATCTTTAGAAACACACATAGAAATGTTTGCATTTCTAAAGTGTTTGGATCAGGCTTACTGGATGAAAAATGGCATTTGCTGGGGACAATTATTTTCTTTAAGGGGTGTTCCCTTTCCTGTACTTTATTTTTGTGAAGGCAAATGTTCATCAAAGGCTTCAATCCCTTACACTAGTTCCCTCCAGACGGAGATGTTCTCAATCTGTATTCGTTTAAACATCAAAAAAGGTCGACTTATTACTGAAATCGTCACGGTCATACCTCAACAGCCAACCTGAAGGCAACATGGTGGGTGGACTCCTCGAAACTAACCAAACCTATTTCAGTAAATTTCATATATTTTACACATGGCTGTTTGGACTGATTTCAAATAAATTCTTGGGGCTTACTGTAAATTTTTCGTTTTGACACGTCAGCAGTTCAGTCATGACCATTTCTCTGTGCTGCCATAGGAAGCCATTACTCGCTGTGAAGCCATTGGAGGAATGTAAAACAGTGCACTCCATCATGTTGATTACACTCCTGCAGTCACGCTGCGTCGTTTCCATTTCATGCCTCAGAGCTGGACGGAGCGCGCCAACACCGGACACACTTTCACAGCTCTGCGTTTAATCATTTATATTACTAAGAGTTTATGAGCGCCAACCTCGCAGGATGCTGTGGGTTTCGTTTCAGGATGAAAATCAAACTGCAGAGACTTGAAACCCACTCTCAGACACATATACACACACACACACACACACACACACAAACACAAACACACTGTGGTTGTTTTGAAATCTGCAAATAGTTTTCTGATGTTAATGATGCATGTTGTCGTTAAGAAATATCATGGAGAGACCAAACGCTGCAAAAGGCTCTGTGACAGCTGAAGATGTTAATATTGGAAAACACAAACATATGGTTTAATGTTTAAACGGTTCAGCTACTTTCTTTGAAAAGCTGTTCACCGTTACTATAATCAATGAACGAGGGGAGATTCTGCATTGGGTAGGGACTGTTTTGAGCGGCAGATTAGGTGCTCTCGTGTGGATTGAGTCAAAATAAACCATAGTGTGTGTTCATGGAAATAAAGCAACATGTCTGTGTTCAAATAAATAGATTATGAACACAAGTAGAGCGTTATGGGACAGAGAAACGATGTATCCGGCTTTTAAACAGACTACTACTAAGTATATATGCGGTTAATAGTTGGCACATTGCAAAATAATTCTGTCCAAACTGAATTTTTCTTTTAAGACGTGCAGAAATGTTCTCGTCATCTTCTTTAGTTTTTTCTTACTACATGTATAATTATTAATATGCATCCAAACAGCGACGCACATTATTTATGACTTGTGATTAGTGTTGCATGTTTTTAAGTTCTGGTTTTCTGTAAGTAGTTCCTTGTTTGCGTCGGAGAGTGTTGTTACCTTAGTTTTCCCTTGAGCTGCTCTGCCTGGCTTCCTGCAATGCAAGGTATTCGTCCGTTTAAAACGTGTACGTCGTGCATTTGGGTCGACCCTGCTCTGCCTCCACACGACACGTACATCCTCGGTAAACTATATACAGGGAGGCGTGTGGTGCAGTGGATGGGCGTTGGTGTTCGGATCAGGGGAGCACAGGTTCAAACCCCACTGCAGTCAGCATGTCGTTGTGTCCCTGAGACTCTTCACCCCAAGTTGCTCCTGTGGGGATTGTCCACAGGATTGAGCATGGAAGTCGCTCTGGATAAAAGCGTCTAACAAGTGTCATGTAATGTAATGTAACAAGAGCGATTACATTGCAGCCTGTTACCAATTCTCGCTAAACCCTTCCTCACACGCAGCCTTCCACCTTCCTTTCTTCCAAATCCAGGGTCGAGCTTAAACCACTCCTCTTCAGACCGACCTCCATCAATCCCTTCATGCCTCCACCACCACCAGCGTCTAGATCCCAGGGGGGGTTTATTGGCTCAGTGTTCCCCTCCTGGATGATACTCCCGCACAACGGGGTCTAATCGCCAAACACCATTACATGTATCTGTGTATTCCCGGTAATACATACTGTATATATCGATGCATCAAAAAACTGTCTCTCCTGATTGAAATGAAAGCCCACTGACCTCGTCCACATTCTCGAAGGCGTTGATGACGTCGTACGGCAGGCAGGACAGCAGGTCGATGACGAACCACGTCTTCACGTAGTTCATGCGGATGAGCTTCGGGTCGGAGATCACCTCCCCGGCCGGGCCGACGAAGGTGGTGTGGAAGTTGAGGACGATGTCCACGAGGAAGATGACGTCCACGATGCTGTCCACCACCAGCCAGGTGACGTTGTTCTGCTTGGTCTTGAAGGACACGTTGTAGGGCACCATGATGGCGGTGTAGAAGGTGAGGATGAGGATGACCCAGTCCCACGTGGTCTTGAAGAGGCAGTAGTGCAGGATGATGTGGGGAGGGGTCTTCGGGGTCTCCTGTTTGTACTGAGGCAAGATGTCTGAGCCCAGCTGGAGGACCTGAGACAAAATAGAATAAACAGCGTTCGCTACGGGTTTCAGACAAAGATATCGGAAGAATCAGAAACGGGTTTATTACCAGGTAGGTTGACACGTATGAGGAATTTGACTTGGTGTCGTCGTGGATACATAAAAGTAAAATACAATTTTTTTTTAAAACACAGATCATATCTGTTGGGAAAATACTGAATGTACTCTTCCAATAGCAGAGTAGCATGATAACAAAGGCCCAACGTAGCCGTGTACGTGACCGGATGTCTGATTACCTGGAAGAGCGTCAGGACTGTTTTAGACACATGATAGCTATGTGATTAACATGATGATCCAGCCTCTATGGAGATAGACATATGACCATCATGTTTATTGCTTATGTAGGCCGTAGCTAATCTGAACTAAACATCGAATACTGCTTTGAACCGGTATTCTGCATCTTGTGACTGTGATAGAATCTCTCTTATAAGCATGTGAAGGACACTGTTCAGGAACTAGTTGTACCAAATGCTCTGTATGTGACTACTGTACTTTTCGGACTATAAGCCGCGACTTTTTCCCCCATTTTGTGTGTACAGCTAACGGCCACTAGGGGACCTCCTAAATCTATGGATTTTACAGGTAAAATTAACCACCTTTAACTCTATGGGCTCTAGGACCGGTCTGCGCCCGCCACCTCTAAGGGGCGGGCTCCAGCAGGAAAAGCTGGAGGCCGGAAAAGAGTGAGACAGGTAGCGCGCCAAAGTGAAAGTGGAACCGAGAGACAGAACGAGAGCAAGACAGACGGACAATGTAGCTGCTGCGGCTTATATGCAGGTGCGCTTTATAGTCCGAAAAGTACGGTTCTTTCAAGGATAATAAATACGTGTATCCTGATGTTGAAGACCAAGCCGAACAGTATCATATCACCATGATTTGACCAAACCCTCATGAGGATAAAGTTGTTTTTTAAATCGAAATCCACAATGGCCGACAGGTGCAAACGGGATACAACGGCACAAAGCATTTCCATGAAACGCGCTGAAGTTTCAAAAACATTGCAAATATAAAAACACAAATGTACACATACAAATACACATACACACACACACAAACACATACATACATACAAATGAAAACACATCTTCACCAACTTGACAAAACATGTGCAGCGTTTCCTAAAAGGAGCTGCAAAAGCCAAACTCTGCAAGAACATGGAAACACAGCAGAAACCCGGGGACGCTGAACAGTGACGCACACAGCCGGGAGCGGAGCGCTTGTTGACGATCGGGGATTATAAAGCTGGCTCACTGTCGCTGTTGGGAGAAATGTGTCCGTGTGCATCTGGATGAGTTTAAGTGTCTTTAAATGGTTAGGTTTAAGGGGAAATGCATGCTTTTGGGAAGAAGTGAGCACAGGACAGGATACATAAGATATGGATTATACTGCATGAGTTGTGTGATATTTGTAAATAGATGTTTTGAAAAACAACAAAAGAAGGATTTGGAATAAATAGGAGAACAGAATATTGTTTGAATACTTTCCTTGTTAAATCTATTCATACCAGTTATTTGTTTCAGTGACAAAAATAAAATAAATTGAATCAAATTAAACAAGGGGCAAAGGTTCAAAAACTAAATGATAACAGCAATTTAAATAAAAGAGAGTTTTAACTGTGCTCTTACCTGAAAATCAGCTGTTGATTTAATTTATCTAATTTCAAAATGGACATTTTCTTTTTAGTTTTCTCTCATTTTAATCCTCTGAGCTTCTGTTAAGAACTTGTCACCTGTATGAAATATGTAAATGCATTGTCCCTTATAAAGCACTGTATAAAAGAATAAACGATCCTAATATGATAATGGTGTTAATGTGGAGGACAAAGGGTCTTGTCCCGGTGAAACGCACCGATAACGGATCGCTTCATTAGAGCTGACAGTAATTACCATCATGCAATAAAGGGAAGATTAGTCACAGTTAATTACAGCTGATGAACTCATCGGCAACACGACGCCTGTGAGGAGAGCTAATGTTTATAAAGTGCATTTAACACGTTTTAATTCTTATTATCTTAGGATAAGAACATTCACTTTTCCACAGCTTGATGGCCAACATGGCAGCAGATGGTTACATGGATATAATAGAAAGCAACACAGGACCAACACACGCCTACGGAGGGCAATTCAAAGAATACAAAATAAAATAAAAACTAAGTTAAAAATAAATGGACAAAATCTGTTCTTTGTTACCAAATTAAACAAAAAATAGAAATGTTATCAACTTAAATCCACAATATTTAATTTCCAATTGTACAACTTCTACACCCTACATGTACACTCTAGTGAGATAGGAAATTATTCATACATTAATTAAGTAGTTATGCATTAATTCACTTCTCAAATATAATGTCCTTGGTGTACTCCACAAAAAGTCACCATCGTGTGCCAACGTGTCATACTGTGCAGTGTGCAACATGTTAAAAATGTCTTTGAATGACAGATTATTTTGGCTGTGAGAAAACTATTACTAGAAAATAAACAAAAAAAGTTCACATTAATTTCTGAGGACAGGATACATAGAAAGGAAATGGGGCGAAGCCTGCGAGCTGGTTCAGGCAGTCAAATCGAGCACCAATGATACATGAACACGTGACGCACCTCGTCCCTCTGACAACCAACCAAACACTTTCTCCTAAACATGCCGCTCTATTGAAGCTGCCAGGTCTTCCTGCCTCTGCCTCGCTGCTGCTGCTGCTGCTGCTGCATTCCCTTGCTATTAGGGATGCCAGAAAGTGACCATGATCAAATCGATTCGATTATGGAGACTGTAACGAATATTCCAAAAATCGAATAATCGCTGGCATCCCTACTTGCTATTGCTGCGTTCATGTTCCTGCTGCTGTTTCATGTTGCTGCTGCTCGCCTGCCCCCCCACCACCCACCTGTAGGCTCGGGGGATAGTTATCTAATCATCACTCAACGTGCTTTGTAAATCTGTGGAGTGATGAGGCCCGAGCCGAGACGCCAAACTCAAACTATGCTGCTTCTAATAAACGCGTGAGTTGTCTGACTGAAATGGAATCAGTTCGCATGAACTTCTTTCAAACACATGTGTGTCTGTAGTTTGGGTGTAACTGTGGGATTCATTACCAAATGATTAAAAGAGCTGTGAACATCTTTAGTTTAAACTGCTTCACCGATAAGCGGTCGACGATAGAGGATGACACATGTTGATGTAGAAGAGACGTGAAGAAGAGGGGACACATGTTGATGTCGAAGAGACATGAAGAAGAGGGGACACATGTTGATGTCGAAGAGACATGCAGAAAAGGGGACACATGTTGATGTCGAAGAGACATGAAGAAGAGGGGACACATGTTGATGTAGGAGAGACATGAAGAAGAGGGGACACATGTTGATGTAGAAGAGACATGAAGAAGAGGGGACACATGTTGATGTAGAAGAGACAGGAAGAAGGGGATTTTACATAATAGGTCCCCTTTAAGTGAGTAAGAATGTATCTCCCGGCTCCACAAATGAATGGACGACCTGCTCCTGCCAACAAAGACAGAATCGATGGAGGTAAACAACACTTTAAATCTTTCAGCTGCAGTTTCTCTCCAGAGACTCCTCACTGGGAAGTCACATTCACTATTGAGTGATCTGAACAATTTCATTCAGTATCTCAAGAAATAAGAAACCGCTATAGATTCCGTTGTATTCGTCACATTACATTAAAACCCCGATGGAGACAGAGGAGTCCACTCGGCAGACTTTAATAACGGCGTGTTTGTCTCGCTCTGAAAGCAGGCCGTCAATATACAACAGGAAGTGCCTCCATCTCTCGCCCGTCTGCACGCTAACAACAGATAGACCCAGGACGTCGAGGTGCTTTGTTCCAGATCGATGTAAAGTACTTTTCTCATAACTGAAAGAAAACCATATTATTTTAGTGCTCACGATGTTTGGTACGCTTATATCAAGTCTGCCTTGTGTCCCTGCTGTGGACCAAATATAAAACGATTGGAGAGAGTTGTATTCATCATGTTGAAGGAAAGAAAAGAAGAATATATAATTGTTGTTATTATTTCAATTGATGCTTTTTATAAATCGTCTTTTACGATGAACATTTTTTTTCCTAGTTTCGATTAAACAATGTTTTCTTTGTTGAAATGATTCATCCCCGGCCTTATAAAACAGGCTTACATTTGTGTTTGTATTTTTATTTAACACACTCAAAATTGTGTTTCTTTAAAGGCTTAACACCGAAAAGAGAATATTTAGTTACTTATAACATTTTGTGATTTTTGGAACTTATACAAATATATTTTTTTACAATAAATAATGACTTTAAAAGTACACCCGGTTAGTCGGTTAGTCTCCCGAGTTCTCCTTTCTCCTGATTTGTGCTTCTGGAAAATATCCTTTTAGTGTCAGATTGTTCTGAAGACACTTCACTTTTCAACGCAAGGCAATTCAAAGTGCTTTACACAAAATGAAAGACATTAAGCATTAAAAAAGAAAAGCTAATAAAATAAACATTAAAAGAAAAAATACATGGATAAAAGTTACAGTGCAGTTTAAGATGTGAATGGTTCAAGCGACAAAAAGAAAAGTCTTCAGCCTGGATTTAAAAGTAGTCAGAGTTGCAGCGGACCGGCAGAAGACATGTGGCTTGTGGAAAATGCGTCCAATATGTACTTGGGTGACTGAGTTCAGAATCACTTCTCCTAATGTGTTTAAAGAGTCCTAGAGAGGTGGCGCAGCTGGAGACACAGATACAGGAAATTGACATTCAGTGCAGCGTCTCCTTTCTGAAGCACGTCTGGTTCAGTGAGGAGAGAGCGCTGATCTCACCTCTGCCAGCCGTGAGTGTTTGTGGACGTTCTCTCCTTTCTGCACCGCTGGAGCGAGCTGCTGCAGAACGCCTCGACTGCTGGTCAGCGCACGAGTCAGGCGGGCAAATTTACCCCAACCTGCAAACCACGCAGAAAACATGGAGCATCAGACGACTGAACGAGTGCAAGATTTCAAACCTACTGTAACGGGCTGTTCCTACCTCGAGACAAAATGTTCTTCGTGATCTGAAACCTTGAACAAGTAGACGTTTTAAGAATAATCAGGTTAAAGCTTTTGTGAATCCTCACATAATGTTTATCAACTTAATGTGTAATTTTATTTTGCCTATTTTTCTATTTTTTGTCTTATATTGTCAATATCAAGGTTTCACACCCACATGCTTTTATCAATGTGTTTATGCTGCTACAAAGCAAAACGTCCAAATGTGGGACCAATAAAGTACCTCTGATCTTAGTCACTTAATGCATAACACAAAAGCATTACAAAAATGTTGTGTTACTAAACGTAACATGCGTTCTTTTATAACAGAGTGAGCCGTTAAACTATGGCCGAGGCAATTCCCATCGTGTCTGAGTGAGGCACGCAGGACCCAAACGCAGATGAACAGAAAAAAGACCTTTATTTCAAGGCTACTGAAACAAACGTGGCCAAAACAGCCCCGTGAGCAACGTCCACATACGACGAGGAACTCACAAAGACTGACAGAAAACACAGAGCCTAAATACACACAGGACAAACAAACAAGAGACAGGTGAGGAGGGAGGAGACAACACAGGGGCACCAGGTGAACACAATCGGGTCATCAGGGAGGGGGGAACAGGGGGAGAAGACACAACACGGACACAACACGGACATAGTGACACAAAGTTATAACACAAATGATAAACATGGTGGAGTGTGAAGGACAGGCAAGAAAATGTATTTGTATTGCCTATCCACTTATAAATACACTTATAAACCGGCCTTATTGTGTTTTCTGGAAAGCCTAAAGAAACATAACGCTTGCCCACGGGGATCAACAAGCACCAACTGTTCTCCTTAAAACAACACCCTCTTAGGTTTCTTATACAAATCTATGTATGCGTTCTAACTGTCTCACGATATTGATCAAAGTGAAAACCCGGCTGGTCCTATCACCTTGCTCTCACAGCTTTAAGACGAGGTTTAGTTATGACTGAGGTTTTGTTTTCCAGACGTTTGCACTGACAGTTTTGTCGCTAGATATGTGGACAATTATTCTTCTCTAATATGTCTAGCGCAGTTCATCAGTGTGTGAACAAAGACACTAACAGTGCCTAAGAATTGTAGTTGATTTGTGTCATATTGTCCATTGTTTTTAGCCCCGCCCACCTTTTGAAGAGTCGTCGTCGATTGGCTGCTTGAAGGCGGTGATGTCACTGAAGGTGCAGAGAAACAGGACCACTTTATCCTGCTCGTTCCTGATTGGAGCAATCTTCATGAAAAACCAGACTGGCATCCCTGGAGCGCGCGCACACACACACACACACACGCACACACACACACACACAAAGGAAGTCAGACTAAATGTTTCCGTCAAAACACACTCACCTGAAAGTGAGAATGAACTGTTTCACCGTGAGCTGCTGAATCTATTTGTGTATTGAGAAGGTGTTTAAAGTGTCAAAAATCCAATTTGCACCGTTGACGGCGCAGCTCCAAAACGAGTCAAAACCCCATTCAGACATTTGTCTCACTTCCAATCAAAACATCCATGATAGGACAGGGGGAGACTGAAGGAGAAAACCCAAAATGGAAAGTACATCGTTTTCCTATTTCCTGTAGTGCTATTCATCAACATGATACGGTTTGAGTTGCAGAGTGTTTGAGATACTGGCCATACACACGTCTGCCTTCTCTCCAGTATAATGGAAGACGATGGCGCTCAACCAAGAAATACATACAAAAAGAACTCACCAGGATTTATTTTCATAAAGTCATGACCCGGCTACTCGGGATAATCCACAGAGTTTCTGAGAGGGGTTTCACGTAGGAACTATTTTCTTTAGCACTACACCCAATAACAAGGGCTCTTGGTTTTCTCAGTCTCTGGATTAAATGGCAGAACGGATGCCCTCTGTCTCTTAACTGGTCCAATCCGATCTCCAATTGGTACATTAAGTGTTAACAGTCATTTTGAAGCAGTTGTGTTTCTCCTTTGCCGTGTTTTAATTGGCTGAGAGCGTGTAAGGACGAGGGAACCCCTGTTGAGTGGAGTGAAGACTGCAGTTTGATAATCAAACATCAGCAACTGGTGGAGAAGCTGCACGAAATGTTCAATCACTAATAGTGTTTCAGTGTTGTATAAGCCATTTCAAAGTGTGAATGTTTTGTGTACAGCGCTGTTGGTACACACAGCATCTTGTTTTGTATCCGCACAGCATGTGTAATATTGTGTGCGAGTGTGTGAACTGAAGCGAAAACCACACACACACGTGTCCCGGTGCCAGTCGGGTGTAGCACCACGTGTGAACACTGATGGAGAACTCAGTACAACACCTTATTTTGGTTCTGACTCAAAGACAAAATCATACTGCTCTCAAAAAACCACTGAACTCTCAGAGTTTGGGTTTCAGTGGAAGCTTTTTCACAATAACGTGAAAGGTATGAATATAAATATAATATATATGTACATAAATGATTGTACTCATGTGGCCAAAGTGTTGATGGAGTCAAGCATTAAATATGAACCATGGTCTTTGTTTTTCCTCCCCATCACTCTCCTGTGTGGGAAATAAGTACACCTTTCCTCATGTCAAAGTGTCCTTTCCTCGTGTCAAAGTGTCCTTTCCTCGTGTCAAAGTGTCCTTTCCCAGGACATTGACACTCCAATCACAAGGCAAAAAAGCACTTTGGATAAAAGGGGGCTTTGTTAAAGGCAGCCATTTGCCAGTTTTGGAACTAGCTATTTCCACGTCACTGTGAAACTGAACCGTCTCGTGAAGTCTGATAAAAGCAGCAGCTTGTTCTTCGCGTGGTATTGTTCCCCTTTAACAAAGAAATCTGCACTAAATGAGTGAAACTGAGAGGCTTATAATATTCAACAGACATCTTTCTCTGTGTCTGTCGTTGAGAGGCTGCCAAGTGAGCGTAAAGCTCTTGAGATTAAGACAAAGAAAACAGAGGAAATTGTATTTGTTTCACCACCTGACGCTCCTTTTGTTTTCCGTAATGACAATATCAAGTAGGTGTTTTCATACAAATACGTGGGTGTTATGACAGACCATCTGCTTCCCTGAGACCACTTTGAATCTGTCTGCAGAAGAACAAGCAGAATCCTTTTCCTGCTGGCTTAAGTCCTTTGGGGCGAGTCCAGGGCTCAAGGTTTTAAAGGCAATAAGAAATCCACTTGCGCAAAGGGAAATGTTATGATATTACAACAAAGACTTAAGTGATTTGTCACGTTGAATTAGTCGAGCTGCTTGCCTGCGCAGATAGGACGCGAGATGGCTCACTCATTACGCAACATCCATTATCAGGACTGGAAAAAATTGTGTCTTTGAATTGTTTCTACCACAAGCCCATTTACTTTCCAAGACAGTTGCTCGATACACAAGCACAGTGTTGGGTTTTACTCGCTCTGTGTTTATCCAACACAAATTAAAACCACTAAATAAAGTTGTGCTTAAAGATTGAAGGTCAACTGCTTGAGAAACTTTGAATCAACCTACCCTAACGAAGTATTCAAATTAGTCAATAACACTGTCTTTGACCCCAAATATGTCCTTAAAGAAGACATAGACATAATGTATCAGGGAAAACTTTGAGGTAAAAGGAAAAACTCTGAAAACCATAATAGGACTCCTCAAAGAATAAATACAAATTGTTACCATGAAATAGGAGAAACAGGGTTCTGCCATTTTAGGCGCGTTCACACTGCGGTACTTTTCCCACAAAGGTTCATGCGAACTTAGTTCATGATCGCGTTCACACCAAAAAGAGCCGGTACTAAAAGTAGTTCATGCGAACCTTTTAATCCCCTCGAAAGTCCCTGCTAGAGAGCAGGGACTTTCGAACGGCTCTTTTTGAGAAAAGAGCTATATTTCTGATTGGCTGGGCGGATTGCAAACCACGCCCCGTAAAACTCCCAAAAAGTTGTGTGAAGCCGCCATTTTATTATCCTCGCATTAGCATTATTAGCATTAGCATTAGCCCAGCGCGGAAACGCAGAGAGACTAACTTATGGCAACACAAAATAAAACATGGGAGCGGTGGAGATGAGGAGGTGTCGGCGTTCTGGCGATTTACTCGGAAGGCTTCAGTAGAAGCTGCTGGGACTCCCAGCAGCTTCTACTGAAGCCTTCCCCAACTCCGGGGACTTTGGGCGGCAGTATACACCGTGAAGTGGGTTGCGGCCTGCCAGTAAACCCAAAGCAGAAGAAGAAGAAGAAGAAGAAGTGACGTCAGCGGCTTCATTTGCCTAATCCACCCCCGGGGACTTATTCCGGTGTTCATGAGAACTAAAGAGTTCGCATGAACCTTTGTGGGAAAAGTACTGCAGTGTGAACGCGCCTATTGTCAGGGTCAGACTCTTTGTGCACCGGTCAATAGGAAAATTAAATATGGAACTTAATCCCATTTCTAAAGTAGGTTGTCGAGACTAGAACATATTTTCCTCAATGATTGTATTGTAATAGTTCAATGGTGTATGTGTTCTTGTTTCATTCTTGTCTTTAAACGGAGCTGATGTGACGCAAGCAACATTTTATTTCTGGTTCTTTGGGGGTTCAGGGTTACATTTGCATTGTAATTTGTATTGTTAAAAAAACATGAAGTACTCACTGTTTTTCTTGTACATCAGAATTTCAAAAGAGTTCATCTCGTAGCTCTCAAAGGTCTGCCGCACTTTGTCCGCCATGTCCTTGTCCGTCAGCTCTCCGTACATGAAGCTGCGGGAGGAGAAGTAAGCACACAGTGCTGATAAAGTCTCCATTACTCTGGTTTAACATCAGCGTGTGCAAGGCAAGTTTATTTATACAGCACCTTTCAACACAAGGCGATTCAACGTGCTTTACACAAAGGAAAGACATTCAGAGCATTAAGAAACATATTATAAAATGGGGAATACAAATATGGCTGTTCTGTTTGTCTTCTGTGTTGAAAAGGGGAAGCTGATTTCCACCCCAAAGAAGTCTGCACTCTTGCTCACACGTGAATGCTTCTTCTCAATAGAGATATTTGAACATAAAATGGCCGTACCTGCAGGTGCTGCTCTTCTGCATCACCTCGGCCCGATGGTACCCGGACAGTTTGCAGAAGCCGTCGTTGCTGTAGACGATCGGCCAGTCCACGATCTGAGCGTTCCCCAGCACGAAGTTTGTATCTGACCACACAAACAGCAGATTGAACTCATCCCCATTACGTGCATGGGCTCACAACTTCAGAAGCATGTTTAACACGTGGTGGGGCTGCACTGCTGATTAAGGCTGCAACTAACAATTATTTGTATTATATGATCTCCTAACCATTTGGGCAGTAATATAAAAAGCTTCCTTGCAGTCTATTGGGACCTTTTCTTATTATTTTGTCCTTGTTTTGTCCAACAGAAAGTTATCGAACAGTAAGAGAACAAGAACAGATGAACTTTCAGAAGCTGAAACCCGTTACTTTCTGCTTTAGATTAAATGTAACAGGTGATTGATTCGTGTACAATTATTGCCAATGATTGTTCTGGTGATAGACAATTGAATGTTATCACCCAACGTTACAGTTAATGGTATATTAATCATGATTTAGACATTTATTAATTACCCCTTTTACACAAAGTCAACTGTTTAGCAACTTAACTTTGTGCAAGTTTGAGTGTTAAAAACATCAATTTGGTTCTGAAAGACTAAAGGAAACTGGGATCAATAATCCGGCCTCATAATTGTTATTTGAGCCATAATCATACATCCCTTACACAGATAAATATTGCGTATTTATCTTTCTTTCTTTCTACAGACCTATCCATCCACGGAGCTGATCATGTGTGAACGAGAAGGTTTGTTTACACCATGGTAAAAACAACAAAGTCTCTCAGTGTGTGTGATGTATTGTAGGTAGAGACACACGAACAGACAATCACAATCCACCAGCAGTGTGTGTGTGTGTGTGGTGTGTGTGTGTGTGTGGTGTGTGTGTGTGTGTGTGTGTGTGTGTGGTGGTCTAGCATTACTATACTTGTGGGGACCTAAATCTGTTTACATAGTCATGTGTGGGGACTCGCCTCCCTTATGGGGACAAAATGGAGGTCCCCATAAGGGGGATCATTCATTTTAGGGTGAAGACTTGGTTAGGTTAAGGGTTAGGGTTAGGGTAGGGTTAGGCATGTGTTGGTTATGGTTAAGGTTTAGGATAAGTCTCCAGGAAATGCATGTAAGTCAATGTAATGTCCCCTGAAGTGATGTATACATGGTATGTGTGTGTGTGTGTGTGTGTGTGTGTGTGTGTGTGTGTGTGTGTGTGTGTGTGTGTGTGTGTGTGTGTGTGTGTGTGTGTGTGTGTGTGTGTGTGTGCTGCCCTACAGAAATGATGCTCGTTTTTCTCCCATTTTTCAAGTGCAAGCCAACGCGTTTATGAAGGTTTGAGATACAGTCGTAGCCGCTTAGAATGAGATATGATGGACCTTTACCATCAGATTAAACCTTTAAAGATTGATATCAATGTGTTGTTTTATTATGGAGCAAGATTTGACAGCAAGACATCGGCGTTTTGAGTATTCCAGCTGCTTTTCCTTCAACATGATGAGACTTTTGTCCAAAGCTACTACGATGAGACGGTAACTGACAAATTGTCACGGTTTTAAGTTTGTGTGTCTGGTAGTGGGTGTGTTTCTGTTCTCCTTGTCATGTTTCCTCCCTGTGTATTGTCTGGTCCTTTTCCCTGTGTTTTCCTGTCTGTCGTGGTTTCTCTGGTGTCTAATTTCCTGATTGTTTTCACCTGTCCCTCTTCTGTGTCTCCTGTGCTCATCAGCGTCAGCCCCGCCCCTGATTGTTCTCACCTGTGTCTTGTTACCCTGTGTTTAAATCCCCCTGTCTCCCAGTGTTCAGTGTCGGTTCGTATTGTCTCTTGTCATGTTCAGGTCTATGTATCTAAGTTTGATTCCTCACTGCGTGCTATTTTTGTCATCTCGGCTAGAGATTTGATAGTTACCTTTTTTGTTGTTCAATGCTGTTTTGGAAAATAAAGTATCTTACAAATACTTTACCTCTGTCTCCCGGGTCTTGCACTTGGGTCCTACATCCTAAGTGTCTGAGTTCGTAACACAAATAAAGGTAATATATTTTGATAATGAACTGAACCTGATCGTAGGTAGCAGATGTGTCATTCAGCTGTTATGAATGTTATGAACCTAAACCTGTACCACTTGTGTTGTGTGTTCCTATGTTTGCACTATAATACCCCAAGGACCATCGCTTCCACATTCAGGTAAGACTTCATGAATACTTTACGCTTAAACTTAAATGTTCCAAACGAATGCCTGAGTTGAATCCCAATGGAGCAGGATGTGGTGAGAGCTGGAGTGCAGCCTGCAGGCGTTAACGTTCTCCTGGAGAACCTCCGAGGACTTTAACTCCACCACTTCCCCCAACGCAAAATACAAGTCCATGTCACCTACTTCAGGATGGAGATTTTTTTACCGTATGAAACACACACAACAGTCTCGATAAATAAACCTAAATGATATTGATTTTGTGGGAAATAAATGAATTTTTTTTTAAAGGTGAAATGTGTCCTATATGGCCAAATTGTGAGTTTAAAGAAATCAGGACGAATGTTTCTAACTGTGTGTTTAATGGACACTGCAGCCTATCGGTGCGAGCAGCTCTTCTGAGGCTTGAATTGCTCCTTTGTTACTTCATTAATTGGGGGTGAGTTGGGGTGAGCAGCATAATGTGAAATGAATCCATTGTTCAGCCATAGGTTATCTTTACGCTGAATTAAACGGCAGCGGAATTGAGGCTAACCCAACATCCATGGGCTGCTCCTCAAGTAACGGCAAGAGTTCAACATCCTCACAGTTACCATGCTTATTATTATTTATTACAATACAGATTTTATTTTTATACTCCTGGAAATAATTACTCCACTTTATTCTTTATCCCTTATTCCTAAGTGTGTATGCTGCGTGTATTTTGTTGTCTTATGTTTTGTTTTTGTTTTGATGGCACCCTGAAAGGCAGAAGCATTTATCTGATTGCATGTATAATGACATTAAACTATTCTATTCGAACACGCTGATGTTTACTCTGTTATGTTTCACAGCTCAGGTTGATGTCATTAATGTTAAGGATATTTGTTTGTGAACTAAAGTATTGGACACGTTAAAGTAAGAGGACGTTTTTACTATTCATCCTGGGAGGAATATGAACTCTGAATAAGACTGAGTATCATAAATGTACTTCCTGATGCTTTGTTAGCCACCTTAGAAGAATCAGACATAAAAGCAGAAAAGCTCAGCCAAAGATTTTGAAATGTGCGTAAATAATTGAAACCCTTTCATCACTTCCAAAGGCTAATGTATGATAACAAATAGGCTATTTAGTGTTCAGCACATGTGTTTGTAAAAATGAATACAGTATAACTGTGACAGCAGCTGATCGTTTCATCAGTATAGTGACACATGTATGTTTGACTACACAAGCGCCATCACATGTGAATATTCTCTGGATTGCTGCCACGAGCATACTGTAGTTAAAAACAACAGGCTATGAAATATGATCCACAGAGATAATTTTGAGCAACATCTCTGTGATTAAAAGGCTGTATATACCCTGAAAACTCTGCAGTGTCAGCAGTATTGTCCCCCATGATGGCCAGGTAAGGTAAGCATTGAATAGAGTGCTGCAAGGTTGACGTGTGTGTGTACACCTACCCAAACGTATGCCTTTAACTGCATTAACCAATGGGCTTTTTCCGTTGCATTTTTGATAATTATAATTATAATAATTCCTTACATTTATTATAGCGCTTTTCCAGATGCTCAAAGCGCTTTGCAAACACACATTACACATAATATCATACATGCAATGGTCACCACTTTTGATTATTTTGCGAAAAAAATATGCTCTGTGGCCAACAAACAGGAAATATAAATCCTTGCACTGATATATAAATCTTTCGCTATCAATATGTATTTTACTTGTAGTTAGATTTTTGATTTATTTGTAATTAGGTTTTTTTTTCAACTGTTTTTTCAACATTAAATCTTATCTTATGTATCTTCACAAGTGAACACTACTTGTGATTTTTTAAGCTTAAATGCTGTGTATTTAAAAAATCCCAAGAACATCTGCAGTATCTTTTAGCAACTGCATGTTTGACTCATAATGTTAACTATTCACGTTTAGAGCATTTAGGACCAACCGCCAACCCTATTTTTAGGATCTGACAAAAGTCCTATTGAAAGAACCCACTGACATTGAGACGAGGGAACAGGAAGTGAAGCAATGCTCCATGTCCGGGTTTTATGACTCCTTCCTGCAGCACCCTATACACCATGCATTTTAAACATCGTCTAATGTGCCCTTGCCCTTTTCTAATTGGCTGAGATCTGCTTCTCTGCTGACCGTGTCATCGAAGCCACTGATGAGGCTGCGATTTATTGTGCCGACGTCACATTTAAACACGGCCTTAGAGCAGAGTCGCTTAACTTCAATTCTGTGGCCGAATGTGGAGTCAAAGGGGTTTCACGGCAAATTACCGTGATGAGAAACAATCTCATACGTTGGATATTTGTAATTCAAACAATCGGTGTAATAGATTCTACTGAGATAGCAGGAATGGGTTCACAATCCCCTCTGCATATTTAAGAATGTTATACGGTGTATTAACACTGTCTAATAGAGGAGTTGATTCAAACATGTGGTTATCTGAAGGGTTTAGTTTGAGCTTCGGGATGGTCATTATTTTCACATTAGCCAGGTAGCTCCATAAAATAAGAGATGCTGGTGTGCTGCTGGGATAATGGCGTGTCGGGCTGCACCATAGATTATTTTGTTAATTGTCAACTTTAGATTTCAACTTGTTCGATAGACACATCTCAAAATACACTTTTTTAGTTAGTCGGAAGAGGGTATCAGTAGGGAACTGCACTATATAATGTAGGAGCTTTTGTGTAAATCAATGTTTAATTAAAGAATGTTGAACAAATATTTATTTTTGTATTTAACACGCAATTTAGGATGACTGAAATCAGCAAAAAGGCAGATCTGAGTACTCTTTAATATCTGTAAATGAATCAAAAGGAATATCTTGTGATAAAGAAACAAGGGAAATGTGAGTGCATGTAATATGTTTATCAGTATTCAATAACATGTTGTATGTGTCTTCATATCCTACAGCCATAAAGTCAGGTACATTTAAGGAGAAACATGTGGTCACAAGACAGGAGAAAGAGTTAGAGTTAGAGATGTAACATTCAAGAGACTCAACTGTCAGACAAAGCAGTAAAATGGATGCTCAATTTATGAATCACACAAAGGGCAGGAGGTTCACCGTCTGGATGATACATTTAAAACAGAGCATAAACTCTAAATGTGTGTGTGTGTGTATGTGTGTGTTATATACAGTATATATATACACAGTATATACTTTGTATATATAATAAATATATACTGTATTTATGTAATATATGTGTATATATACATCACAGGTCAGCGGAAGGGGATGGATACATCTACACGACAGTATGTGGAAACTCTGGTCTGTACCTGTCTGTCTATGTGATAATGTCCAAACTGAAAAGTTGAAAAGATAAGTGCGTTAAAGGAGCAGAAACAGACGAAACAGTGACAACAGATAATGAGACTAAGATAGGGAGCCTGAAATAGAGCAAAGTTAGTTTTAAATATCATTTTTGCAGCCATATATCAAGTTAATTGTAATATTAAAACATGTTGTATCCAGTACGCAGTGACCTATGTGAAGGTAAACGGTAGAGTACGTTTGGATTCCCTCTATCTATTTCCTGCTTCTGAACGAACAGATTCATGTGTATAATATTTATGACAGGAGAGTGTAAACTAATACGTTTTTATAGCCTATATTAAAGTGAAATAGGGCTTCAATTAAATATCAATCTATTGATAGTCAGCAATTAATCGCTTTATAAAAGGATCACTTCAAAATACATATATCCAACTCATAATTGAATAGCTTTTTAGAAATGAGAGTAAATATCTTAATATACAAATACATTTCACATTAAAATAATATGAATAGTTAAATGTACAAATTGTTAGTTGTACAATACAAATGTGGAATTTGGGTTGTGAAGTGAATATAGGGTGCAACGCCAATTAAATCACTTTTGAAAGATCAAGATAAATAACATTTTGAATATAAAGACGTATTTCAAATTAAATAACATACCGTTTAGTGTTTAAATAAAATCGTAAACATTGGATAAGTATATGAAGTAGCATAAAGGGTAGACAAGGTGTTTTTGTTATTTCTATTCATACTTTTACGACATGTTTCTTCATATTTTGTTATTGAAATAAAAAAGCATCCTCATTATTACTGTGTATATTCCCATGTGTACCATCTGTCTCTCTTACTATGTTGCTGCAATAACACCTGAATTTCAATATCAATAAAGGTCTATCTTATCTTATAACTTGTAATATAAGTTCTAGAGTTTATTTTTTAAATATTAATGTACATTTCGGTTTAAATAAAATGTAGCTGTATTCCTGTTAACAACATAAAACGTACATGCAATGTGGAAATGAATACAAGTGATATACATTGGTTGATTTGACTGAGCAGCTGTAATTAAGACAAACACCTCTATTAAGTGATGTAACTACAGCTTAGTGTTAGCTTGCGATGAAGGTAACTACCTGGACACATGCAACATTCTGGAATGTTAAGAGCCAATCAGAGTAGAGCTTTCTGATGATGAACCAACCGCGCACCACCACGAGACATTCCACACAACACGCACGTTATCACCGTTTAAATACATGTAAACGGAGAGCACCGGAACCTTACCGTTGGACCGACGGACGATGTTCTCCAAGAACGTGTTCTGAGGGGCCACGAGACCCCGCCGTCCTCCCGCCATGCTGCTTCCCGCCGCTTCACATCTCTGACATGCTGCACGAGCCCCGCGCGCTGTGGAGTAGGTGGCTCGCTCTCTCACTCACTCGCTCTCTCTCTGTCTCAGCAGGTTTGTTATTGGCAGATGGTTGCAGCACGAGCCACTGTGAGGGAGTGAGGGAGTGAAGGAGGGAGAGAGAGAGAGCGAGAGAGGGAGGGAGAGAGGTAAATGTCTCCCTCCCTCTCCTACCCGAGACAGGTAGATACAGGGAGGGAGACAGGTAGATAAAGGGAGGGAGACAGGTATACATGAAAGGAAGGAAAACTCTAAACCTACCTTTATAAAAACATATTTGAATATTGACTATAGGGAAGTTCAATACAAATGTTCATGTCCGATACCGCAACATATTTATATTAGCAGTCGTTGTTACAGAAGGTGACATAACAGTGCCTACCAACCAAGTTTAAAACATGTAAAGTGAAACATGTACAGCTCCTCGGCTCGCTAGTGTCCTCCAAAGATGGACGACTTGGCGTTGATGACGTCACATTCCCATTGGCTATTCACACGAAGGCGGCCATCTTTGAAGGATCCCGGGGATTGAAACCATATTTGTCTTATATATACAGTCTATGATTGAAACCCGCTGATTCATCCTTATGGCTAGCAAAAAAACGGTTAACCCTTTGAATTCAGCATTTTTAAACATGGTACGAAAGCACTGTTTGTGGTTGGCTGTCACGTTTGGTTATAACACCAACCGAAAAAGGCCATGGGATTAAGTTTAATTTATTTACGCTATGGAAACTTTACGAAGGAGACCAGGGAGCCAAGTCAGAAAGAATTGCTGAACTACAATAACACAAACCGCCACTGAGGGAATAAGATTTAAAACATGAAAAGTCAAAGTATTTATAAATATACTTCTAGATTACTTATGCTAAGCCACCGCTTTGTTAGCATTCGGTTAGCAAAACATTAGCTATCTTCTGTCGGGATGATTGTTTAGTTGTCATTGGGCCTGTAGATTTGAAGGTCGTGAACACACCCGTTTGTAATTTAGACATGGGCTTACATTTTAACATTTTAAATTTTCCGACAGGTGTAGGCACCGACTCCAAACACAAGAGAGGCGCCGACATCAGTAACAATGATCGGTGACAAGTTGTCTAGGTCCTTTGAACACTCTGCTATGCCCATCCTTTGGCAGTGTGAGGGTATTTATATGTTGAGTGTGCTTGATTCCTTTAGGATGCTAAACAGCTGAAAGATGACCGGTGAAAGCTGATACGTATTGACCGTTATTGTCGCTGCTACAGACACTGTCCTTTCTGCACTTGGCAGAAACAAAGCCATCTAAAACCATCATGCTCAAATCATGATTCTACGACATACTTTAATTAAATATAGAATATTTAAAATGTTATATTCTGATGAATGCAAACAAAAATGCTTATATTTTTGTAGACTACTTCATTACAGAAAAACAATGACCCATCTCAAGGGGCTTATTCTAAATGCATACATTCTTACAAAGATATGTGTTATTTCCAATACTTTGAGCGAGAACAACTACCTGCATAACTGAAGAAGTTATATATACCTGTAAAGGTAATATAGAATTGATCTAATGAGCATTTCAATGACAATGAGTTTGAATATCTGTCCCATGCGATGCCTGACAGAATAAACAGTGTCTGCAGGAGTTTAGTGTTAAATACAATTGAAGGTTTTCTCTGCTGATTGTTGAACTGTGTCTCCCCCTGCTGGTCATTAAGCGTCAGTGCAGGGACATCGACAGTTAAACAAGCAGAACAAACAAATAAAACACGCTGAATTATCCACATTCAACCAGTTTTAGTTCTCAACATTTTATAATGTCAGCATATTGAATGTGAAAAAACATCTGAGATCTTATCATATCAAATTATGATGTTTACATGTTGGTTTATGTGCATTTTCTTTAATGTTCACATCATTGAGACTCAATTTAGCTTTTTTTGCTTTTATTTGACCTTTTCTTACTGTTTAATTTCAGTTTGAAATTGGAATTTTGTTTACATTTTTAATTTCAGTTTATTATTTTTTTGACGGCGGAAGGATCTGCTGTCAGGCGCCGCAGCAGCTGGAGTCACACTCCTGCCCCACAGTGCGTAAAAAGCCTTCCGCTGTGGTGGTTAGACCCCACTCAGCAACCACTTTAAACGGGTAAAAACATTACCTTCAAATGAATAATTATATACATTAAAATATTTCGAATTAAGAAGAGCCTATTATTGTCATCTATGACTTCTAAAAGCATGAAATGACTGTATGCAAGGCGGTGAAAGATAAGAAATGCCTCGACAGCGAGATGGAGGACGATGCGGCCGCTGAAGGAACTGCAGCTGAAAAACCTCCAGGTCCTGCTGACATTTTATACCCAGACACAGAGGCTCTAAAACGATCAATTTGATCGGTAAAATGCCGGGGATGATGGATAAAGGCTCGGAGTATTTGGGGAAAGGTCGATCAAACGGCACCAAGAGTCCATCCAACGCTTCTAATGGACATTTTTCTGACGAAAGTGGCAGCGACGACGAACACGGTCAGTATAGCCTCGAACAGCCTCTTATCGCTCGTAATATGTGCGCGTTTTTGAACAAAAAAATTAAAGATGTGAATGCTGATATGGTTTTTCCTCCAGATGTTGGGATGCGGGTTGGAGCAGACTATCAGGCCAACATTCCCGAGTTTGAGCCCGGTGAGTTTTTTACTGTTTTCAACCTGAGTGACGGACGTTGGTAGCCTCGAACATGTACACACAGCCTTTAACTACACGCATACACATACACGGCTTCATGCGTTTTTTGGTGCGTTTAAAAGGCGGTTAAAACACTTAAAATCAGCTGTTTGTTCATTAAATCCGTTTTATTAAACTGTGTTATAACCTGAGGACAAATACATGAACCGAGGCTATACCTCAACTTCTCACTGACAACTTGTGACATGTATACATTTGTAATTATTGAAGCTTGATTGAGCTGGTTTGTTTACATCGTTATTCTCTATTTCCCACCTTATATACTTAACACTTGTATAATATGTTGTGTAGCAGAGTGAAATGAAAGTGCCTCGGGTGAAATGTAATAACAATAATAGTAAAAAACAACTACTACTTTTACAAAAGACAGTTAGTTAACATTTTCATTCCCGCACTGACAATTACAAAAAATGGCTTTTCTTATTATATATTTGTTTTTCATTACTTTACTTTAGCTGTCAACACAGACACGTGACAACGTTCTGAAGGTGAACAACAGTGATATATAATTGTGTTCAAAATAATCTGAAAAGAAAAGTGATCTTGCTTTTTAACAATTGGGACATTTACATATTTAAGTTTGTGGATTTTGGACCCGTTTACAGTGTCAACACAAACATGTCAAGGCTCTAAATATTACATGTATTATATTTGCGAAAGGTACAATCAGTATTCCTTGACTAAATATTTACAAAGTGTTCACTAGCCGAGTGGTGATGAGCAAACTGAATTGAATGTGTTTTTTAAAGTTTAAAAAGTTTCATGAATGTGATGTTTTGTATGTGTGTACAGGTTCCACTAAGTACACGGATAAAGACAGCGGGGGGATGCTAGTTTGGTCTCCATATCACAACATCATCGATTCAAAATGTAAGTTAACTTCCTGTTTTCTACAGTCCTCTATCAGGTCCTCGGATCAGACTCTAACGGTGTGTGTTTTCCTCCACAGTGGACGAATACATCGCTTTAGCTAAAGAGAAACATGGATACAACGTGGAGCAGGTGAGAGCCGGCACAGCAGAGCCTCATGTCGAATCCTCTGGTGTGAATTAAATGCTTGATAGATGATAAGTATGTGGCAATTTGTCATTTAATTAAGAAATATAGAGCGAAATGAAAAAAAAATAGATTGAAAAAAGGCTTAAAATTATATTCCCTCAATTTATGTCACTCAATATTCCTCGAGATATGAATTCACCGTGATTCAAGTGGACTGAGACACAATCATTTTTGAATTATTGCACAGGCCTAGGTCACAAAGTGTTCCATAAAATATCAACCAATGGTGAAATGATAAACTAAATTAAAAATGACTATGAGTTTAATTATTCTTTTAATTAACATTTCAGCCATCATCTTGATCCTGAAGCACCTTGTGAAGCCACTCTGACCATGAATCATCGATAATCCCTCTGACGTTTAATAATAACTGATGAACTGGTGCGGCTCCGATGGGTTGCAGAAACGTTCCGATGTATTAACCGTGTATTTATTGTGTGTTCAGGCGCTCGGCATGCTCTTCTGGCACAAACACAACATCGAGAAGTCTCTGGCCGACCTGCCCAACTTCACCCCGTTTCCAGACGAGTGGACGGTGGAGGACAAGGTTCTGTTCGAGCAGGCCTTCAGCTTCCACGGGAAGAGCTTCCACCGCATCCAGCAGATGGTAAACACTGGGTCTGAAGGACAGAGACGTGTTACGGGTCAACGTGTCCAGGAAGATTTCAATGTCCCGGAAAATGGGAGATATTCCGGTCAAATATTATCCGTGTTTACTTTTGAGCTTAAAACTAATCGAAGGAAGGCTATATTAAGAATGGCATCATTGAAAAGTAGGTTATTACGGCGTTCTGCTGCTGCCGACTTCATTCTGTTCTGAAGACAGAGACCTCTGTAGATTGTACATGGAGATTGAGAGTGCTAAACTTGGTCGTGTTTCCTTCAGTTACCGGATAAGTCCATCTCCAGTCTGGTGAAGTATTACTACTCGTGGAAGAAGACTCGCTCCAGAACCAGTCTGATGGACCGGCAGGCGCGGAAACTGGCCAACCGGAGCAACCAGGACGACAGGTATTCACTGTCAGTGGTGATTTTTTTATTTAAATCTATGAATTAAAGGTCACCTATTATGCAGAATCCGTGTATTCACGTATTTTCTACATCGACATGTGTCCCCTCTTCTTCATGTCTCTCTACATCAACATGTGTCCCCTCTTCTTCATGTCTCTTCTACATCAACATGTGTCCCCTCTTCTTCATGTCTCTTCTACATCAACATGTGTCCCCTCTTCTTCATGTCTCTTCTACATCAACATGTGTCCCCTCTTCTTCATGTCTCTTCTACATCAACATGTGTCCCCTCTTCTTCATGTCTCTTCTACATCAACATGTGTCCCCTCTTCTTCATGTCTCTTCTACATCAACATGTGTCCCCTCTTCTTCATGTCTCTTCTACATCAACATGTGTCCCCTCTTCTTCATGTCTCTTCTACATCAACATGTGTCCCCTCTTCTTCATGTCTCTTCTACATCAACATGTGTCCCCTCTTCTTCATGTCTCTTCTACATCAACATGTGTCCCCTCTTCTTCATGTCTCTTCTACATCAACATGTGTCCCCTCTTCTTCATGTCTCTTCTACATCAACATGTGTCCCCTCTTCTTCATGTCTCTTCTACATCAACATGTGTCCCCTCTTCTCCATGTCTCTACATCAACATGTGTCCCCTCTTCTTCATGTCTCTTCTACATCAACATGTGTCCCCTCTTCTTCATGTCTCTTCTACATCAACATGTGTCCCCTCTTCTTCATGTCTCTTCTACATCAACATGTGTCCCCTCTTCTTCATGTCTCTTCTACATCAACATGTGTCCCCTCTTCTTCATGTCTCTTCTACATCAACATGTGTCCCCTCTTCTTCATGTCTCTTCTACATCAACATGTGTCCCCTCTTCTTCATGTCTCTTCTACATCAACATGTGTCCCTCTTCCTCATGTCTCTTCTACATCAACATGTGTCCCCTCTTCCTCATGTCTCTTCTACATCAACATGTGTCCCCTTCTTCTTCATGTCTCTTCTACATCAACACGTGTCCCCTCTTCTTCATGTCTCTTCTACATCAACACGTGTCCCCTCTTCTTCATGTCTCTTCTACATCAACACGTGTCCCCTCTTCTTCATGTCTCCTCTACATCAACACGTGTCCCCTCTTCTCCATGTCTCTTCTACATCAACACATGTCCCCTCTTCTTCACGTCTCTTCTACATCAACACGTGTCCCCTCTTCTTCACGTCTCTTCTACATCAACATGTGTCCCCTCTTCTCCATGTCTCTTCTACATCAACATGTGTCCCCTCTTCTTCATGTCTCTTCTACATCAGCATGTGTCCCCTCTTCTCCATGTCTCTTCTACATCAACATGTGTCCCCTCTTCCTCATGTCTCTTCTACATCAACATGTGTCCCTTCTTCTTCATGTCTCTTCTACATCAACACGTGTCCCCTCTTCTTCATGTCTCTTCTACATCAACACGTGTCCCCTCTTCTTCATGTCTCTTCTACATCAACACGTGTCCCCTCTTCTTCATGTCTCCTCTACATCAACATGTGTCCCCTCTTCTCCATGTCTCTTCTACATCAACATATGTCCCCTCTTCTTCACGTCTCTTCTACATCAACATGTGTCCCCTCTTCTTCATGTCTCTTCTACATCAACATGTGTCCCCTCTTCTCCATGTCTCTTCTACATCAACATGTGTCCCCTCTTCTTCATGTCTCTTCTACATCAACATGTGTCCCCTCTTCTCCATGTCTCTTCTACATCAACATGTGTCCCCTCTTCTTCATGTCTCTTCTACATCAACATGTGTCCCTCTTCTTCATGTCTCTTCTACATCAACATGTGTCCCCTCTTCCTCATGTCTCTTCTACATCAACATGTGTCCCCTCTTCTTCATGTCTCTTCTACATCAACATGTGTCCCCTCTGTGGAAAGAGACTCTGAAAGTTTCAGGAACAAAGATTTCTCTCTTTTTGATCCATTTCTATAAAAACCTGTCTGAAAATGAGCTGATCAGATTTTGGCCACTTTATGATGTCATAACGATGTGTTGTCTTGTGTAACTATTAGCCAATCAGCAACAAGGTAACCCCCCCCCCTTATCACCTGAATCTCCTCTAGAGCACCATTGAGTTCTTTGTAACCAGATGTCTCTCAGAGGGGCGTGGGGAGGGGCTCCTTGTTTTCATCTAAAGTAACAGACAGAGAATCAGCACTTTGGAAACAGGGCTGAAACAGAGGGGATTATGGGTAATGCTGCAATGATCAGTTGGTGTTTGGAGCCAAAGACTTCAGAGACATGTTTAGTATATATCTGAGAGCTGTGATATACTGATGAAAAACAGTAGAATAGGGGACCGTTAAGTTTTGATGCTTCAGGTCTATTTGTATAAAAGTGAAAATTGTATTTATGATCAAACAGTGAACACATGTTCTTTTGAGACTGTGGTATGAAATGGTATTTGTTTTTACATCAAACCGTAGTAATAGTATTTGACAAAATCTTGTGTTTCCTGTCTTCTTCTCTGGTGTGCCTCGGTTCAAAGCTGTCTGTGTTTACGTTGTTGTTATAATAAAGTGTACCTACTTATGTGTGACTTGTTCTTGTTGTCACCGTAGTGAGGAGGAGATGGAGGAGGCCGCTCCCATCGAAGCCCACGACAGCGACTACGACCCCAACAAGGAAGCCAAGAAAGAGGTATGTGGACACACCTGAGCTTCTGTTGCCATGACAAATAGACACACTCATTACAGGAAGTTAAACTATGATGGGACTTTAATACATTTCTCATATTTTTTTTAATGTTCTCATGTCAAGGACTAATACTAAAATAGTCCATTAGGTACTGAACAAGGCAGTAGCGTGGCGTGGGGAAAACATGAGGGGAAGCCAATAATACGTCCTCTCTTTTGGGTCGGGGGTGTGGTGGTCAATGTAATAACGTAACCAGATGAGTGATTATTACAGCACCCGGTATCATTTCACACACATGTGTATCATACAGATGCAGGACTGTTAGCCTGTTATCTAACCGACAGGTCCGCACCGCACTCTCCAGCCGAAGCATTCATTCACAAACTAAATCAGGAGACCTTTAACGTTTTACGTCCGATTCGCTCCTGTTTTCCTCGCTGTACACAGCTCCACTTTGGGCATTGGCCTGTCATCAGATTGTATTTGTTGTTGCTGCTGTAGCGGAAGTTTAGTACAATTGTTTTTGATTAAATACTCCAAATCTCCAACCTCCATAATTGCACTTGCTTCAGTCGCTTGCTACTTTCTAACGGCGGAGAGAGTGGTGCAGTGAGGCTATCTATCTATCTATCGATTAGATTTATGATTCGAAAATTATAAAAGTAGGGTAGACATGTGGATATTATCCGACTGAACAAAACGTGCATTTATCTAACAGGTTCGTTTTCCACTGACCTTATTTCGAGCTATTTTCAAAAATCCTATGGAGAACTCCCAGCCGCCTCTGGCTTCCCTTGGCATGGCCCTGACTAATCACAGGTTGGCAGGGGCATGACCAAGGGAAGCCAATTTCGGCTGGCCTCCTCTCGCAACAGAGAGTGCAATCTACTGTTTCACCACAGCATCTAGAGGGGCGCTGTTTCACTCTTTGTAAAATACTCAATGGGAATGGGGGAGAGACGGGCCGGCAGCAACACAACAAAGAATTTCCGAAACTAAACGAAGTGTTTTTATTTATTTATTCAAATTATGACTACAATCCGAAAAAAGAGGAGAAAACGCCACTGGAACAGGGAGGATTAGATAAAAAACTAAAGACTTCAAGCGATCACATTGTTCAACATATTGTTAGTTAAATATTCAAAATGCTGTGTAAAAAGGGCTGTTGATCAGAGGTTGAAAGCGAGAGTGAATAAGTGAGTTTTGAGAGATTTTGTTGACGGGTTAAAGAGTGTTGGCCTTTCGGATGTGACTACGTTCCAGAGGGAGGGGGAGGCTGCAGTTTAATGGAGCCGCTCTGTGTCTCCCAGCAGAATCAGGTGGAGCCGGTGGTCCCGGGCTCTAAGGTGGCGTTGGGTCGGCGGGAGCATCAGACGCTGCAGCACCGACACCACCAGCGCTCCCGCTGCCGCCCCCCCAAAGGCATGTACCTGACCCAGGAGGACGTGGGGGCCGTGTCCTGCAGCGCCTCCGCAGCAAACACCCTGCTCCGACAGCTGGACATGGAGCTGGTGTCCCTCAAGAGACAGGTAGGAGGCGCCCAATACGATAAGAGATAAGATAAGTTCATCCCTGTGGGGAAATTCAGTAGTTTAGCAGCAACAGGGTAAGAACGAAACAACTGAAGCAGAATGGAAAGGGTTTCTTTTTGACCAGGTTGGATCCAGTGTGACTTACTGTGTGACAATTCGTTTTATTATGTTGTTGATTTTACAAAACTATAAAAAGTCGCTGTTGTTCTTCAGCAAATCAGCAGGTACAGTTTTACCAGTCAACCTGGGATTGCACATCTGTCTTTCTTTAAGCATATTAAGACATTTTTGTCCTAGGATTTAAAGTCGGTAAATAATGAGTTTGACAAAAGTGCCCGGAAGAAATGTACATGTGAAAATCTACATATGATGAAGCTCTGGAACATCTCCTGCGATTCCCTTTAAATCATTTCACAAAAAAGAACCAGACCACATAAATATAAAAGGAGGCTTGCTTGGTAGCACATGTATGCTGGGCATTTAAACAATGATTCGTTGCTACTCGATGACGTAGTATGCTTGAAATAGTGGCTCTGGAGCAGCTTTACTCGACATTGAGAAACGGCCAGTGAACCTGTTAGCTAAATCTGTTGGAGCGCAGGTGAAAGACCCCAGGGCTGAAGTCGAATAGTCCATTTAGCTTAGGAACCTTCCTAAAGGAGTGAAATGACCCGGAAGTCCCTCAGTGGCAGCCATGATAAGTGCCGTTCGAATTCTCTAGAATGATGAGAATGATAGGAAAGGAGGTTTCAAACTTCCTTTATAACCTCCTTTAGCTTAGGAACCACTGGACCTCCCTAACTGACAGGAGAAGCGAACATGCTGCCCCACAATGCCTTGCAGCCGCAGCATGTGCCGTCACTCAACAGTCGGCCGTTCACGGAAACAACCGATTATGACCGAGAAATGATATCATGAAAGTTACCGTGCTTATTAAGCATTTTAAAACATAGGTGGTAAGTTGCAAACGTTCATCAGTATTATAATCAAAAAGAGAAATATGAACGTTAGTTTTTACTGAAATGATCAAATAAAGTCAACATCTCAGACTTTACTGAGCTGTGTGGGGTTTGTTCAACTTTTAAAAGATGTTTGAATGGTGATATACACAGTGATAGATGTTAAGGACTAACGTTTATAATAAATACATCTGTATTGATTTTAAGATCTTTAGTTCATACAATCATACGTATTGGGATCATTTGTATTAATGTGAACCAGAGGGAGAGGGTGACAAGCATAAGTTTCACTTTCCTTTTTTATATCAATTCCAACTTTGGTCCTGAAGAATATGTTTCTCTGTTGTCCACGTTCATAAAGCAAAGCAGCAGCATCAGAGCACGGTGCAGAGTCTCTAGATGAGTTTACAGCAGTCCCTCGTTCTTATTAAACATCCATGTTGTAGTCCGCTGTATAGAAAACTGTGGTTTCCATGGTTTCCCCACAGCAGCAGACGCACACAATGACGTCCGCTGGCGCATCATAAACACGTCGGATAGTGAAAGTGCATTCGGATTCTCTAAAGTACCGCAGTCTCTTCTCCTAAGTCCTTTTGAATTCTCCTATCCACTATCCCTTAACCCCGTGACGTTTCACTCAGAGGTCAAGGAATAGACGATAGGGTTAGAATTTAGGAGCTGATTTTTAAACTATCCGACTGCAGCCCAGGTGAGTCCCTGAGTCGTCCTGTGCAGTGCCTGTATGTTACTGTATACCGCCCCCTACTGGTTATACCTGCAGGTATCAGTACACAGTTGAAGAAAGTTGAATAAAAGGCATTCAAATTACATTTAGAGGGTTTTAAAGCTACATGTTAAAGCAGAGAATCAGTGAGAGTCAAACTTGTGAGTTTTGTTGAAGCTCAGCTGATTGTTTCTGTCTCGTGTTCCAGGTGCAGAACGCCAAACAGATGAACAGCGGCATGAAACACAGTTTGGAGACTGGGATTGAAGATTTCAAAATGGCTGAGGTACATTGACACCACCAAACACAACACATTTATTTCTCTATTAAATCAAAAATAAATAAAAATTAAATCTGTCATTCCTCTTTGGTTGTACACGTTAGATAACTGTCAGTGGTTGTTTTTACAGGGTAACCAGAAGGTGAACGCTCGCTGGACCACAGACGAGCAGCTGCTGGCTGTTCAAGGTGAGTTTGGTCACAGGTTACTGTTAGAAAGGTGTTAAAAAGGAGCTTGAAAAGTCCATTACAAACCATCTGTGATGTCCTTCAGGCAGAGGTGGGAAGTAGTGGAGTACAAATACTTCGCTACTCAAGTACATTTTTCTGGTATCAGTACTTTACTCCACTACTTATTTTTCTGACGACTTTTTACTTCTACTTCTCACATGTTGAACTCAAATACCTGTACTTTCTACTTCTCACATGTTGAACTCAAATACCTGTACTTTCTACTTCTCTCATGTTGAACTCAAATACCTGTACTTTCTACTTCTCTCATGTTGAACTCAAATACCTGTACTTTCTACTTCTTATATGTTGAACTCAAATACCTGTACTTTCTACTTCTCACATGTTGAACACAAATACCTGTACTTTCTACTTCTTACATGTTGAACTCAAATACCTGTACTTTCTACTTCTCTCATGTTGAACTCAAATACCTGTACTTTCTACTTCTTACATGTTGAACTCAAATACCTGTACTTTCTACTTCTTACATGTTGAACTCAAATACCTGTACTTTCTACTTCTCTCATGTTGAACTCAAATACCTGTACTTTCTACTTCTTACATGTTGAACTCAAATACCTGTACTTTCTACTTCTCTCATTTCCCAAACAGCTGGTTCCTTTAGTCTGAATGTGTGTTTGGTGCGTGATCATTATTCTTTAGAGTCATTGCGTGCCTATTGATTTGAACACAATCCGTGTATCCATCACTTCCTGGTCTTCTCTAAAGAAGAGGGACCAATGGAAACGTTGTCATGTTGCCGTTGGTCGGCATGGAAACATTCATTAGCTAACAACGACATTATTGTTCTATTAATATAAAGGGAGGTCAGGTACTCTTTAAAACAGCTGCTAGTTACTTAAGTACATTTCAAAGCCCATACTTCTTTACTTTTACTTGAGTAAAGACGTTTAGTCAGTATTTCTATAGTATTTTTGAACAAGAGTATCTGTACTTCTACTAGAGTAAAGGATGTGTGTACTTTTGCCATCTCTGCCTTCAGGTGTGAGGAAATATGGGAAAGACTTCCAGGCCATCGCTGACGTCATCGGTAACAAGACGGTGGGCCAGGTGAAGAACTTCTTCGTGAACTACCGGCGGCGGTTCAACCTGGACGAGGTGCTTCAGGAGTGGGAGGCGGAGCAGGGAACGCACGCTCCCAACGGAGACAGCGCCACCTCTGGAGAGGAGGGGAAGACCAGCTCCACCCCCCCGTCAGGGAAGAGCACTGACGAAGAAGACGAAGAGGTGAGAGGAGGGTTTAAATGATATATATCCCATATTGAGCGCCTAATGGATCAATGATAATACCTGCATGCACCACAATCACAATGTCCCTGATGTTGTTAACCTCTGCTTTAAGTGACAGAGAACGTGGACATGTGATTGTGAGTGATGCAGAAGAGAGACTGATATAAATAGTTTTCATAAGTTTGAATTGGTTAAAACTAGCAGATATTTCAAAAAAAGTACTTATTTCTGACTTTAACTTTACCTTTGGATCATCATGCAAAGTCCCTGATGTTGTTAACCTCTGCTCTAAGTGACAGTTTGAGATGATTGACATGTGATTGTTAACGATTGACAGTGAGGTATTTCTAACCCCGCCCTCTCTTCTCTCTGCAGGGTCAGGTGACCTCCTCAGGTGCGTCTCCTGCTGCCTCCTCTTCCTCCTCGGCTCAGATTCCCGTGACGTCCTCCTCCTCCTCTTCCTCCCTCCACCAGCCTCCTCCCCTCCTCAGGCCCTCTCTCCCCGCTACACCCTCCCTGCACCGCCAGCCTCCGCCCCTCCAACAACAGGCTCGATTCCTGCAGCCTCGTCCGACCCTCCAGCAGCCGCCGCCTCTAATCCGCCCGTCCAACCCTCTTCCTCCTCGTCTAAACCCTCGACCTCCAGCTCCCATGAGCCTCTGCGGTATTAACCCCGGCGGGTCGGGTCCAAGCTCCGCCCAGCAGCCCCCAGGCCTGGCCGTCCACCAATCAGAGGCCTCATCTTCCTCCCTCCACTGACGGTTTAACAGCTACAGGCGACTGTGTGTGAATGTGTGTGAATGCTAGATTCCTTGAGCGGCAAAACAAGTTGATGAATTAATGACTTGTAGTTTGTAAAGCGCTTTGAGGGGTCGTACAGACTGGATAAAGCGCTATACAGTCCGTTTAGCATATTTGTTAAAGACACTGAGGAAAGCAAATGTTAAATCTGAAGCTGCTGCTTTCAGGGTCCCGTGGGAAATCTTGAGTCTTCAGAACAATGAGAGATTTCTTTCAGGCTTCTGATTTCCTTTTTTGTTTACTTGTAAAGGTGACACATTAACTAAGGGTGTTACAGTTCTCAAACCTCGATTTTCGAACCACATGTATATGTTCATACCTCGTGCTTTCTTTTTTATGTGCGTGTTCTTTAGGTGATGTGGATAGAGATAGTATTCTGGGTTTTACTAAATCATCTTCAAGATCACCTTAAAAAAACGTAGGAATATATATATATATATATATAATCTTAAATAGATAATGAAGACCAGTCTACACAAAGCTGACAATTGTTATGACTATACTATTAGTTAAAGGTGGGGTATGTAATTTATTTCAGAAACACTTTTTGTTATATTCCATGGAATGCTCTTAACATCCCGATAGCAATGAATATATGAAATGCTTTGACAATAAATACATAAAATATTTTATCTGTGGAAGCCGTAGCGCTGTAAAAAGCAAGACCAATAATTGTAGCCGGCCCGGCTAAAATAACTGGATGGCCTACCTGCCTGTCAGCCTTCCATCTGTGCACACACTTATCTCGTGCCCTCATTGGTCATGTGCGCGTTCGTGTGTGTTGGAGAAGGGGCTCTGTAAGGAAGTCTGAAGGAAGGGGCAGATTTTTTCCGGTTGTCTACTTTCAAATTCTAGCGCACTCAAGCTGGTTTCTCCAAAATTACATAGCCCACCTTTAACCTACAAATATAATGCAGTCTCAGAGAGCTGTGCATGGTAAAATAACTAGCCCTAAACAACCATTTACAAACAACAAACTAAATCCAAATCTGAGGGTAATTATTAGAAGAACAGTATTTTAGGGAAGTTTTATCTTTCTTATAGGACTTAAATGAAGCCGGCCCGCTGTTTGATCTTTAGTACTGAAATGTGTGTAGATTTTTACAGTAAAATGTTGCCTTTTCGGTCACCTGTGGCGTCCCACAGGGTTCAATCCTGGGTCCACTTCTTTTTTTCTCCATCATCATCCCTCCACTTGGACCTGTAAAAACATTTCAAATTGAGATATTTATTCATCAGCTCTAATCGGTAGCAGAGTAGATACTTAAAGCTTGATGTTGTAGTATTTTCTAAAGCTAAAGTAATCTAAAAGAATAAAATAACTTTAATTTAGGATCTTGAATCAGTGGCATTTCTTACATTAAGAAAATCAACATCGTTATAGATTTTGTTATTTATGTATCCTCCACCTTCCCTGTATATTTAGTCTCTGGTGACATTTTAGTTTCTTAATCATCACTCAAAAACGTCTGATGTTTTCCAAAGGGTTTTATGATCTTTAATCCATTGGATCTTAAAGCTTAGAATAAATAAGGATAAACTTGGGGCTCATGTATTAAAGAATCAGTCTGGTGTATTATTCCTTCTGTCGTCAAATATCATGTTTAGACTCAAACCAAGAATGTGTTGGTACGCCTCTAAATACTATTTCACTTTCAGTTTGTGGCTCTCAGCTACATCATACAGCTATATATCTAAATTGTCATGTTTTTGACAAACAAAGGGGAGGAAAAGGTACATTTGTAGGGAGTATTTTCAGTGGTACAAGATAAACTACGCTTTGATACACATAATACTATTTTAGTACCGTAGTTTGAGTCGAAGAAACATGAAATATAACCATTAGAATTATCCATGGTTGGTAAATCAGTTCTTGTAATGAACTGCATGCCGCAGTGTTGTGTACATTACATTAGCATTAGCATCTACGTGTACAGTTAGGTTTCTCTCAATAATTTCTAACCTGCTGTCCATCCAATCAGCTGTCACTATTTGTTAACTTGTATTTGATTCGATGCTTTTTTAAAACACTAAAGTTTCCCCCCTTCAGTGTAGAAAAGTCTCCATCAGCAAAATTAAAAATGTTCCTCACTGTTTGCTAAATGTTCTGTAGTTATGTTCTCAGAGTAGCTGTGGTTTTTACGAAAGGTTGTTCATAATTTTTTAATTCTAAATGTCATCTGGGCTTCAGATATGTTGTCTTTCTGTCCTTTCATTATTTATTCTTCTTCTTCCTGGTGCTACCAGTTTGGACTTGGTGTAAAATATCATTGTGAAAGTGCTCTTAATGCTTTTTGGACAAACACGTTAAATGTTTCTGGAGTCATAGAGTCCTTGGAGTTTCAGTAGCACTTGTGAAATATTGCTGTTAAAATAACGCTGCTGAGACGTCTCATTAAAAAACAACATTTGTACCATCTCACTGTTTCTATTTTTCACATCTGTATTCTTTTTCCTGTACTCCCTTAATTTGAAAAGCAATTAATGCAATATGTGAGATACATAAACATTTCCATTTGTGCTTGAAAAAAAGAAAGTCAAATTACACTTAATCCCATAACATTGTTAACAATATAATGATTTATCCACTTAAATATATTCCAGTAAAATAGTAAAAGTGAATGAAAAGTAACTAATGCTTTAGTTATACCTGGAGTAAAGTCAATACAACTAGCTGTACCTTTACCAGCTTTGATAACACTTGCATCAATAATATATATATATATATATATACAAGACGTCATATATTATTCTGAAATGGACCAATCTGCCCAATGAGTACTTTTGCTTTTGGTACTTTAAGTATATTTTGATGCTAATACTTGTGTACTTTTACTTGAGTGACATTTTGATTGCAGGACTTTTACTTCTAACAGAGTATTCCTACACTCTGGTACTTCTACTTTTACTTAAAGATCTGAGTACTTCTACCACCTCTGTTGAATACAACCCGTTTACTTTATTCCTATGGTAATCACTCACTAGTAAATGGAGCAGGTTGTTGACGTTGAGTCACTTCCTGGAGTTATAATTTCCTGTTCCGCTGCCGCTGCGTATGGACAGCAGATAATCGATTACGATCGGACATATTGATCTGCAGTGACTCACAGACTGCAGTGTGTGATGTTTTCAAGGGACTTCACTGCTATTTCAGAAACTGAGGTAAGAAAATGCACCAAACTTGTCATACTGTATGACATTGTGTCTGAGGAAACTGAAAGTAAAGCAGCTCCGATATCACAAGGACGTTAAAACTAAACACGGCACAGGGTCAACGTCTAAACTGTTTTAAACCAACATGCAGTTAATCATTAAAGTGCAATCAATCAATTATTTATGTCAGTTTAAAGTTTAATTTTGAGGTTTTAATTGTTTAGAGTCGCTGCGGGGATTCCCCTGCAGACTGATCTCATTCAAACACAAAAAAACACACACACACAAGTTACGTGCTTTACTGAATACATTGATTTATGTCGTAGTAGTTATAATGATAATGCAAAATATGATTACACAATAATGTCTAACTGCACGCATGATTGCACGTGCATCATGTGCACGTGTGACAGCACTGACAGGAGCCATGCTGCTGAGTAAGCTACTTTCAGTTCAATTTTTTTGCTGACACAGTTGCTGGCAGTGGTGGAGTATCAAAGTACATTAACTCAAGCACTGTATTTAAGTACAATTTGTGGTACTTGTACTTTACCTGAGTATTCTCAGTTTATGCTAAACTTTATACTCCACTACATTTTAGAAGCCAATAGTATACTTTTTACTCCACTACATTTATTTGACAGCTTTTGTTACTAGTTACTTGTTTAGGTTAAGATTATTAGCACATACACAATCTAAATCAATTATAAGATGGACTTTGACATATATTTATAGTTTAAGATATCCAGCAGCAGTGTACAAAGTTATATAAATTACCTCTATATTTACCAGTTGTAATACAAAAACCTCACTAACATCATCGTAACCATTAACTCAATATGTACTATTCTGAAATGTGCTATTACGCATAAGGAATACTCTTAATTGTATATAAGACAGTATAGCCTTTGTGTAGCCTTAGAAGCAAAACGCAGGGCAAACATCTGTAAGCAATTGCTGTTACTTTGCCTAAGTGACAAGAGAAATTCAAATCATATGATGTGGAAAGGGGAGATCTCAAAGATGTGTAATTACTACAATCAGCCCAGATTCCTCCATGTGTCCCATCTCAGAAACAACAGATGGATTAAATATATATATATATATATGATTGTGCCTCCTGCAGACTCATGGCACTTTAATGCATCAATAATTATAATCAGAACATATCCTGAAAGGACCAATCTGCATAATGACTACTTTTACTTTTGGTACTTTAATGTTGATGCTTATAATGTTGTACTTTTACTTGAGGAACATTTTGATTGCAGGACTTTTACTTGTAACAGAGTATTCCTACACTTTGGTACTTCAACTTTTACTCAAGTATAAGATCTGTTGAATACAGCCCTTTAACTGTATTCCTATGATATGCACATGGTAATAAGAGCAGATTGTTCTCTGCAGACTCATGGCGACAGCAGACACAAAGCTGGGAGGATCCGAGGAGTCCAGTTTGGATTCAGTGAGGCGGTCGGAGGAGTCGAAGCTGAGCTCCTGGGAGTCGGAGCTGCCTTCCCTCCAGCACTCCCTGAAGTTTGTGCTGGAGCTGAAGGAGGAGTTTGTGTGTCCCATCTGCAGAGGAGTGGTCCTGAACCCCCAGCAGAACTCCTGCGGACACATCTTCTGCCTCCTCTGCCTCCAACACCTGCTGTAGGAGCAAATACACAATGTTCAATCATATTAGACACCGTTTCTGTAGTTACATGTTACAGTGATAGCAATTTCAACTTTATTTTTACCCTTAAAGGTGGGGTAGGTAAGTTTCAGAAACCGGCTCGAGATACACTTTTTGTTATATTCCATGGAATGCTCTTAACATCCCGATAGCAATGAATATCTGAAGTGCTTTGACAAAAACTCCATGTCATCTGTGGAAGCCGTAGTATGGTAAAAAGTACAACCAATCCGCGGCTAAACGGATTGGATGGCCTACCTGCCTGCCTGTCAGCCTTCCATCGGGGCACACACTTATCTCGTGCCCTCATTGGTCATGTGCACGTTTGTGTGTGTTGGAGGAGGGGCTCTGTGAGGAAGTGGCAGATTTTCTCCGGTTGTGTATTTTCAAATTCTAGCGATCTCGAGCCGGTTTCTCAAACTTACCCACCCCACCCTTAAAGTCTCAAATTGAAATCAAATGTTGCTCGTAAATCCTTAAAGGTCAAAATTACCATGTCAAAAAGAAAATGCCCAACTTCAGTCTTGGTCATAATTGCTTTTTCTAATTTCAGAGTTCAGAAAATACAGAATATTTTTTAAATGCCAGTTTCTTTCCACATAATGCCAGAATGGAAAATCCCCATAAATAATGTAAAGATTTTTTTTTACATTCTATCAAATTCAACTAAATTAAATGTAACACATAACACTGCAACAATGACCTTACAGGAAACCAGGGATATAGCATGTAATTGCCCAAATCAGAAAAGGTCTGAATCGGGTGGAAAATACTAAAATACACGATTTTGAAGCGAGGGCTGATTGAAAGCCCCCAAAGCTGTTATTGGGGTCGGACATTTTCACTTTAAGGATCCGATAGTCTGTGTTTTGGTGATAACGTTTTTACAGACTTATTGTAGCAGCAGAACTCTCAAAATGCAACCCAAAGATCACACTCTTGTCAAAATGTATGCCTTGTACCACAGCCAAAATAGTGAATGAAGTAAAAACGTATTTGTATGAATGTTCTTTGTGTTTCAGAGAGAGTTCATCTCCGTCCAGCCCAGTGTGTCCCGTGGACGCAGCTGTGATCACACCATCTGAGGTCAGACCCATTCACTCAGCTCACCACAAGTACTTTAGTCAAAAGAAGTGAAGAACATTTAAACATCGTCAGGTTTTAAGTTGAACTGTTTCATGTATTTCCACATCCAGAACTAACAGGCTCAGGTTACGGTTTTACTTTCTCTCTGTTAAATAACAAACACATTTCCTCCCTGCAGGTTTTCCAGGATAACTGCTGCAAAAGAGAAATCGCCTGTTTAAACGTGTACTGCACCAACTCCCCAGAATGCACCTCTGTCGTCACATTACGCCACCTGCAGGTAGACAAACAAGTAATCAACAGTGGAGTCTGGAACGTGATGTGTATGGATCAGTATGTGTGGATATGTACGGAGCAAAGACTGTGGGAAGTGGACGTATCACCGTGATGTCAGTTTTTAGTTTGTTGACGGCGGTTTGAAGCGGTTTAGCATTTTACCTGTCACCTTTTTTTTAGAACCAATAGTGACACTGAACTTCTAAAGAACTGAAAACACACAGATAGAGGGTTTTAGTTAAAGACGTAAACACAGAGATCCCCTAAACCCAACATTGAGGTAGCGACCTGTCAATAACAAGTAGCCACGCCCCTTAAATATACATCGATTTTATCGTCTATTTTACTCTAAGTTGGACCAAAATGTACACAACAAACAACATGCGGAATTAAAGAAGACTTGAAACTAGTGATTGAGATCATAAAATTGCCAGGAAAATGTTCACTGAGTTAATATATAAAGTGAGAAGTAGGATCATTTTTGCCACCACTGGAGTCTCCCCCTTCTGGCCAAATGAAAGACTGCAGGTTTAAGACACTAGTTTATTTGTTTATAGTGTCGTGGACAGTCCCCATTGATCAACGGTCACACAAAACAGTAAATGAGAACGCTAATCTCCAGCTGTTGTCCCCAGCCAGATGATAGTGGACACCTTTTTAAAATCACATCAACAGCATTAGTTATACAGAAGGGATGAAAGACAAGTAGATACAGGCGAAAGGATAACACTTCTGCATTGGCTTCCCTTTGGAGACCCAGACGTCCACGCTTTATCAGCACACATGAATCCCACCTCTGGTCGCGTGGAGCTCTTTGAAGTTGTGTTTTTATCTTCCATGTCTTCCTCCCCTGCAGGAGCACCTGAGGTCGTGTCAGTTTGAGACGCTGCAGTGCTGCAACCCGGGCTGCAGGGCGGCGCTGCAGAGGAGAGAGCTGCAGGAGCACCTGAGCCTCACCTGTCCTCAGCGCCTGGAGCCCTGCACACACTGCCAGCAGCCGCAGAGACTCAGCCTCCTCCAGGTACAGTCCAGCCCTCAGTGTGCAGCACACTATGCAGAGTCCCAACTGGACCCAATGCACCTGAGGATCCAGTCACGGCTTTGTGCAGCTTTCAGACTGCTTGTTCAGTGCAAGGAAACAATGGATGAGGATTTGATTCGAAAATTGATTTCAAAGTGTGAAATGTATTTTACACTGGGATCCATTACTTTATCTCAGGATAGGATTTCTATCATTTAACCTGAATGTATTTCTGAAGTGATCTTTTAGGTTGTAGAGTGGATCCAACAGCGCTAATTGCAGTAAAAGCTGACGTCCTGGTGATGCTGATGTGTTGGTGAACTCTGTTCTGCAGGATCACGTGCAGAGCTCCTGTCCTCAGGTGGAGGTGGACTGTCCGTACAGCTGCTCCCTGAAGGTTCCCAGACACATGGTGAGGTTGTCTACAGCATCTGTAGACAGGGTGCACACTATCCCTCAGAGGGGGCTACAGACCTCTGACCCATGTGGCAATCCAGGGCAAAGTCTACAGAACGATGATATGCTATAGTTTATTGTGATACATGTCTCACAGATACTGGAGTTCAGATTGCCAATATTGAATTTCAGTGCGTACAGTTTTTGAATTTGCACCACAGGGCTCTCATGCATGCTGGTATCTTGAGTAAATAAGTCATAAAATCATCCTCATGCAAACAAAATACATCAATAGCTTAATTTTACACTCAATTTAGATATATTTTAGATAACCTCTCGAATACAATACTTTACGTGTATCAAGTCGCACGCTTCGACATGCACAAGCCGAGCAACACACTGATGGGATCAGTTAATGATTCAAATATATAATCATAATATATGGGATTTTTATAGCACTTTTCCTAATGCTCAAATACGCTTTACATACAATCAGAATAGAAACAAAACAAAGAAAACTAAAAATAAGTTAGAATATAGAAGTTAGGAGGACTCCACTAACCAATCAGAATCAGGTATTCCCCATTATCACCCGACTCTCTCTCCCCGGTCCTCCAGCTGACAGAGCACAGAGACTCGTGTCCTGAGCTCCACGTCGACTGCTCCTATCAGAGGCTGGGCTGCTCGGTGCAGGTGAGTTTAAGAATTTGAGGTGAAGCAGTGCAGCTCCACAGTGCATACACTGCAGCTCCGCACTGCAGACAGTGCAGCTCCACAGTGAAGCTCCACACTGCAGCTCCACAGTGAAGCTCCACACTGCAGCTCCACAGTGAAGCTCCGCGGTGCAGACAGTGCAGCTCCGCGGTGCAGCTCCGCGGTGCAGCTCCGCGGTGCAGCTCCACACTGCAGCTCCACAGTGTGACGCTCTGACTCTCTGACGCTCTGACCACAGCTGTGTTTCCTGCAGGGTAAGAGAGGCAGAGTGAAGCTGCACGAAGACTCTGCCGTCAGCCATCACATGCTGCTCGTCCTGAGGAGCAACACACACCTGGAGCAACAGGTGAGACAAACAAACACACCTCAAACCGCTGCAGATTAATATTACATTATACATTATGTATTTGTCCATGTTTCAACATCACTGGAAAATGAATGTGCTTTTTAAAAGAAATACCCAGAATATTGGATTTGTTGAGGATAATTTATACAGGATTTAACACAAGGGCTATCAACATCTGTTTTACACTCATTACTGATTTTGTCTTTTACTAACTTTATTAGCTAAATAAAGTGTTATGTTTAAAAAAAATGCTTAGTCTCATTACTGTACAATGAGAACATTTCTGGTTTAAAAAAATTCAAATGTATTTTGGAACTTCATAAACAATATTAAGTTTGCCCAATAAATGCTTTTGGTGTAACAACAGTACATCCCTTTATCTAGTTATATTGTGATGAATTATTTTCCTAAATAAAGAGGACACTGAAGCCAACGCAATCCAGATAATGTGTTGTATATGGTATTACATTTTATTTAAACCTCCTGTTGTCTTCGGGTCAAATCTGACCGATTTACTACTTTCATCAATCACTTCCTTTTTGTTTTACATTGGATTGCATTCAGGCGTTATGATATCCTTCACCGCAGACTTTGAACATATGAAATTGCTGATCACCACTTTCATTGCATTTTGGATGATTTAGTCAACTTTGTAACACCCATGGTGTTCCGGGTAAGGAATTAGTAAGATATCAGATAAAACACACACACACACACATACTCTAGATGTGTCCCCCCGTGTGTGTCCCTTATGTGCCCATCCCCCCATGTGAATCACACCTGGCACCATAGCCTGGCACACACACACACACACAGAACAATTTGACACATTTCCCGCTCTTACTGTATGTGCCCATCCCCCCACATGGATCACACCTGGCACACGCAATACATGTTCAGTGTCTACTCTACTCTTTGTATATTTACTGCAGTGCTTCATGTACACCAGTAGTCTGATACAATACAGTTTGAAAGGGTGTTAAATGAAATGTGGTGATGATTAATGGTTTTTGTCTTAAATGTAATAGCAGTTAAAACAGGACCGGTCACATTTGACCACGAACACCAAAGTAAGGGGAGGAAAACAAAGACAATAGGAGGGTTAATGCTCACGATTATATTTTGGCAAATGTATCATCCATCCAATCCGTAATAACACTTGCTTATTTCATCAATCTGAACTTAAAACATACTCTATGAAGCAAACGCATCGCAGTCTAAAGCCTTTGCTCAGCACAGATTGCATTTGTTGATATTTCTGACTCAGTGTTCATCTCTGCCGTCTCTGGTCAGGTGGAGGTTCTCCAGGAGACGGCGCTGCTGAGGCAGAACGAGCTGCAGACGGACAGCTTGCTGCTCGCTGGCCTGCAGAAGCAAATCAGACCGCTGCTGCAACACAACAGCAGCCAGGAACACATCGTGTCTGCAGCGCAGGTCCATACACAGATACACTCTTACTGGTCGTCATTTAGCTACACCATGATTTCATCTGTGAGTCTGTGAAATACTGATAAAGAGAAACAAAGCAACTGAACATCGATCTAACTCAGAGAAACAGAACATCTTTTTAAACGTCTGGAAAGTGAATATTTAACAAACATTTCTCACACAAATCACATGAAATATAAGTTGGCTGTCAGCGAAACACAAAACCCTTGAATCTTTCATTATAATCTCTCAAATCCTCAACATCAAAAAACTGTACATTCTACACATCCTGGAGTCTTTACAAATCATGTCAAAGAAAAACAAGACTGACGTTGGAAATAAACGATTAGACCCTTCCAAGACTGTGACAGAATCATACAATAAATCCTTTCACACCTGATCGGTCACAGTCGTCCCTTTTGTTCAAAGGACTGCTGCATTTCAATCATTGCCTCTTGTGAAATCCAGGTAAAGGCCTCGGTTGAAGCTGTCCGTGTTTGATTGAAAGTGAGACAGTAGACAGAGTTAGTCTGGATCCTGCATCAATTGAACTGTCTGTCTGTCTTCAGAGGACGCTGAGTAGGCAGGAGGACGTCCTCTCCACGCTGCAGCTGGACGTGCAGCAGATATCTCGGGGTCTGGGTTCTGGTCTGCAGGAGCTGGAGGACCTCAGGAAGTCTCTGGATGCCGTGATTCAGGAAGTGTCGGCCGCCGAGGCCCTCAGAGAACACCTGGGTAACTAAACAAAGGCACTTTTGTGTGTTTTCAATCGGTAAAAGTAAAAAAGCTAATGTTCATCTAGATACGAACTACACCAAAGTCAAATAACTACTAGAAATGGTGGTCGAAACATCAAAAGGCGGACTCGTTTTCACCGTGATGAAGTTTAACAGTCCCATTAAGCCAATTGTTGCTATGTTTAAAACACATAAAAGCTTCAAAATGCACAAGTGAGGTATAAACTTAACATATTTTATGTGAAGGAACAAAACATTAAAGTCTCCTAAGTTATTGTTACTCAAAAACCCATCGACTTCAAGACAACGGAACCAGAAGTGCTAAACTGCAGTACAGTATAAGTTACTCACAGTATGTTTTAAAGGGGCAGATATTATTTCCCTACTCACCCCAAACATGAGATGTTTCCTGTTGCAAGAAGATGTAGTTCACAGTCCGAGGTTTAAGACCTTGTAGTTCACTAAAAACTGCTTTCCTTTCCTTCTTCCAGGGACGTTGGAGGAGAATATGAAGCGTCACTCTGGTCTCCTGGACATCCACGCCACTCAGCTCAGAACCCACAGGGAGCACCTGCAGGAGCTCGAAGCCACTTCAAACGACGGGAAACTCATCTGGAAGATCGAGGACTTCAGGAACAAGAGGGAATCCGAGGTCAAAGGTCATCCGCCCTGCCTGAGCAGCGTGCCGTTCCACACCGGACCGTGCGGATACAAAATGGCCTCCAAGGTCTATCTGAACGGGGACGGGGAGGGAAGAGGGACTCACCTTTCTCTTTACGTGGTCCTGATGGTGGGAGACTTTGACGCTCTGCTGCCGTGGCCTTTCAGACAAACCGTGGCTCTGTCGGTTTTGGATCAAAGCGGTGCCGGAAACCATCAAAGTCTGAGCTTCAAACCCGACCTGACGTCCAAAAGCTTCCAGCGACCGACAGACGAGACAGCCGGTAACGTCGCCGTTGGATTCTCGTGCTTCATTCCGCTCATCAAGCTGGAAGAGCCTCAAAATGCTGCGTATGTCAAAGAGGACACGATGTTTGTTAAAGTGAAGGTGGACATGGCGGGTTTCGAGCAGCTGTAGTCGTTCGGCGCTAGTTACCGTGTGAGTGATTAGTTTTTTTAATTTACTGTTGCGCCCTCTGGTGGTCATAACTAATGCAATTGTCACTGTTTTATTTGTCTACAGAAAAGTGTTATTTAAAGTATTAGTTTGATATTTCAGGAAATGTTATCTTTCTTTCTGACGGATTGATACACCTCTTTTTGCCAACAATTGTAAACTATTCCTTTAAGCTTTAGGATCATTTCAGGGATCGTCCTGAGGTCCAGCACCCACAAAAACTGTGGTAACTCGTAATTTATTTAATGTCCTTATCTTAAAATCATGAATTTGTTGTCTGTGAAAAACTATTGCTCAGACGAGGTTATTTAAATCCATCTTCCACATGATCGGGACATCTGCAGATATTTGGTATCGGTCAGGACTTAAAAGTGTCTTTGTTCTGAGAACCAGGAGAATATTCAACACACGGACATCAGTACTGTGTATTATCTCAAACGAATAGTTGAGTAATTCTCATTTGGGAAAATGTGTTATTTAAAGAAAGTGAGATGACATGTTAATGTGGCAGCTAATGTATTATTCAAGACGGATTGACTTTGTTGTTGTTGTTGTATGCAATAGAACTGGTTGATTAAACTGAACACGGTCAAAGAGACTTGCCTGAACTTATTTCAATATTGTTTAACAGTGTATGAAATGACGACATTTCCCCTTTGAATAGAATATAATACTCATCACTATGTTTTCAATAGTTCATAATGACTTAAAATGGTTTCCGTTGAATGAGTGCAGTGGAGATAAAGGTATCTGATCGGTCTGGTGTTTTGTGTTCATTCACTTTTTCTATTTGCAGGGATACAGGTATCAGACGTGCAGTACCATCTTGTTGTTAATGTTCGGATGTGATTGTGGTTTAATCAAATTTGAACAATAATCAGCACTGATACAAATATTACAACGTTCCTTCGTTCAGCTCATTGTACCTAATCTGATGGCTACAGTTTGATTAATGTCCTTTTACACTAACACAGGAAGTCGTAATAACTTACATCAAGTTATTTTTGTTTAAACTTACCATCAAGATGTTTAATTAGGAAAACCGTACAGACATGTTATATCCTGTCCTATCTAGTCATCAAGTTGCATTAGCAGTTCAGGTAACAGTGAGACATTACACATGTATTCTTGTTTCCGCTCAACAACAGGTAATAACCGGAGTAATAACTGTACACATCAGGATCCGCTGTACCAAGAAGTTAACTCCTGTGCATCAAACCAGATGTAATCACATGCCCAGCACAGAACTTATCTATGGCTGCATCAACACAAAGAAATACAATACAACCATTGAACAAGTTATACATTGGATAAACACTCAATGATACAAAGGCTTTATTGTAACATGCACAGTAGCTAGAGTGTAGATATATGAGATGCAAATCTTAAAGGTCACATGTCATGCTTTTCCGGTACACACACACACACACACACACACACACACACACACACACACACACACACACACACACACACACACACACACACACACACACACACACACACACACACACACACACACACACACACACACACACACACACACACACACACACACACACACACACACACACACACACACACCACACACACACACACACACACACACACACACACACACACACACACACACACACACACACACACACACACACACACACACACACACACACACACACAACTAATCCACCTCACACTGTACGCTCCGCGAGCCTCACAGGGCGCAGCAGCGAGCCCCGCAACGTCCCGCCAACACGGCACCAGACCCCACGCAGCATTCATCTGTTTGTCCTTACTGGTGTCATGTTCGGTGCTAACAAACGCCATTGTAAAACATAAACACTAATGTTCCGCTGTAACGGTGGTGGACTCGGTGGTGGACACAGTGGGCTCATAGGCAGGAGCTCCACAAGCCGTGTAGGACAGAGAGTCACATACTATACAGAGATGCTGAATGAGAAACCAATGTGAGTTTGGAACATTGAACAATGTAAATGTATTCTAGTAGACCTCAACAATGGAATTATGATCAGTAGAAATGGCCATGACATGGGACTTTTAAGTTCCAAGTTCCTCCAAGAATACAACATAAATATATATATATATAAGACATAAAACAATATAAAAAAAAGTTTCTAGGATTACCACATCAAAAAATATAACAGTTCATTACATGTAAAAGCACTCTACTCAACACTTGTAAATGTAAGGGCTTTTTCTACAATGAAACCTTCAAAGAGAGCAGATCCTCTTTTAGAGATGTCTTGTTTGTATGTTACATGATGCTCACAGTTGTTCCCTGATACGCTAAACAGTGTTATGATAAGGACAGCGTGTAAGTGAGGCGAAGATCCTAAAAGATACCACTGATGAGCACTCTACGTCTCGTACATTGCAGGGTATTCATTTGGGTGCAATCTGTAACTGCAAATCCATAACACTGAAGTAACTGAAGTATTCACACCTGTGTTTCAGTCCCATACTATTTTCCATATGACATGCTTCTACTGGGGTTTACTTAAAATCAGTTTGTATTAATTAAATGCTGGCAACAGTGCGCTGATCATCAGATCAAGGGGTGAAACCTGCCGCTGCTGCGTCTGTTAAGCCGTCGTGTCCTTGAGCAAGACACTTCACCTGAACTTGCTCCTGTGGGTATTGTCCACAGTGACCATTGCATGTATATACAACATATATGTAATGTGTGTATATGTAAAGCGCTTTGAGCACTGGAAAAAGCGCTATAATAAATGTAAGGAATTATTATTATTATTATTAACATGCAGCAATACTTGCACAGTTCCTCCAGTCTCTGTGAAGTTCTTTTGAGGATGTGAGTTATCAGACTGAAATTTGAAAATGATCCCAAATACCCCAACATTTTCTCTACACACTTGAATGTGTGACACCATTTGTTTCCCTGTTATTCAAAGGGTGACCATGGCAACAGCACTCACTTCAGTCTCAGCTCTGTGGACATCCCAAGAGCTCAGACATTATTTAAACTTTACGATATTGGAATTTCAGATCCAGGCCTCTCAGGTGGGCGGGGTTTGACCTCCGACTGGACGTCAGTGCAGCACAGCCTCTCTCAGTAATCTGACAGTTAACCAGTCTGTTGAGATAAAAAAATAAAGTTTAAAAAGTGGTCACATGTTGTGGCACCTTCAGACTGTGGGTTCCAGTGGCTGAGCTGTAGCTGCAGTTTTAGTCTGATGTAATATGATATTTTATTTGAAAAAACGAAATACTTTAAAATGTCCTGACAGTAGACTAGTCTGTTGAAAAAAAAAGGTTTTAAATAAAAAATGGTCACATGCGGATCTCTGTCCCTGTGGCTGAGCAGTCTGAGTAACTCGATAAGTCTCACCTCAGTATCTTCAGTTCACACTGGGTTTTCCTCAGCCAATCAGAAAGCAGGATTGCCCCCTCGTCCATCAGACGATTTCCGCTCAGGTCGAGCTCTTTGAGAGCAGAGGAGCCGCTGAAGGCCAAGGTCAAGGACCGGAGGCATGCAACATTTAACGTGCAGGAATTCAGCCTAGAAAGACATACAGTTTCCAATCAGTGATAGTTTTCTGTGGTTACTTTATTGCGGAGAAGTATAAATAAAATAATTTAAATAATTTAGGGTTTATAATGTGCTTTAGTGTTATTGTGACCAGATGTAGTGTTTTTTATGTATCGACAGAGATAATTAATGAGAACATAGTAACAAACTGTTGTAATAATATAGAATATGTCTTTGAAGGAGAAATAATAATAATGACAAAAACTTAACAAAACACTTGGAAGTGTTGTTACAGTACATGTGTGTTCAACATGATTGTATTGTCTTAATAAACTTAACGTAGGAACTGTAGTGGGGAATGCATTTTTCCCTTTTACATACATTGGGATAATGAACACAATACTCACTCCAGTGTCTCCAGTTGACAAAGTGGCTCTGCCAAGAACTGAGAAAGGTTTTCCACATCACCATCTTGGAGGACATTTTGTGCCAGATCCAGGACTCTCAGGTGGGCGGGGTTTGACTTCAGACTGGACGCCAGTGCAGCACAGCCTCTCTCAGTAAACTGACAGCTAGCCAGTCTGTCGGGGAGAACAGTATTATTTATACATGATAACCTGTGGCTAAATAGCAGCTCCAGTCTGACCAACAACTACAGGTATATTATCAACATAAAAGGTGGCCAGGAAAGTAAGCATTACTGGAAATGATCTGAGAAGTCTCACCTCAGTATCTTCAGTCTACACTGTGGATTCCTCAGCCAATCAGAAATCCGGACGGCCCCCTCGTCCATCAGGGAGTTGAAGCTCAGGTCGAGCTCTTTGAGAGCAGAGGAGCCGCTGAGAGCAATAGTCAAAGACCCACAGCCGACTGCCGTCATCCTGCTGTGGTTCAAACTGGAAGTAGACATTTAAATAACGTTTTTTTCTTCCCGTTTTTTACTTTTTGTTAAAGAGTATAAATACAGAAGGACGGGAAAAAAGGAAATAACACAGTATGAGGTATTTTTTAGTAGATTTGTGAATAGTATTTGTTAACCAAAAGAACTCCTGTGAAGACCACGGGGAAGCTGCTGAATGAACATATTTTCTGATAACACATTGAAACACATGTAATAAAATAAAAATAATAGAGACGTGTGATAATGCAAACAGAACTCACTTCAGTGTCTCCAGTTGACAAAGTGGCTCTGCCAAGAACTGAGAAAGGTTTTCCACATCACCATCTTGGAGGAAATTTTGTGCCAGATCCAGGACTCTCAGGTGGGCGGGGTTTGACTTCAGACTGGACGCCAGTGCAGCACAGCCTCTCTTAAACTCACAGCTAGCCAGTCTGTCGGGAGAACAGTATTATGTATACATGATAACCTGTGGCTAAATAGCAGCTCCAGTCTGACCAACAATTAACCTCTCAACCATCTCAAATAAAAAATTAGTGGTATCATACAGTCAGACTTTGGCTTTTGTCCCAGTGGGTGAGCAGTTGCAGTTTGAGTCTGATTTAATATATTATTTAAAAAAAACGAAATACATTTAGAAGGAAGGAGGACTCGTCGGGGGTTGGACTCTATTCGGCAGTTCGGTGGACTAAGGATTGCACCACTGCTTTTTGCAGATGATGTGGTTCGAATGGCTTCATCGGTCTGCGACCTTCAGCACTCACTGGATCGGTTCGCAACCGAGTGTGAGGCGGCTGGGATGAGGATCAGCACCTCCAAATCTGAGGCCATGGTTCTCAGCAGGAAACCGATGGACTGTCCACTCCAAGTAGGGAATGAGTCCTTACCCCAAGAGAAGGAGTTCAAGTATCTCGGGGTCTTGTTCTCGAGTGAGGGAACAATGGAGCGTGAGACGGGCCGGAGAAACGGAGCAGCGGGAGCGGTACTGCAGTCGCTTTACCGCACTGTTGTGACGAAAAGGGAGCTGAGCCAGAAGGCAAAGCTCTCTGTCTACCGGGCCATTTTCGTTCCTACCCTCACCTATGGTCATGAAGGATGGGTCATGACCGAAAGAACGAGATCGCGGATACAAGCGGCCGAGATGGGTTTTCTCCGCAGGGTGGCTGGTGTCTCCCTTTAGGGATAAGGTGAGAAGTTCGATCATCCGGGAGGGACTCGGAGTTGAGCCGCTCCTCCTTCGCGTCGAAAGGAGCCAGTTGAGGTGGTTCGGGCACCTACTTAGGATGCCACCTGGGCGCCTCCCTAGGGAGGTGTTCCAGGCACGTCCAGCTGGGAAGAGACCAAGGGGTAGACCTAGGACCAGGTGGAGGGATTATATCTCTTCGCTGGCCTGGGAGCGCCTTGGGATCCCCCAGTCAGAGCTGGTTGATGTCGCCAGGGAAAAGAAAGTTTGGGGCTCTCTGCTGGAACTGCTACCCCCGCGACCCGACCACGGAGAAGCGGGAGAAGATGGATGGATGGATGGAAATACATTTAATTACCCAGCACGTTTCCAGGGAAAAAAAGAGATCATCTTATAGACGTCTCACCTCAGGATCACCAGTCTACACTTGGGGTTCCCCAGCCAAGGATAAAGCAGCTTCACCCTCTTATCCTCAGGCAGTTGAAGCTCAGGTCGAGCTCATTGAGAGCAAAAGAGCAGCTGAAAGCCAAGGTCAAAGACCACACCACCATCCTGGAGGATAGTAGACTAATTCCTGGCTTTATTACTCATCCACCAATACATTCATGAATGCTGCTCTTACCAACTATTTTGTCACTTCTGACCCAGGAACTCTGCCCTTTCCTCAAAGTATCATCACCTCACCTGCTCACCATTGCTTCCTGAACAGAATTCACAATCATCAGACCCTGACTTAGATGTTTGGTCTGTCGGGTTCAATTGACAACTTTTATATATGGGCTCAGAACAGTCTCATAATACACACATGCACACAGAAGGATTCACACTTGTATTTCATGATCCGCAAAAGGATCCACACAAATGTGTTCTGTTTCATATAGGCCTACATGTAAATAAAATCCAAATACAGAAAAAAGTTTTACATATGTATTTTTGATCCTCACATATTTGTTTTCCGTTTAAAACCATGTTTAAAACCCCTGAACCTAAACACAAACAGCTTCCTGTGCACGGATCGCTGTGCATTCGTGTGTGGGTTTTTTTAGACTCCCCTGACGGTCACCCGATTCGTACTTGTAATTTTTTCTATCTATAGCCAATCAGATGTCTCCTAAATTCTAAGCCAATCACATGAGCGCGCCCCCACGAGGGTAGATTTCTTGCGTTCATGACGTAGCGCTTCATATACGCATGTTGCGCTGTCCGGAGCTGACAGCTCCATGGAGCCTGCCTGCCTCCAAACCTTTTTTGGATTTTGTATATGAAATGGAACACATTTGTGTGTGCATTGAAAAACACAAGTGTGGAACCCGGAAATACAAGTTTGAATCCTTCTGTGTGCATGTGTGTATTATGAGACTGTTCTGAGCCCATATTTATAACAACCAAAACAAACTGTAGTAACCAGGAAAACAGACCTGAGTTTTTTTTTAACTGAATTATACGGTGAGGTTTAAACGCACCCTAAGTGTCCCACAGTCCTTATTTATCACATCATAAATCACCACACGGATACTGTGCATATGCATCTCCTTACCTGAGAATCTTGAGTTTGCAGTTGGGACTTCTTAGTCCGTCAGAGAGCAGCCTCACTCCTAAGTAATGCAGACCATTTACGCTAAGGTCTAACTCCTCTAGACCAGAAAACTTCGAGCTGAGAACTTCTGAAATGTACTTGCAACATCGGTCAGTGAGGTTACAGTCACTTAGCCTAAAGTGAAAAACAAAAAGGCCTTTTAACATTTTGCAGATGCGCCCATCTGTCCTTTGATATCTTTACACAATCTGAGAGCTTCAGATAAGTTGTGTTCATTAAGGTAAACTACTTACAAAGCTACCCTTGATGCTTTTAGGACTGGCAGCAGCCTCTCCAGAACTTCCTCTGATCTGTTGTATTTCTTTAGGTCAAAGACATCCAGGTCTTCGTTGGAGACGAGCAGAAGAAAGGCCAGGGCAGACCAATGTGCAGGTAAGATTTTACCAACATCTCCTGATCTCAGGTACTTTTGGACTTGCTCCAACAGAGACTGGTCTCCCAGCTCATTTAAACATTGGAACAGATTCATTGTTTTGTCGGTGTTCGACAGTCTCCTGATTTTCTCATGAATGAAATTGATTGTCGCCTCGGTGCTCTGTGGAGGTCTTTCTTTGAATCCAAATACTTTCTGAAGAAGCTTCTGATTTGAATCCTGAGACAGACCGAGCAGGAAGCGCAGGAACAAGTCCCAATGTCCATCGCTGGCCAAAGCAGTATCCACCGCTTGCATGTGGAGGAGGACGAGAAAAACAGCTCCTGTCTCTGATGCCACCTTTTCACGTGTCCGACTGCAAAGCAGATTTCCTCCACCATTTAAGAAGGTCTCTAGTACATACAGAGCTGCCAGAAACTCCTGAACACTTAAATGTATGAAAGAGTAAACTTCTTGTTTGTGAAGCCCCCCGTATTCTTTTCTTATGATCTGTGTACAAACTCCAGAATAAACTGCTGCTTGTGTCAGAGATATCTTACAACTTTCCAAGTCCTTCTTATAGAAGATTATGTTGCTCTTCTGTAGCTGTTCAAATGCCAGCTTTCCCAATTTCATGATCACATCTTTGTTCGTTTCAACTTCCTGATAATCCTTCTGGTTGTTAAGCTTTGTCTGAATGACCAGGAAGTGTGTGTACATTTCAGTTACAGTCTTGGGCAACTCATCTGTGTCAGTTTTGTTTGTAAGGAGATTTTTCAAGAGCTGTGGCGGTAATCCAACAGAAGAGTGGGATGTGGCACATAATGTACAGACTTCTTAATGGCTTTGACATCAGATGAACGAGGATCTTCTGAGCCGTGTCGTTGTTGCAAACGTTCCTCTGAAAGTATTGCTGCTTCTGCTTATCATTAAAGCCTCGTACCTCGGTCACTCTGTCGATGCACTCGGGAGGAATCTTAGCAGCTGCAGCTGGTCGCCCGGTGATCCAGATCGAAGCTTTGTGCAGCAGTTTCCCTGAGATTAAGTTGGTTAGCAGAACGTCCACTGTTGTGATCTTTGTAACGCTGCGGCACATCTCATTGTTCTCAAAGTCAAGTGGTAGTTTGCTTTCGTCTAGGCCATCGAAGATAAACAAAACACTTGAATCGCAGAAGTCTGAGAAGTCCTTCATTTCTTCAAAATAGTTAACTATTAACGTCTTAAGACTCCAAGGCTCATCTTTTATCAAATTCAAGTCTCTGAATGTGAATGGAAATATGAACTGAGTGGTTTGGTTGGCTTCTCCTGATGCCCAGTCTCGAAGGAATTTCTGCACAGCGACAGATTTTCCAATGCCAGCGATTCCCGTCGTCAGAACTCTTTTTGGCGGGTTGTCTTCATTTGAAAAAGCATTCAAAATGTCATTGAGCTGGACTTTCTTCTCCTCAAACAAATTCCTTCTGCATTCTAATTGAATCACTTCATGTTCATTATTGACCTCCCTACTGCCACCTTGTGTGATGTAAAGCTCTGTATAGATCTCTTTTAAAGGTGCCAATGATCCATTATCCTTTGTTCCTCGATAGAGATCCTTTGTTGAATTTTCAATGTACGATTTCAGTTCAGCTTGGCATCTTTTTATGTTTGCTAAAAGATGAAAAACATCATAAATTCATTATTTTCCTGTACTTTTACAAGATAAAAAATACAATATGTTTGTTTATTTTAAGGACTAGGTTTTCAGACAAACTACAGCAGGCAAAACAGAAGAACCTGACCAGATCATATTTCAGATTGACTAGGACAAAGCTTCGGTCAGTAAACAGAATTTGTAAACAAAAAATGAAACACAGCACCCTAAATGGATGGATAATAAATATCAAAGGTTAGCATATATCACAAAACATCACATTGAATATAACATGGACAGATGACAGAAATGAAAGAAAGGAAAAAAGGAAATTTGGTTTTGAAATATGTTTGCACGGAAAATACCGTTGTTTTGTGGAGAACTGGAATTGGTGTTGTCCGTCTTATCAGGACCCTGGCCTAAAACACAAACATGCAACATCATGTGGGAAATGCAAAACCATTTAAGGCATGTTTGGTCAGATTTTAGGGATTTAAATAGTTCGACAACAAGATGACATTGTATTTGATTTATAAATGTAAGAGAAACATACCATATGTGTTGATGTTTACTGTTTCGGCAGAAAAATGTGAAAGCTGAGGTTGGTTGACAACACTTCTATCCTGGGCAATACCTGTTGTGCTTCCTGCTCCTCTCTGGTTTTCAGCTGATTGAGAAAAGATACAAAAAGAATAACGTCCTTGCAGACTGTCAACACACGGGTTTCGACTTAAACTTAGCTAATGAATCAAATAAAAACACAGCACTTAGGAAGGATTGTTTATTTTTTTTATTTGTATCTTTATTAAATGCAAGCATGGTTAGTCGCTTTGGATAAAAGCATCATCTAAATCAGGGGGGTCAAACTCAAACACACAGTGGGCCAAAATAAAAAAATGGGTACTAGTCGAGGGCCGGACTGGTTCAATGTTTATTAAGACGTATTGAAATGAACTTATTGCACATATTAAACCTGGAACTAACAAAGCTTAAATGATTGCCTCTAAAAACAACATTAAACATTAAATAATCAGTTGCATTCATTTCTCACAGCTCTATCTGCAGCTTTTCCAGAGTCACTTCTTATGATTACATTTCTCCACAGGCCAACAACAGCTTCAAAAAACTATTTCCCTCAAAGAACAAACCAAACATGCTGTTGTGAGAAAGAAAGTGCAGAAGGAAGCATCCATTGAGCTCAGGGTGCTGCTCTGTGATGCTAGCTCAAGCAGATACTTGGCATCTCATCTCGGGTGAAAGGTCATCAATGTTTGGGCTCAGGCTCTGAGCTGAGGAGACCCTCAGGATGGAGTGAAGGTGTGCGTGCAATATACCGGCGGGCCAGATCAAATAGTAATTAGAAATTATCCTGCGGGCCGAAATTAAATCCACCAAGGGCCTGATTTGGCCCCCGGGCCTTGGGTTTGACACATCTAAATGAAATGTAATGTTTTCCATGGAGGATAAATAACTTGATGGCTGATGGTAGGCCCTGTCCAATTCTTTGGTAGATTACACTAAGGCAGTCAAAAAGCTCCTCAATGCCAAGATGGATGACATTCGCCAAGATATTCCATCACATTATTATAATTGTTTGTATATGCCCTGATATCACCATTTTTCTCAGGGAGCTTTAAGTATGTAGACTGTAGTAGAGCATGCAACACCCTCATTCCGTCTTAGACTCTTGCAGCAAGACACGTTTTCTTTACCTTTCTTGTTTTGCAGGTAGCCATGAGTCATTGTTTTGCCATGGTTGTGGCTGCACCTGTTCTACTTGATGCACACTGCTACCTTCTCGTTATTAGTCATACTTTTATTCTGCTATTATTGAAGGGGACGTTCGCTACTGTAAGATTACAGTCAAAGCCTGAAAACAGTCCATTTACCATTTACTTACTCTGACACTATATTAATAAAACTAGGCTTGAATTGACAATACATTTAATTTGTTTCGTTTTTTGTCACAGTTAGTCATACACAGCTAAATGTACAGAAATGTGATCTTTGCTTTTAATCAAATTATAAACATTAGGAGCATTAGGCATGTGCTGTACAATGCCCGAGACACCTGCTTTATTACAGGCCTGTAAGACATCTGAGATCGTGTTGATATGAGGGATAAAAGCGTAAGCTAAATGCTATGTAATGAGTCAGGAAACCGGTATGCAATGGTCCGGTTTCCACCCTCATCCATTATCTAATGTAAGGGTCTGTGTCACAAAGTCTGAACATTGAAGTCTGAACTGATTCACAAAAAGAAAATGGAAAAAGAAGGCACAGACACAAAAAGGAATCATCTTACCAATCTGTGCTGTCTCGGGATCCAAAGCTTGGCCGGTCGTAAAGAAGGCTCCCATATTGCATTTCGTCACTCAGCTCCTCTGACTTTAAAAGTCAAGGATAAATATCACCACTAGCTGAGTTAAGAAACGTAATTTAATTAACCCTCTTCCATACTTAGTTCCAGCTGTACTTTCGGCCTACTTTTTAATGATGTTTATTATTTTATTTATTTGTATTGATAGTTAAACAACCAGGTAAGTTACCTTTACGGTGTTACTGCTCAACTGCCTTAGATCTTGTGAGGAAGCAGGAAGCGATGCTGCTTTGTGATTATCTATCACGCCTCCTCAGTGCGGACACACCTGCATGTCGCTACTATCCAGTCGTAAAGAAAATAAAGCATTAGCAGAATGCATTTTATTTTTTCAAATGGTGTTGTCCAGCAAATGTCAAATATGATAAGCATAATTATAATAGCAGACAAAAAGTAGGTAGGAACATTTAAAAGTATTTAGTCCAAATGAATGTTGAACATTGCAAGTTGAATGTTATCAAATGAAAAGTAGTGACAAAGTAATGTAATGCTAGATAAACATAATAAACAGTTGTTGTCTCAGAAAGGTTGTCGTTGTGTTAACAATACAACTTCAAGGGCTGTTTTGTACGTCCCACCGTATATATCTTCATTTGCCTACGCAATTTCAATACATCGTGAAATTCTAAGGTGGGGCTTTTACTTTGAAAACTGGTTATGGGCAGAGCCCCATCAATACGGCGCTGGGCTTGGCTTTCCCAATTTGCCACACAAATGTCCAACCCCCTATCTGGTAAACTATTGAGTTTAGAGTGTCATCATCGAGTTCTTTCTTTCTTTCAGTCTTTATTTCAAACAGATTAAAAAATAACAAATAAATAACAAATGTGAAAAACAGAATACCGTATTGTTATAAAACAGTATTTATCCACATTCATGGTAATAATTTGTATATTCAACAAAAAAACAAAAAAAGTCTTCATATTAATAATAATAATAAATCATATGTCTGAAAGGGAGCAGGAGGAAGCAAATGCTTATTAATTCCCACCCCTTACTTGATCAATGATTGTCCTTTAAATCATTATGCAAGTTATTCCTACATACATTTACATTTATACATATACAATCATTTGTAGTGTTTCTGTACATCCTTTTAAACTGAATTATGCTTGTGCTTTGTTTTAACTTTGTTTTTAACTTAAGTTAAAGTTTGATTTTGGTTCAGACAATTTGTATATACCATTCAATTATTTGACACTAAATAATGGGACAAAATCAGCCATTTGAAACGGTGGTGTGGATGTGTAAAAGACACGAATTTGTAAAATAAAATTAATTAAACAACCGTATGCAGAAGAATAGTAAAGATAATCTTTAAAAGAGGTGCCATCATAGAGATTGTGCGTGTGTATGTTTTTAAGCGGATTGTTTTATAAATGTGTCACTAATTAAAGCACAGTGACATCTGCTGGCTGAGGGGAAGCAGTGCAGTTAAATAAGGCAGACAATGGGGGAGTTTTATTTCTCTGTTTTCTCTGAGTTGTATCCACACTGTTGTGTTTCCCTTTTTTCAAAAAGCTGAAAGTATTTCCTATGTTTCAAGTGTTGAGACGGTAAGAAGGGATGAAAGGAAAATATGAGTTATAGAAGGAAAGGGAAAAGTGAATGAATGTAAACGTGGAAGAGCTTTGCAGTTTGAAAAGTGGAAGAAGAAATATGAGAAATTGTCGGAGGAATGTGCGAAGGGAAACAAAGACACGAGTGAAACATGTCATAGTGTCTCCACTGATGGAGGGTGAGACGCAGCAGCAGTGAGCAGTTATAAAAAGGTCGACAGTGTTTGGACTGTAACTGGACTCCTGCAGGATGAGCTGCTCGGGACCAACAGAACTATTCTTAGACCTTTTGTTGTGCTGACGGTCGTCACGCTGGAAACATGTGGAAGGTCAAACGTGAGTGTTTTCACCGCATGCCTCGTGTTTTTCACTCCGTAAACTAACTCGGAGAGCAGGGCTGGATCAACATTATTATGAACGTTTGTCTCCTGTGGTTACCGGTCCTTCAGTTCTCCTTTTCTCCAGACTCTAAGATTTAGATGAAGAGTTTTTGATATGGGGATAATCTCACAGACACAGTTGTATAATATCAACATTGTGTAGAAGGCTGATTCATTAATGTAAAGCCATTAACGATTTGTTTGTATGCAGCTCCAGTTTATTTCCCCATGGAGACGAGGTACCGGACAATTTTGGAGGTAACATACCTGCCATATATTTCATAGTTAATATTGCACATATCATCTTTCTACACACATCTTCTTATCTTTGTATTCATATTGTAGAATAAGATGTTTATCTTAACTCAGTCCTGGAGTATTCATCAAAGCATTTCACTGCAAAATGTTGTGTGTGAAAATGAAAACCTTGAAACAGTGGAAGTAATGTAGTCATAGATATCCAACACTGAAGACAAACTTTGAATTATGGCTTCATCTCCAAGAAGTGAAAAAGTATCCTTGCAGTGAATTCCCTGGATCATCATTTGTTTATTTTTAAACTGGATTTATATGAAGATAAGTAAGCTCCTGAAATCTAACTTGATCTCTTGATCCAAATAAACACATGAGAAATATCGTTCGGGCCATTATTAATTCTATAATAACTCTTCCTAATCTAATCTACAACAACTTCCTGTTCAGAGTTTGGTCCCCCAAACTGTAATATTGTAGTATTGTATTCAAGAAAAAGTATGAACATTGAGCAGGAGAAGTTAGATGCCAGAAATAGCTTATGAACATTCCTCCCTAATAAGATATCAGTTGTCAAACGTAAACAATTGAAAGAGGTTCAAAACACAAAAACAAAGATTGCAAAGTCGAGACAAAGCAGAAATACAAAGTTAATCGAAATGCAGTATATGTTTCAGAGTCGAGAATAACAGTAATGTAGATGTTGAAAAGTAGGTTGTTCCAATGCGATGGTCTTCTGAATTTGTACCAAGTTTTGACAACAGATAGTACATGTTTTGGTTCTTGTGTTTAAGCTGATCGTAATGCAAACAATAGTCCTGTTTTTAATGACGTATTTACAAAAATGACTGATGTTACCATGAATTTGAGTCTTTTTCTCTATGTTTAAGACCTACTGATGTTCGATTGGTTTAATTATAAGCAACGTTTAGACAAAAGTAACTATCATAATTACAGTTATTCCAGACGAAAATACTGGCAGATAATGCATGGGGAATTTTTTTACGTTTTCAGAATAGCAGCTATAGGTATGCGTTTCTTGTGCGTTAACCTGCAGTTCCTTTTGTAGCCACTAGATGGCTGAGAGAAAACCATGATCATTTAATCTTGCGAAAAAGTGTGTAAGAAAACTCTACAAACAATGTATCCGATCTGGTAGGATTACATGTGTATGTCTGTGTGTGTGTGAAGGTGATTGGTGCAGTCCTGCCTCTGTGGGCTGTGTGGCTGGCGACGCTGAGTCCTATATCCTGTTCTGCGACTTCTTCGACCGTGTCATCGAGGCGCATCACGGACACAAAATCACCAGCCAGACGCCAGAGAGCGACTTCAACTGCGACAACCTGAAGGTAGCTGGTCAAAAGAAAACTCTCACTGCGGTTAAACCCAATTTAAAGCCTGCTTTGCATTTGGAGTCTGGCGTCTGTCATCTGCAAAGGTCAATGGAGTCTGTCTACTTGACTCTTTGAACTGAACAAGCCAACATGTGTGACATCCATGTATCCAGCGCACAGTCTAAATAGAACAGTCTGTATAAGAGAAATGCTTGTTTGAGCTCACAAAGTTCTGGAAAAAGAAAATGCTGAATAACAAAAAAAAATGCAATGCTCGCACGTCAGCTTTACAAGCTCAATGTCAGTGTCACATGTTTACCGATATGTTTCTGTGTGTATGCAGGGGGGGGAGGACTTGGACAGATCATATGCTGTACGCTGTGAGGTGAGCGTTGTTCGAGGCGTCGAGGGCTTCTGTTTCCCGACACACTGCAGCCGAGGAGAGCGCAGAGAGCTCCTCACACTGGCCAGAAGAGGTACTGCATATCTCAGAGTATCTCAGTTAATTCATAGCTACCTTTATGGTACGTCCACACGGCAGCTGGCGTTGAAGCTTGCCGGTGGGCGTGTTTGGCTCGCGACCAACAACCAATCACATTAATCTCCCGCCCCGGAGACACAAGCACGCGGTTTGATTGGCTAGCGCTTGTACTGGCATATGATTTGATTGGCTGACGCTTCCGTCGAAGCTTGAAAAGTTGAACTTTTCTCAACTGTTGAAGCGAGCAACGGAGGCAAAGCGACACGACGGAACCACAATGCAGTTCGGCAAAGCGTGACGTCGTCACCCCATTCAAAGTGAATGGGAAGCTGCGTCGAAGCTTCAACTCACGCCGCCGTGTGGACGGGACGTTACTGTCTCCAAAATCATCTGCCTTCCCACACTCTTTCAGATATGAAAGCATGTACAATATCAAATGACACTAAAATGTGTTGTGACATCTGCAGTAGCGGCCCTTCCCTGAACAAGCTGCCTCATTGACCCAGTATGGATGCATATGTGAAGTCTCTGTAAAACAAATATCCTCCTTGGTCAATACATTTAAATCTATCGACCTGAAAACATAGAGGGAATCGCACTGGATGTATAGGAACAGAAAAAAAACAGACCCTTTATTTTGTCACCACAAAGACCAAATTAGGTTTTTAAAATCTGATCTATTAGAAAATTTGATCACTTTTTCAGATTTAGATTTTAGACCAGGTGGAGTCTTATGAAGAAATAATACAATGAACAACGAATGGAATCAGAAAAGCATGGCGGAGGCGAGACTATGAACCCAGTGTAAAAATGGACCTATACTAACCAGTTGACCAGTGTGTCGTCCTATTGCTCTCAGCTCTGCAGCGTCTGGAGGAGGATCTGCCGGGTCGACTCCTCTTACTGGAGGATCTGAACCAGGATCAGCAGAGGGAGCTGGACTTTGACCCGCCTTCTGACTCTCAGCTCCGTATCGGTGTGGCGCGAGACTGGCCTGACGCCCGGGGAGTCTGGTCTGTCCGGTTTCTGCTCAGGATGCACAAAATATATCCGTGCTGATTATTGTGTTGCAGATCATTGGAATAGTCCATAGATATGTAGCCTGCTGTCTTTGTAGGCAATGATTTATCTGTTGATAATACGAAACCCGATTCCTTGACTAAAGAACGTAGTAGCTTCACACTAAGATATACAAGTAGTAGGAGGTGGAAGGCACCTTTACAATTGGTTTGCAATTTCCAAATATACTCAAAGAAGAACAAAAGATCAGCATGCTTGACTAGAGAGTAGTGTTGTAGTACTCGAGACCGGTATTGGTCTTGTCTCGGAATCGACTGTATTTGGTCACGGTCTTGTCTCGGTCCTATAGGTCACGAGATTTTATGTCAAGACCGTTCTTATTATACATCCATGGTCGAGACCACGGCTGTTGCTGGGGATGTGACTGGATGTAAAACGCCCTGTTTAAACAATTCAACCAATAACGTGACTTCACGTGACTCCGAACCTTTGCCCTCATGCGCCGCCATGTTTGTTAACATGGCGCTGGTTTATACCGGCTGCGACACTCAAACGGTCTTGCAGTGAAGATGTTGCAAAATGCATCAATCATTCAATTTGGCTACACATTTTACAAAGGTGGTTTGTTGCTTCGACCTATAGACCATAACATTTATATTATGATGTTTTATATTATGTTCTTACTATGTTACTGTTTTTATATGAAAAGGATAACTTTTTGAATAAATATGATGAAGTTGAATTTATATCTTACGTATATGTGTCTTTTTATGATGTGGATCTTTCAGATCAAATCTATGGTATTTTACACACGGTATTGTAAGTGTATCATGTAGTGTTGGATTCACAGTAGTTTGGTTCCGGTCTTGACTCGGTCTCAACCTCTTAAAGTCTTGGTCTTGTCTTTGTCTCGCCCTCTTCAAGTCTTGGTCTTGTCTTGGTCTTGCTATTCTTCGGTCTTGACAATGTCTTGGTCTCGGAAAAGGTGGTCTCGACTACAACACTACACATTTTTCACCAGTCGATCATAAGAAACAGCTGATATTGGTAAACGATATTGGATAAAACAGTTCCATATCCAGCATTACTATTTGTAACCATGACTCTCACAGTAAATCGTAAAGTTATCAGAGAAATCAGCAGTTTAACTCCTGCAAGGCGCCACATGTCACACTTCTTAAGAATACTAAGTTAATCTGCCACTATCAACCTGTGATGTTTATGGTTGCGTTTTTCAATATTCCAGGAACATGTTTGATAAGATGTCCTTGTCATACATGTTATGTCATACTATTCTTTGCTGCAGGGTGGGTAAAGATGGCAGCCTGGTGGTCTGGGTCAACATGGAGGACCACCTCAGACTTGTGTCCACACGAGACGACGCCAACATCACTGAGGCATTCAAATGCATGTGCATCAACCTGCAGAAGGTCAGTGATGGGTCTGATTTTTAGCATCATTAGCTGCTAGCCAACGCTTCAGCTGTCTGTTTAGAGCTGTGTGGAGGAAATCCCTTGATCCCAGATATACTGGGAATCTCAACTTTAGCATCTTTAATGGCGGCCGATAATAAAGAAATAGCAGCAAAGAAATCCCAATCTAGTTCATCCACCAGTGATCACTGACAAGTTGATGTATCCCTGTCAGATGTCCCAGTAAATATCAAAGAGATCTGTATCAACATTGTTGGTGTTAAAGATTATGATTTACTTTATTTACGATAAACCTCCAAGTAATGGAGGTTTATGGAGTAACGGAGTGTCCACACTACAGCTCCAAAAATAGCTTGGAGCTGGGCGTGTCTAGAGCTTGGGGATTTTATTCAAGCAACACGACCAACAACCAATCACATGAATCTCCCGCCCCCGACATACAAAGCAAAACCCCCCGGGGATTTTATGTGAGCAATATATATATAAACTCCCCAAACAGGCGTTTCCCCCACTGTCTCTGCCACCTCCCTCCATACCGGGTTCCTCCGGTTTGTATCCCGGTAGGTGAAGAGGGTCTGGTCATACAAAACCGGGTGATTTGCTACGGCAATAGTTAGTTTCTCCCACGACTTTTTTTGAAATATAGAAATGAACGGCGGGATATCTCTCCCAGCTTAGACGCGGTTTGATTGGCTAGCGCTTCAGCTGTCAGATTTTGGGAAACGGGATTTGATTGGCTGACGCTGGCTACTCCGTGTTTTACCAATAAGCAAAGTGAAAAACCACAAACATCTTCACATTCAAAACACTGTTAGTGGTGGAGAATATCTTTCTGTCTTCCAATAGGAGAAGCAGTTTCTCGAAAAAGTTCCTTCAGTAAAAAAAATGACCTTTGACATCCCGGACCTTTGAGTCTCCAGCGGTTTGCTCCTCTCTCTGTTTCCAGCTGGAGGATCTTTACAGGGAACTCAAACACCCGTTCACCTGGAAGCAGCAGCTGGGCTGGGTCAGCAGCTCTCCAGCCGACGTGGGAACAGGTCTGAGGATCAGAGTGCAGCTCAAACTGCAACACCTCCCCAAACACAACCGCCTGCAGGACGTCCTGAAGAGACTGAGGCTCTGCATGGACACCACAGGTAACCAGAGCAGACCTGACGTGTTTCATCACATAACCAGATGAACTGCAGGTCAGTGTTTAGCTCTCTATCAGAAATTAACTCTACTTTATTTTGAAGGGGAAAACAATACCCACCGGTAAACCCAATCGCATCCTGAAAAAGCATTAGGCTGATAGGGAGACATTGTAAAGGCGGACTGTGTCATAATTCTTAAGCCATTACTTTGTGGAATCAACTTTTACTTTATAATGAAAAGTTAAACCATTAATGTTGTTAATTCCTTCTTTCGTTGTCTACTGACTTTCGACATCTTACATGTTTGCTGTTGTTGATATAAATATGTTATATATCCTTTATTTAACCAGGTAAAAGTCTCATTGAGATTAAAATCTCTTTTTCAAGAGCGACCTGGCCAAGAGGGCAAAATGAACAATGTTCCATCAAATTAACACAAAACAATGTAGGCAGACGAATAGAGCGGTCGTAAAACACAAATTAAAAGACACGTTAACCAGTATAAACGCAAATAAAAGAAACTGTTATATAACGTAAAAAACTGGCATAATTTTAAAACAACTTCAATTAGGGGATATAAGAGCAATCACATCGGCCAATGGTTTCTTGTTCTCAGTCCTTTAAAATGGACTTGAACTCCCCCATAGTGATCAAACCTAAAGTACTTTTTGAACAACTCACAGTTGAACAGAAAACTCTCGTTTATGACTTGCCTTTTCATATTCTGCAGATTCCCCAGCGCTGTATTGTGTGAGCAACACTGCGACCTTCGGCCTGAGCGAGGTGGGTCTGACCCAGCTGGTGGTGGACGGGGTCAAACTGCTCATCGCCATGGAGAAGAGGCTGGAGGTCAATGGAGACATCGAGGGGCTCATCCCTGCACAGAAGTAGATCTGGACGACTAGCTTGAGTGAGGAGGAAGGAAGGATTTAGCAACCAAACACTGAAATATGTTTAATTAGGAAGACAAATATACTAATTCAGTAAAAAGAGTGTGTCTTATTTCCCTAACAATATTAATGTAACACAGAAAAAACACTAAAACAATGTCATACTTATTGATAAAAAATTGTATCTTCTATTTACATATATATAAAATGACGTTTCTAATGTGGCACATTTTAGTGTGTGTTATGAAATGATTTAAAATACATATTAAATAGCATAGTTTACGGGCAAGTTAGCAACTAAATATTGATCACACACACACACACACACTAAAGACTATTCAATTTCTAGAGCCCGTTTAGCATATTGACTAATTAGCTAGCCATTAGCAATTTAGCTAACCAATCATTTTGCTGCTGAAACTCATGAAACATATTAGAAAATAAAGTATATGGCCAGCCCTGTTACACATTTAAAATATGTATACTCACCTTGCATGAGGGGATACTTGTATCCATTATCCATTATGCTTAACGCTGGAATTGTGGAAGTTGTATGTAAAAAAAAATGCTTGTTACATTCAAGGCCTTGCAAAACTAGGTTACGCCAGTTACGGTGGCTAGGCCTTACAACAGTTTACATGCAGCCTGTCAATATTTCAACAAAAACAGTGATGTTTCCAAGGAAATATTAGAACATTTCTAGAATTGTTGTTCTAAAATACAAGAGAGAAGTAAACAGAAAGTACTTGAATATGCATTTAGTGCTCAACTCACTGCACCTGCTGCAGAAGGAAAGCCTAATGAAGAATTCGAACAGTTAAAACATTATTGACATCTGTAATGTGTTTGCTACAGTGGGATAAGATGTCGAAATAATCACTTTAAAAATTATGTCATTAAACATTCTACAAATAACAGTATTTTAATCCTTCAGCGGCGATCACAAAACGACTCTGAACATGTTTTATTTGTGTGTTTTTTATTTAAAATGAAATGAACATGGCTACACTGGACTTCTGCTACTTTCCTGTTAATGACGTGCCTGACAAACCTGCCGGTCACATGGTAAGAGTTTCTATCTGGAAGCTGAGGCGAAGGCTATTTTCAAGTAAGAGGCTCAGATTTACAGTCCTTCCCAAGTTGACGTGAAGGCAGCGTCATATTCACACCTTGTCACCTCTCATCCCCGTCAGACAGGGACGTGAGGTTTGCATTGTTTGTTCCCTTCCTGGTTTTAAGTGCTACAACATACAGTACAAAGTGTTCTCCAGTTTCAGTAGTGATGGAGAACCATTGCACGGTGAACCCTCAGGACCTCGAGACTGTAGAGACAATAGAGCTAGTTAGAGGCTCTGTTGATTAGTGGGGAACAACTCAAAATATACAACTTAAAACCACAAACTGCTCCATTTCCTCTGGTACAACTGAATGCAATCAGAAATACAAAGCAGTACATTCAGAAGGCATTTAGTGGTGGAATACATTTAGAAATATGGACCAGGAATCAGCCTAAGGAACCATTTCAGAAACAGATTGAAAACACCAGACTGATCCTAAAACAGGGGAAATGTGTTTTCTCAATGTTTTGATGCTCCAAGTTTTATCTCACTGCTAAAGGCTTTGGGAAAATAATAATACGGTTGTATTTTCAGCGGTGGAAAACCAACACAGAATGGAGACAGTGTGGACCAAATAAACAGACTAATCAATACTGTACCTGCACATATTCACCTTGACAGGTATCGTTGTACACAGCAATAATAACAAAAATAATAAAAACACATTCGGTCTGTCAGCTGTAAATGTGTAAAATACAAAGATTAATAAAGCGTTACAGGTTGAGTTTAAACCACTGACATCATTTACCAAGAGCTCCGGTATTATTGCAATAGTAATAACATGAGGCAGCAGGGGAGGTCAGAGGTCACAGGCTCTCAACCAACAGGGAGGATGTTGTATTGGTTGTTTACCACTCTTCATAACCTCCACTGTAAACTGTGCAACTCAACTGTGCAAACGGAGATCTGCAGCAACGTCAGCATCAAGATAATGGTTCACATAAAGAACCCGAAAGATGGACTTTAAAATCCGGAGAAAAACCAACAATGTTATTTTTTAAAAAAGCTTTTCAATACAATGACCAGGTGACACCAACATTTGCGAGAAAGAAACGTCATTAAACCTGCCTTAGCATGCAAGCTAGTGTTAGAGTTTGTTTGAATGAATTGAAGGTTTAACTGTTTGACTGTTAATTCACAACAAATGAAAGCTGAAATACTGATTTGACAGATAAAGATAATGGGTAATGGTCTGTCTCTGTTTTGTTGGTCCTAAAATCACAAGGAAGTCGTGTTTTCTGTAAATTTGTTTTGGTGGTTTGTCTGTTGCTTACAGAAAAGCTACTGGTCCCATTCTCAAGACATTTTGTCAAAGTGTGAAGCATTGGCAAAAAAAGAACGCATCAAATTTGGACCGGGTCCGGATCACGAGGTGGATACAAAAAGTATTGTTCAACATTGCGATATAGAGCGTGGTCTTGGTCAAGGGTCTCCGCTCTCCTCGTTTTCTGTGTCATGAATTCAACGGAAAAAAAACTTAAGATTTGCAAGATCTTCACTTCTACTCTTCAGATCAAGTTTGAATATTTTTTGTAAATTGCACATCAATTAAAAACAATTTGTTTTTAGTTTCCAGCTGAATCTATTTCTGTGAACTTCATAAGAAAAAGCCAACATATAGAACAGATACTTTTGCTCAGATTTGTCCTCAAAATGTAACCCAACCTCTGAGTGGAGTGCAAAAGGCCCGATTGCACCTTTGTGGTTCCGTAATGATCATGAACGATTTCTTTGATGGCCCGATGACGTATTTTTGGGGGCTGCCGTTGCGGCTTGATAATGATTGAGGGTCACTAGTGCTTTTCTGGACATGCACACAAATTCCCAATCCAAGCTCAAACAGTATTCTCCCCCATCATGCACCATTGAATTAAGGGCGTGTAATTAAATTAGTCGTTTCAAATACATTAGATGTCTGAATCATCCCGGTTTCTTTCTTTAATCTCCGTTAGCCATTGTCAAAGGAAGACGAGAAACGCTGGACACTTTTTAGCATGTATTTATATCTGTACATAGCAGTAAAACGTTCACCTTTTCCAGCTTTGTTTTCTAGCTGTTCTGTGTGTGTGTGTGTGTGTATTGAGAGCAATGAAAAATCGCAGGTAAATTCCTTACATGAGTTCACACACTTGGCCTGCTGACTCTGTAGCTGCGGACTCACAGTTAGTGTTCTTCTGCTGCAGCAGGAGAGTTGCACAGGTCGAGCGGAGGTCACGTTCCACTGTTTACCTGCACTCCAGAGACAAAGGTACCGTTAGCAAACCGAAAGCTGATAATATGTCTACATGCACAGCAATGATATTAAGCCTCTAAAGCTCCAGATGACATCGCTTGGTCTTCTTTAAAGACGCTGCTGCGAACAGCTTCTTTAATATTCCCACATGCAAATTGCAAAGTAAAAGTCTTCAGGTTTCTCCAACAAAACTCTCCTTGTTTAATCAGCTTTAGCTCGCGTGCCGTGTTTCCACTTTACACAATGTTTTAAAATTCAGTTTCCAAGGTTTCGTAAAAATCTGAAGTGCATGTAAACAGTGATAAACCGACAGAGTGTCGCCGCAGCGGGAGAGGACAGATGGAAACATCCTCCTGCTGTTTGCTCTGGGTCTCATCACTGAGGGATGAACTACAACCTGCTGGAAATCTGCACCGTCAGCTTTAATATTTGGTTTCACTGGCAAACATTTAGTGATAACATTAAATAGTAAGTGTGTAGAGTATAATAATGTGTGTTTTCTCAGAGTCATACAGCAGTTAGAGAGTCGCTGAACACAACATGGCCGCCGTCACTTGGTGGGGCGTCATTCTGTGAAGAAAGAGGACCACAGAGGTTTTTCCCCCTTCGATGAATAACTGGAAGTTGTTCACAGCCTGAGCTCGTTGGCCACTTTGGAGGCGATGTTTTTGAAGGCGATGGACGTGCCGGAGATCCTCTTAAAGCGCACGCCGTTGAGTGAGAGTCGGGGCAGTTTGCACACCTCCATCTCCCACTGCACCAGACTGTCCTGCCGCGCGTCTCCGTGCACGCAGAACAGGGAGTAGCGCTCGCGCTGCTCGTAGTCACAGTTGTTGGCGTCCAGGACCCTGCGGATCTCCTTCATCATGTCCCCCGGCTCCATGGAGGACGTGGTCTTCATGCTCCAGGTGAAGCGCAGCGCACGAGGCTTGGAGTCCCGCCCCTCCTCTTTAGGCTCACCTGATAAACTCCTGGAGGACAGAGACGCAACAGTAAAATAAATGTTAAGATAAGATAGGAGTACTTTATTGAGCCCAATTTGGGAAATGTTTGCGTTGCAGCAGCATAAAAAGACATGGCATTGGACAATAACAATTAAAATACTACTAATACTGCTGCTACACTGCTACTGCTACTACTACTAATACTGCTACTACTACTGCTACCAATACTGCTACTACTACTGCTACTGCTACTAATACTGCTACTACTACTACTAATACTGCTACTACTACCAATACTGCTACTACTACTGCTACTGCTACTAATACTGCTACTACTACTACTACTAATACTGCTACTACTACTGCTACTACTACTGCTACTACTACTGCTACTAATACTGCTACTACTACTGCTACTAATACTGCTACTACTACTGCTGCTACTACTACTATACTGCTGCTACTGCTACTAATACTACTACTACTAATACTGCTAATACTGCTGCTACTGCTACTAATACTAATACTACTACTACTGCTGCTAATACTACTGCTACTAATACTACTAATACTACTACTAATACTGCTACTGATACTGCTACTACTACTAATACTACTACTACTATTAATACTGCTACTACTAATACTGCTACTGCTACTAATACTGCTACTATTAATACTACTACTACTACTATTAATACTGCTACTACTAATACTACTACTACTGCTACTACTACTGCTGCTAATACTACTACTACTGCTACTGCTACTACTAATAATACTACTACTACTATTAATACTGCTACTATTAATACTACTACTACTACTATTAATACTGCTACTACTAATACTGCTACTGCTACTACTGCTACTACTACTGCTACTAATACTGCTACTACTACTACTACTATTAATACTGCTACTACTAATACTGCTACTGCTACTGCTGCTACTAATACTGCTACTGCTACTGCTACTAATACTGCTACTACTACTACTATACTGCTAATACTACTACTACTATTATTAATACTGCTACTACTAATACTGCTACTGCTACTACTACTACTGCTACTACTACTACTGCTACTAATACTGCTACTGCTACTAATACTGCTAATACTACTACTACTACTATTAATACTGCTACTACTACTACTACTACAGCTACTGCTACTGCTGCTACAGCAGCTACAGCTACAGCTACAGCTACTACTACTGCTACTACTATAGTTAAACAAATGATTATAGCCCCAAATCACAAGTAATGCCTCAAAGGGCTGTACAAAGCAAACAAAAGCAAAGACAAAAACTAAATACAAACGTCAAAGCATAACAATTATAAAAACTAAACACAACATGATACCTCACCATAAGTATTGCCACGTGATAAAAGCATGTGACTGAAGTGATGGTAATGTAGATGGAAACTAGGTGGTGGAAATTAGTTTACAAGGACGACGGATGCGAAGAGATGGGTTTTGAGTTTGCTTTAAAAGGAGTCAACGGAAATACTCCTCCAGCTTCTGGACTCTCACTGACCTGCGTACGAACTTGGAGGTGATCTTCCCGATGAGCGAGGTGGAGGTGCCGCGGCGGGCGGAGGCCAGCGAGGCGGCGGTGTGCGTGGAGAGGCTGGGCGAGGCGGGGGGGGCCGTTGTACGTGGCGGAGCGGCGGTCTCGCAGCTGAGCGCCGTGGAAGGTGGAGCGGCTGGACGATCCGCGGGGGAAACGGGTCCGATCCGGGGTGGTGCTGCTGCTGCTGGTGATGCTGAACGCTGAGGGGGAGGAGGGGGGGGGCTGCTGGGGGGAGCTGAGAGAGAGAGGGGGAAGTTATCCATAACATTCATCTGTTTGCAACTTACAAATTATTTATCTAATACATCATATTCCAATTACTTGTATGTAGATTCTCCTTGCACTATTCCATTCTATTTGATCCGTTTTATTGTCTTGCATTGTTGGAGGAGCCTGGGACCTAAGATTTGTAATCTCTGTTAGCCATTCTTGAAGGAAGACGAGAAACGCTGGACACTTTTAGTATGTACTTAATATCTGTACATAGCAGTAACACTTTTCAGCTTTGTTAGCTACAGTAGCTGTAAGTCTATTTCTGTGTGTGTGTGTTTTGTAAAGCACTTTATTGGCCTTGCGATGAAAGGTTTTAATTAAAAAAAGGCGGCAAGCTTCAGGACCAACTTCCCTCTCTCTGGCAGAAACAGGAACTTACTTGACCGCGGACTAAAAACAGCATCTTTCAGACAAAATGTAATAAATGACAATTACAATATAAATCTTTAATTCTGTTTCTTTCATTTTTGAAAACCTCTTTTCGTATATAAGATGGAATGTTAATGAGCAGCTGGATTGTTGTAACAGTCTCTGGAAATATACAAAACTTTACATCAAATGCGTTCGTCTACCATTTTCAAGGTTCAAGGTTCTTTGTTGTCAAACTAACATAGCTACAGAGTAATTATGTCGTAGGTCACAGGCTTCTCCAACAATGCAACACAATAATACAGATAAGCAGACAATATTAACCCATATTTTCTAGTTTAGACACAGGTATCTATGATCCTCGGTTAAAATAAATTGAAATACTATATAGCCTTCAAGTTGTTTACACCTGTGTGCCAATAAAACATGTCTGTCTTATGTTGTGCATGAATTAAATGAATGCCCGGAACCTTTTGTACACTGCTTGTTTCATGACGGACACAAACAGCGTGGCACATGTTCAGGTCGGAGGCAGACTTCCTGTTAGAGGGTGTAATAACTTCCATTTCCTACTAGTTGGCTTGGAACGGCAAACCCTCCATGCACACACACACACAACTGGAGAGGAAGTGGGTAGGGACTGAAATTGAGCCACAGTGAAACCAGCTCCCTTTGAACATTGGGAAATCAAAAAGTCTATAAATCTTTCCTCGCAGACTGAAATCACATTCCTACTTTACTTACTTCCCATTCCTATATGTAGTTCAAATAGTTTGGCTCATTCAAAGTGAATGTACTTGCACGATTAATGTATTGTTCATCATTATGCTTCACTCATTGTCAGAGGTGGGAAGTATTAGAGTACAAATACTTCATCACTGTACTTAAGTACTTTTCTCTGGTATCAGTACTTTACTCCACTACTTATTTTTCTGATGACTTCTTACATTTTGAACACAAATACCTGTACTTTCTACTTCTTACATGTTGAACACAAATACCTGTACTTTCTACTTCTTACATGTTGAACACAAATACCTGTACTTTCTACTTCTTACATGTTGAACCCAAATACCTGTACTTTCTACTTATCACATGTTGAACACAAATACCTGTACTTTCTACTTCTTACATGTTGAACACAAATACCTGTACTTTCTACTTCTTACATGTTGAACACAAATACCTGTACTTTCTACTTCTTACATGTTGAACCCAAACACCTGTACTTTCTACTTCTTACATTTTAACACAAATACCTGTACTTTCTACTTCTTACATGTTGAACCCAAATACCTGTACTTTCTACTTCTCACATGTTGAACTCAAATACCTGTACTTTCTACTTCTTACATGTTGAACTCAAATACCTGTACTTTCTACTTCTTACATGTTGAACCCAAACACCTGTACTTTCTACTTCTTACATTTTAACACAAATACCTGTACTTTCTACTTCTTATATGTTGAACTCAAATACCTGTACTTTCTACTTCTTACATGTTGAACCCAAATACCTGTACTTTCTACTTCTCACATGTTGAACTCAAATACCTGTACTTTCTACTTCTTACACGTTGAACTCAAATACCTGTACTTTCTACTTCTTACATGTTGAACCCAAACACCTGTACTTTCTACTTCTTACATTTTAACACAAATACCTGTACTTTCTACTTCTTATATGTTGAACTCAAATACCTGTACTTTCTACTTCTTACATGTTGAACTCAAATACCTGTACTTTCTACTTCTCTCATGTTGAACACAAATACCTGTACTTTCTACTTCTTACATGTTGAACTCAAATACCTGTACTTTCTACTTCTTACATGTTGAACTCAAATACCTGTACTTTCTACTTCTTACATGTTGAACTCAAATACCTGTACTTTCTACTTCTTACATGTTGAACCCAAATACCTGTACTTTCTACTTCTTACATGTTGAACTCAAATACCTGTACTTTCTACTTCTCTCATGTTGAACACAAATACCTGTACTTTCTACTTCTTACATGTTGAACTCAAATACCTGTACTTTCTACTTCTTACATGTTGAACTCAAATACCTGTACTTTCTACTTCTTACATGTTGAACTCAAATACCTGTACTTTCTACTTCTTACATGTTGAACTCAAATACCTGTACTTTCTACTTCTCACATTTCCAAACAGCTGGTTCCTTTAGTCTGAATGTGTGTTTGGTGCGTGATCATTATTCTTTAGAGTCACTGCGTGCCTATTGATTTGAACACGATCCGTGTATCCATCACTTCCTGCTCTTCTCTAAAGAAGAGGGACCAATGGAAACGTTGTCATGTTGCCGTTGGTCGGCATGGAAACATTCATTAGCTAACAATGACATTATTGTTCTATTAATATAAAGGGAGGTCAGGTACTCTTTAAAACAGCTGCTAGTTATGGGTACTTTTTACTGAAGTACATTTCAAAGCCCATACTTCTTTACTTTTACTTGAGTAAAGAAATGTAGTCAGTACTTCTACTTTAACCAGAGTATTTTTAAACACGAGTATCTGTACTTCTACTTGAGTAAAGGATGTGTACTTTTGCCATCTCTGATCAATGTAAATCGCTTTGGATGAAATCATCAGCTTAAAGAAATGTAATGTAAATATATTTATATAAATACAATGTTACCAAAGTTACATGTATATTACTCCCCGGCTGTACTGACCTCTGATACTCCACGTTGTCGTCGATGGGGGGGAGGCAGGACTTCATGGGATGTCCCGACGCCGACATGGACTTCACGTGACGGGGACGAGTGGAGATGGTTTTCCCCGGCGATGGAGAGGGGGACGCTGCAGGAACCTCAGGTAGACTGACACACACACACACACACAGGTTAGTTATTGACAGGCACGTGCACACATAGACATCAAAGTGGGCTTGAGCCCCTGCCCTTTCTCTTCCTCCAAAGAAAGTGCTTTTTTAATTATTATTGAATATGTATCTACTCCTGTTTGCGCGCAGTTTCCCTTTCCAAAAATATAGTGATGGAATAAAAAATAAAAATATCAGGTCGGGAGGTTAGCCTGTCCGATGCTCTCTCTCCCTAAGTGTTATTCATGTTAATACCACACAAATTATTCGAAGGACTTATTGTTGTGCTAAAATAAACGAATTATTACAGCAATTGTAACTAGTAGCATAGAAGACATGCACATTGTTGCATTGTTTCCTTTGTTGTTGTCTGCTCTTGTGCGTCGTGAATACTAAAGAAGACCATTGTCTCGTGTTAGCGGATTATTTTGTAGAATTCTGTTGAGTATTAAACAATAACGTGAGTGTGAGGGTATTACAATAAATTGGTCAGTAAGTCCGAGATGTGCAACTATATTTAACCTTTTGTTCTAAAACATTTTTTAAAAAATGATTATGGGAAGTGCCCTTTTTCCCACTTGAGCGCCCACACTCCAAAATGCACGTCCCTGGTTATTGATATACAGGACAACAGCAATGTGATCAAGCTCCCAGAATCCCTCTCACCTGCTGTCCTTCCCGTTGGTCACAGCAGCCGAGTGGCGGTCGCTGCTCGTCCTCTCGTGAACGTACGTGTTCCTCCGAGTTATGTTCTGTAACACAGTCAGCTTCATCACACAGTAAAAGGGACGATTCAACAACAGAGCATGAATGCTCCACTCCTTCAGCGCCGAGTGGGATACAGAATCATGTTTGGTAGAAGGTCTAATCTACAGGCTGACAGAAATAGACATAAGTGTGGATAACACTTGACCTGCGTTGTACAACACGAGGCACATTTAAAAAGGCCGCATGACGGCATACAAAGTCAATGGAGCGGTTTGATTAGACTCAAACTCAGATATAACAGGACTTTACTCAGAATGATCTGATCTTGCTGTGCGTTATTTAGCTGCTTCAGCTCCTCTCCCGTGGGGTTCATATTTACACCGGATTTATTTTATTCGTTTTCCAAATTATGTTTCTCTGTTATTTTAAGCTATGTGCCGTCATGGTTGTTGTTGTGTTGTTGTTGTTGTTGTGTTGTTGTTGTTGTTGTTGTGATATTCTTTTGTGATCTCTATCAACAAGGGTACGGGGAATGACTTTTTTTTTGTATTCATAAACAAGCATGTTACCAAGTGCTTAATTACTGGTAGCCAATTATTTATTTAAAGAGCCCAAATGTAGGAATGTATACAGAATTCAGAATGACCAGCTTGTGTGTTCATGTCCATCAATGGCGGCTTGCTTTTTCACATTAGACATCTGAGTGCAATGTTCTCATTAGCATAAGAATGATTGAGTCATGACCCCAACACACATTTAGTTAGGTCACAGTAATCTACCAACAAGCAGTTCATCGTTGATCCCCTAAGTCTAAGAGGACCATTCAGCCAGATGTGAATAAATGCACTCAAAGTATTCCTTAGATATTGCGTTAACAAGAAAGTATAAATGTACACGTGGTCTCCTGATTCAACAACAGAGGGTACCAACATAACGGTTTGACTTTTAACACTGCTTTTAAACTTGGTATCTGTCTATTTCAAAAGCTTGAAGCCTGTGTATATGTATATCATATTATCTACACTTATTAGTATTTTTTCGTTTGGCCTTATTTGGACAATTTTAGTTTTCACCTCATATAGCATTGTAAATTGCATGAAATGATTTGTTTTATGTACGTGTTGCGTGTGTGAGGACCCCAGGAAGAATAGCCAATGCCCATGCTAATGTCCTTATAAAGAACCGAACATGTACGAGGCGAAGTTTGGAGCAGAAACAGTGACTCCTCTCACCCCTGAGGCGGTGGCTGACCTCCGGCGGTCCGGAGCCCCCGTGGGCGACGCCGCCCCTTCCTTCCTGTCGCTCTCTACGCTGTTGGCATGACTACGCTTGGTGTAGGACACAGGAGGGGGGATAGAGGGCGCCACTGAGACAGAGAGAGAACACAGATCAAGTCAAAGTCAAGTCAAAGTCACCTTTATTGTCAATCTGTCAGCTTGTGTGTACAGACAGAGAGATCGAAATACCGTTTCCCACAATCCCGAATACAAACATAAAATATGTATAAAATATGATGTGACGTTAATAAAGAGAAAAGCTTTGGGCAAGTTACATTAAGACTTCAAGATATTGTTGCCTTTATTATTAGTACAGAATAAAGACTGACAGGGAGAAAGAGATATTAAGACTTTCCAAACGATTCGATCTGGACTTGATGCAGCCATTTCTATTTCTCAGAGACAGGTTTCTCCCATGCGAGACATTTAAAGCAACCTCTACCTGCCCCTAACCCTTTCAGACAAGCCCTACAATCTTTACTTAAATAGCCAATTGTATTCTTATTTTAGTTTGCAATTATTATTATTATATTGTTAGTGTAGTTGGTTCTGCTGTCCTGATCTGTGTGATCATAATGCAAGAAGAATTGTGACCGGCTCTATCGAAATCAGTCGCATTGACCCGAAGACACATTTTGAGTTGTATGCACTGTTAGAAAGAGGAGGTTCCCAGCTTTCTCGTGATATCAGGATTATTGTTGTACAAATATTAAGCAAAATATGTCACATGATATAACGACTGTCACCGAGTCATCATTTTGAGAAAAAGGACCTCAAAGTTTTCTCTTCTCTGGAATCCATCGATCTGATTGGTTATTAGCAAACGATCAAAGTAGTACGGAGGGAAGATATTTTCGTTTGGATTACTGGTATGGGGGAAGCTTGTGTGTGTGTGTGTGTGTGTGTGTGTGTGTGTGTGTGTGTGTGTGTTTGTGTATTTTTACATTTGTGTGTATCGTGTCTGTTTCCCGGGGAAAACCCTCGCGAGAAACACCGGCTGTTGTTGCGCCCGCTGTGACGTCAAGTTACTCCGTTCTCCGCTTGTAATTATGCCGTTACAAGCTTCAAAGTTGTATTTATCATCTGAATTTGCAGAAACAAGTTTAATATTCTGTATATCTGTAATATTTGTTTAATTGAAACAGATGAAAACAAACTGTCACGGACCCTGCCGTGTTATCTATGATTACTACACGCCTTACATTCATAATGTCAGCCGGAGGGAGGGGGGCGGCGCTGCGGAACAGCAGGGTGCGAGTGAGAGCTGTCTTTGTCCCTTTACAAGCTTCAAACATGTGTGATTTGGGAATAAAAGTTTCATATTCTGAAAGCCAAGACTTCGTTTATTTAAAATCAAACAAAACACCGAACCCCGAAAAACTAGTTTTTTACGCAAATCCACGTTTATTTTTAAATGAGCCGTTGCGAAATATGTAAATAAATACCATTCTACTTAGTTTGCATTTTTAAATACATTAGCTCTTTTTTTCAGAGATATTTTAAAACTAATGTTTGCCTTTTGTTTTGGCTGAAACGTGCGTCTTTGTGGTTTCAACACGTGTTAAGACTTTTAAAGATCCGCTGTAACCCTTTATGAGATTTTGACGCCTGGACAGAAACTCACCGTGGTCGCTGAAGCGCCGCTGCTTCTGATTGGTCGATGTGTTGCGAGAGTGTGCGGGCGACTGGCTGGAGCCGTTGAGGTCGCTGCTGGGTCGTGACCTCTGGAGCAGGTTACTGGACAGAGTCTCACCGCCTTCAGACTGAGAGAGACACAGCAGAGGATTCTGGGTAAAAGCCGTGCTCAGTTACAGACAGAGTGCTTAGAAGGTCGATTTTTCTTCCTTTGATCTTTATTTGATTTTTTAACAAGGACAGTGCACATCAATCAACATTTCTGTAACACTGTTGTTATTGTGACATTTCTATTTTTCATCTGTAGTCCCTGGACAGATGTTGTAAGTCAACCTAAAGACACATTTCATTTTAAACAAGTAAATACAATCAAATAAA